>JARHVA010002869.1:195000-565000 GCA_037957365.1 Torreya grandis
CATGGTCTATTATTAATTATCCCTACTTCATGTTTATAGGTTTAGGAGAGAAATAAATAAAATTATAGAATAAATACACCCATTGGTATACCAAGCTATTTATGGGAATTCCATGCCCAAACTTTTTGAGAACATAAGGAAAATAATTGAAAAGATGGTAGACTACTAGTACTATTCTGACTATACCATAATTAGGATAGATGGAACTAGAGTTACCCATTTTAATCTTCCTCTTTTTATTCTTGACAAGGTATCCAATTAGGAGATATCATTATAGATTTATAATAGTGTGGATGAGGATCTAAGTGCTAAAAATCAAGGGTATTATCATAAGACCCCTTTGATCATTGGCAGGATGTAGTATTCAAGTATAATTAAGAGATCAAGATCCCGAGAATAGAGTGAGGCACACCTCACTAACCTTAGAAAAAGGGGAGTCTACATTCTTTATGGCCATAAGAGCTACGAGTATGATTCAATCTTTATGAATAATGAAAATGATTATGAGGATTATATTCAAATGAATTAATATAGAATTCATATGGTGGCATGTCAAGCCATTCAATATGCCCTTATATCATAAGATATCATGCCAAAAATATAGCAAAATAGGAAACAAGGCTACAAGCCATCAATGACCCCATTCACATGTTTAATTATCACCCGAGCATGATCATCCATATTCTCCACAATAAATAGAATCAAGCCAATCATAGGAAAGTACCCCTCAAAAAGAGGTAGATATTAGGATAAGAATGAAAATTCTTAAAATAATTATAATTTCTTAGCTAATAGTTATAATACAGCTTCTTGTAGTAATTACAAGAGCTCCATCTCCTATAGGTGTAGAAGTAGGATAATTTTCTTTGGAAACAGTACCCCTATTAAATATTGTACAACATGTAAATCTCCATAAAGTAATACATATTTAATCTATATCAGTGCCCACAACAATACCAATTTCAATACCCCCATCCTCTCCACTTTATGCTCCTATAATTCTAGTGCTTGCATCTCCTACTTCTCTTACTATTCCTGCTTCACTTCCACCTTCCACTGTTGAAGTATGTTCATCACCCACACCATCCAATTTAGGTAGAGTATGTATAAATATTAAGACATCCATTTTCAATTATAAAATAAACCCTGTAACTCCTCTAGTTTCACTTCTAAATGTACAATTAGAAGGGAGACCAACCGAATAACCATTTTCAATAGGGGGTCCTCTATATGAAGAATCAAATGAGGAAATAGAATTCAAAGCATGAGAAAAATAAATGAATCATATCCAAGTGTTGGATAGTGATGGAAAATCTAAAAGGTGGGGAACTGAAGAGGAGTGTGTTTCTGGAGAAGACATAGAGCCTACAAAAGTAACATTTTTTCTGAGGAAACCAATGAAGAGGAATTTGGAGACACAAAGATATTGGAAGAGGAAAGTGGAGTGGAACAAGAGAAATATGGTTCAACATCCACCAAATTGTGAGAGGAAGATAATGAACTAGATTTAGACATAGAATCCATGTTGAGAGAAACCCCTACTTTGGGATTTACTAATGCACATGTAGCCATAGCTCGTAGTCCTTTTGAAATTCTTGTTGTAATATCATCTAATCTAGTGGAATTCCTGACTACCAACATAAGTTAATATATTATTACTCATGAAGAAAATGTATGATTTAAATAAGGTGGTGTTTTCCATTTCTTCCTCCATTATAATAGTGGAATCTCATGTAATTAATTTTCCATCTATTAGTTCAATTACCACACCACTCTCCCCATACAAGCCATTACAAGAGTATTGTTTAAATTCCAAGTCATTATATCCTCATGTTTGTGTAGAGGAAGGGGAATAACAAGTTTTTGTTTCTTTCGATTCTTATATCCATTCAACCACTACCCTAATAATGGCTAGAGCCTAGGATCATAGGAAGAAGGTACATTTGAGGATTTGGTAACTATCTCCATTTTCAATCTCTAAGCTCCACCAATGCCATAATATTAGTTGGACTTATCTATTTCCTAGTCCACTCCAAATGAGTCCTATGTAATGATTTTCACAATAAAGATGAGGAAGATGAGATATGTAATGGAAACTATACCCAGGAAGATCACCTCGAAATGGAGCATAGTTACTCATTTTATCCCTCAAATTCATATCCAAATAAGTTCCTCCATGATTCCACCAATTTTCATACACCTTAGACTACTCTAAATACCACTAAATAATAATAATAGGGAGAAATCATTGTACTTACCTAGGTTAATGAGTCATAAGAAAGGAAGAAGGATAGGAGTGGCCTAGTCCTCACTGAATTGACTACAATAAGCACCCATTTTGATAAGAAGAGTGGTACAATACAAAGAGTGAGTAATATGAAGGGAATATACATCAACACAGGGGAGGAAGTAACATTGGAGAAAAGGAAAAATCTATTCCCCTTAGCCATGAAATAAAAGAACAATCCAAATGATCCCACTGAGTATACAAAGGACTTTTGTTATTTTGTAGACAAAATAGGGGAGGTGATGAAGGATATGTATAAAATGAGTAGGAAACACAAAGAATTCTATAACATCATATCTTTTAGGCTTTTAGAAAGATTTTAGATAATGTTCAAAGTTTATCCACTAGGCTATATGATATTTTAAAAACCATAGGGACTTATAGGGGTGAATCCTATCCTAAATGGGAAAGAGTAAAAAGATTTGGAACTAATTGAATAAATTTAAAATAGGTTTAATTTATTGGTTAAATGGGAAATAAATAGCACATAGAGTCATTTGAATTTAATTACTACCTAAGAGTCAACTTGTGCTCTAAATTATGTAATTAAAAAAGAGATGGTGCCTTTTATTGGCATACTCAGATTTTAAAGGATATGAAGGTCACATAGATTTTGAAGGATATAAATGTCACATGTGTGATAACCTATATAATGTAGTTGATGAAAAATACTAATTTTGATGCACTTCCCAAATTAGTTTCCAATTATTTTAAATCTGGGGTTGAAGGCACTATATATAAAACTAGAGAGATCTTACAACTCATTAATTTTTTGAAGGATAAAATGACTAAGGTAGAGTCACTCAGAGATGGATTTTGAGCCTCTAAATCTAAGAATAAAATTTTGATGGGTGAAATTAGTAAAATATTTAAACCTTCTATAGTCAAATTTGATATTATTAATAAATAATTTGAGGTTGCTTATGCACTATTAGAGAAACTAAAGGCTATTAAGGAGGATGCCAAAATAGTATCTACTTCTCAACCAATAATAACCATGATAATTCAACCTCAAGATCAATTTAATCATGTAGTGAATATTCATTCTCAATCTACTAGTACTTTGTCAATGATAACAGCTAAATCAGTTAGTCCTTTACCTATAATGCCTCCTACTACTTTAGTTTCCACATTAAGTACACAACCTAATTTTAAGGTAGTGCCAATAAAACACCATAATAGTAAAATATATGTACACACACACACACACACACACACACACACACACACACACACACACACACACACACACACACACACACACACACACACATGTATTCAATTATTATGAAGAGTCAAATCCTCATTCTATTTTGTGCATATATATGTTTATATTGTAATTATGTAATTTGGGCCTTTTATTCCTTTTGTATCTAGAACATGCATAATGTTCATGAGTTTTAAAAATGAAATTGTAAATTTAGACTTTTTTTGGAGGATGACACAACCCCTCCCCAAGATTACATATACTTATATTCTTGATTCCAAATAGAGGAGAATTCTGGGTATTGAGATAAATAAGAAATCTTACAAGTTGTTCTGCAACTTTGTCTTGATGTTTAAATATTTTTCTTCTTAAAAATTGTGAGTCATTGAATAAGTTAAATTATTCTAGTATTTTAGTCTTTAGGTTGTGTAAAAGTGTTATTTTAATATATTTAATCATATCGTGCATTAGCTAATTTGGATCCTTTGTGTGTAATAATCATAATCTTCCTTTGTGGATGTATAATTTAAATCTTACAAATGAAAAAAGCTTTGATTATGTGCACTAAGGTTTAATTTATTTTGTTTCTTTGGAATATTAATTGTGTTTGAATATCTATGTTGTAATAGTAACTAGTAATGAACATTAGTTTCCTGACTACTTGTCCAACTCCTAGTTTAAAATTAAATTTAGAAGGTTTCATCTTATCTTGATTCACAAACCTCCTTTTCTACCCTACCCTTATTTATTTTTGAGTTTTATTTTGATCTTTCCCACTTTAGGTTAGATTCAGCATCCATAAATCCATCTCAATAAGGTCCAAAATCATGTTATATCTAAACCATCTGAGGTAATAACTACTTTTCTCATCATTATCCCACCACCAGATTGTTTAAAAAACCCAATTCCATACAATTGGTGCTTTGGAGTGAATCTTTTATCATTGATCCTAAAATATTAGAGGTTGTATTGTAAAATTGCCTAATGTGCAGAAAAGCTACATCAACATAGTTATGGATTTTTACAAAAATATTTTTCAAACATTGGGAAAGTAAAATAAAATAACTATGGATTTCAATAAATTACAAAATATTGTTTTGATTTTAGGGTTTGATGTTATAGGAAAAAAGTGTTATGAGTAAAATTTTGTTGTTGTAAATAGGACATGGAAAATAAATTCATCCATTATTTATCTCATATTTTTCATGGTTATTATTTCCACTATGAATTGATTGTGAAATATATAAGTCTTCAAATAATCTAGTTTTCCTTCATACATAATTACTAGTTTCCTTTATTTAAATGGTTTATGTAGATTTATAGTAATTATTTCAGAAGCTTTATGCTTCATATGAATATATTCCTTAGTATATAACCTAAAAATGTGAGATTCTATAAAATATCCCAATTTGAGACACTACAAAATAACCAAGACATTTATGGTATAGAGGGAATCTACCAATCATGATCTATATCATCATTACTAATTGATGACAATTGTAATTTACTAATTAGTGTTGTTTTATATGTACTTTGAATCAATTCAAAAACTTAAAGGCACATATATATATATTCATAATTATATTTCATGTGTACACTTATCATGTTGCATATGAAATTCATATTTAAAAATAATGGACTACTCACATATTTTTTAACAATGTTTTTAGCACGTGAACCCATTGTATGTGTTTCATTTACAACATCACATAATCACACATATAATAAGTGATGACATGACTTGAACATACTTACTTATGATACATTAAACAAAATTGGATAAATTTTTAATGTTATCAAGTTTGTATAGTCCTTTACGCAATTTGTGTCCATGATTTACTTTTTATCTTATTGCCTTCAGTTAATATTTTTAACTTGTATTAAGAGATGTACTTTTAGAAATAAATAATTCTCCAATACCTTGCTCAAATAAATTACACAACAATGAAAGTAATTTTAGAATCATGAGTAACTATAACTCGATTGAAAATAAGATTCAATTTTTTAGTTGATCAGGTAAGGCTTATTGTAAATAGAAATAGGCTTGAATGTTTCCAAATAGTTTTCACATAGTTTTTTTTGGGATGAGGAACAAGACCTTAACATTTTATTGTTTATTAAATACTATAAAACATATATAGGGTTTTAAATAATGGAATTCTCAAAATTGATGATCAGCAAGGATTAAATAATGGACCCATGTTTTAGAAACAAGTCAATCTCCAACAAGTTTAGCCAAAAACTTATAAAATTAGAGGGTGGATCTAGGAATAATGTCATTGAGACTATCTGCAACATTGCCATATATAATCCTAATAATTGAAATGGAGTTGACATGTTAGTGATTAAGAATTAAATAATGGTAAATTTTAGTATTGGTATATTATTCCTTGAACATATTTGTTGAGACTTCTAGTATAAAAAAAACTCCTTTTGAAGATTTACTAGTAATTATTTTGTGGAGAGGTCATTAGCCTTAAATTGAGATTATATAATGTTCATTTAAGATTTAATTTAATTGAATTGGAAAAAACTTTATAAAATTTATTGATATTCCATTTTATTTTTAAAAAATAAAAACCATATCTTTCATACAAATATATATGGTGAAATGGTTAGATACATGATATTATTTCCACTATTTAATTCTTTAATAGAATATGTGGGTGTTGTAACTTGTAACTACATGTTTTAAAACTTGAAATAGGGTTTTATTAAACTTTATATGATATATTTGAATATAAATTAACTAATGTCAAAGACATAAGATGAAATTACACTAAATGCATTGCCTATTTACAAACTCAACATCCAAGATACTATGAGAGTGAATGACCATATGTAACATGTTAGTCTTTTGAGGTATGAAATTCAAAACATCCTTACTCTCCTGAAATTATTTGATAATTTTATAATTTACCCCCTCCCCCTCCCCCCCCGCCCCCCCCCCCCCCCCCCCCCAAAAAAAAAAAAAAGACAAGTTATTGTTAAAAAAACTTCTTATAATTTGGCATAAGGCTCGATGTAAGTATACATAATTATAAAGTCTATGTTGAACTAGTATATTTTAAAACATTTGATTTAGGATTGATAGGATACTTAAATAAATTCACTTACTGATATTATTATATCACTCATACATACACATGAAATTTAACTCCAAGGTCAAATCTGATATTTTTGGGTGATTTTAATATCCATTTTGTCTATCATTGGAGTAATGGATATAGATGGGAGGATTGTAAACACTTTCTCAAGTATTTTAAATTATTCAATGCATTTACACCTTTAATATTCCTTGATAAAATTGAATTATAATTATAAAATTATTCACTAATTTTTCTATGGACATATCATCTTGAATGCATGGTATTGAAGTTTGTCTTGGGGTAGTATTACTCCAATTAATAATAGTTGGGGTTCGTAGAATCATCCTAAGTTGGATAATCAACCCATATAATGTTATCTAGATAATATAAATACAATATTATTATCTAGTTGTATAATTGTATGATTTTAATTTGTCATAGGTTATGGAGATTGATGATCATCTATGTCTAGAGTTTAGCATGGAATTCACAACTCAAATGAAAATTATTTCTATATTAACATGAGTTTGTGTGCATTAATTCATTTATTTGATTGTATACATTATTTTTAGACATATGAAATGTGAATAAATATGTGAAATTTAAACTCAAAATATTTTGAGAATATAAATATGGAGGAATCATCTCATATAAATAAAATAACATGAATATACATAAACATACACACAAATCTAATAGACACGATTAAGATAAATGTGTAACAACATTATCGATTGGAATGAATATACACACCATTGATAGATAAGCATAAAAAACATCATATTATTATTTATCTTGAAATTTAAAAATTAGACAAAATATGTGCATTCTATAAACTTAAAAGTTATATTTTAATTGTCACAAAATATTTATAGATATTTAACATAAAAACCAAAAGTGTTGCCACTATTAATGTGGAAAATCACCCTCAAGAGAGGAAATTTTTAATAAGGTTAATCTATAAAAACCTAAAGACATACAAAAGTTGTTGTCACTTAATCCGCATCAATTTGTTCTATAGGTGAAACACCATTACCATCTTCATCCTTAGTTTCTAATCTAAAAATTGGAGTAGTAGGTAGAAGAATGCCTAGAGTATTGGTTGTTGTATTCACACAACATTACACATGCTTCAATCTAATGTTCAGTTTATTCCTTTGTAATTTTTCATTACAACCTTAATTTAATGCTTAATCCATGACCTAAATGATTTTTTTAATTAATCCATGAAGTTCATATTGAATAATATAGTAAGGTATGTAACATTAGGATCAATATCTTGGTCACACATACCACCACCGATATCCAGGAAAATATTTCATTCATATCCTAAGGAAGGTAGAAGGATGGACTTCATTTTTACCTTTATCTTCCTTATTAGAGGAATTCATACCGTAGGACATCAAAAAAGGGGTGGAGTTAAATGTACATGAATAAACTCACCAAATGATCAAGATTTTAAACTTGCCACCATTGAGAGAAAACAAGGGAAAGGAGGTTCCTAAAGTAGGAAAACTCATAGATTTCATGTTAACCACCCATAATACACACACATATAAAATTTTACAAACACATTACCAAGCCAACATAGCTATTACTCATAACTGCATTAATTATAACCAAGACAAAACATATATAATGTAGAAACATGAATTGTGAAATGATATTAAAAATGTAAATGTAAATGTTTTTTATAAATGGAATATGGAGGGAATATCTTATATATGAAAATAATAACAATGATAAACATAACCATTGACACAATTATATCATACATGATGAAGATAAATGTATACCAAAACATTCATTATCAAATTTAGAGATGTGTACATTTTGAAATCATAGCCTAACATTGTAGAGAACAAATAAAAATTATTGTGGCCAGTCTAAGGGATGAACTGAAGAAGAATATCTATAATGAAAATATGACTATGAATAACTATATCATTCCCCCCTCTAACATGTTACACATATATCTAGGAAAGGATAAACATTCAGATTTTAACTCAATAATCATTGTTTTCTTCATAAAAAATATATTTAGCCATTCATAATTAAAGACAAAGTGCTAATGGGAATTGGAATATTCCTCAAATGTGATATTATGGAAAAAAAAGTTTTAATTTTGACTACCCAAAATGGATCTTAGATTATTTCACTAAAACATCACTAAGAAATAAGAAACATTTATAATAATTAAATAATAAATAATAGACATATACAACATAAGATGCAAATCAAAAGAAACATATAAAACATAAGATGTAAATCAGAATATTATTATTAAGTTATGTATAATTTGAATTTGAATAGACAACATCCTTGTTTTAGCATGCCATTTTCAAAAAATTTCATCATTATTTGCTTCATAAATCATAATTATTTGCTTCATAAACAAGGGGTGATGAAGTCTAACCCAGTTTTGTATTATGCCATGTATTTACATCAATTACAAGTAGCACTCCAATTTTTTTAAAAATAAAATAAAGTTAACCCTCTAAAATCTAGTTGACAAAAACTAAAACATGTGTTGTTATTTAGAATTCAAGAATAGTATAACATGAGAATGCAATGATATATGTAGTCATGGAATTTGTTTTAATGATAATTAACTTGTAATTGATCTTTGTGATTGGTATGTATTTCATTTCATGTTCACTTCTACAAAACACAACCTATATCAAATTCAAATATATTTGAATTAACAATTTTTATACATATGAAGAGGATAAAAAGCAATTAAATGAGTCAAAAGCTAGTTTACAAGAATTAAAACGTGTGTTGTTATTTAGAATTCAAGAATAGTATAACATGAGAATGAAATGATATATGTAGTCATGGAAGTGTTTTTATGATAATTGACTTGTAAGTGATGTTTGTGATTGGTATGTATTTCATTTCATGTTGACTTCTACAAAACACAGCCTATATCAAATTCAAATATATTTTAATTAAATTTTTTTATACATATGAAGAGGATAATAAGAAATTAAATGATGTATCAATAAGAAATTTATTCATAAAATATGAAGCACCTATTTATATCAATGAAATTAATTTTCAGTCTTAGGTCTAATTTGAAATATCTTTTAATCACATCACAACCCAAATTTTAAACCTTATATTAACTTATCACTTTTAGAAACATAGGGACACAATCAAGTGCATTATCTTTGTCAAGTATATTTATACCCCACTTTACTAACCTATTTATATCCTCTTTCCAAATTTGTCATTTACAATTCCCAGGAGGGTTTATAAATAGGGTTATCACTGGCAACATGCTATGGTGTCTTGTTGTATTCATCATTTATATGAAGTATCTTTATATAAAAGGGGTGTTTTGTGGCCATAATGAACATTTTTGAATGGATGAGTCTTTGGGTGCTACAACCTAGCTATATTTTACATTTATTTGCTCTTCACCTTATTGTAAACACATGTCACACACTTTTTAAATAATGATAGTTTTACCACATTTTTTTATTGCTATGAGATAGTTATAAAAATTATCCCAAATTATACTTCTCAAGGTTTCAAGTTCATCATGTATTCCAATAACATGGATCTATTAATAAAATGAAAAACATCACATTAAAAATGTCAAAAAATAGAAAACCAAATGAGTACGAGTAGAGAGATTCTTACATTATTAGCCTCTCTTACTTTGTTTTCATTTTTAATATACCAAAAATTATATTTTTAATTCATTTTTATGGTTTGATACTCCAATATACATACCTACTTCACCTTCATTCACATCTCCTACTCTGTTTTCTATGTCTTGTGTATTCCAAACACATTAGATAGCTAAGATTTTCAAAAAAATAATAAATAAAGAAAATAGAAGTGGAAATAAAATTTACATTGGTCTCTATATCATTTTTGTTGGTAGGTTCACTCACACCACCAAACATCATGGATAAATCCACCTATTATTATCTCTTTCATTAGATACACCTTAATCACATGTTTACAATTTTAGCCTTGGATGGTGTTTCACTATATACCTTATAATCCAACATATATTTATCTAAATTCAACCCTAATCTATATGATTGTTAGTACTATGAAAGGTGATGTGGCAGTGTTGAATTTTCAAAGCCTTAACCTATGAAAATTTTTAAATTTTATAAACCTTGAATTTCTTATAAAATTTGATGTCCTTTCATAGTTTTAGCCACCAATAGTGTAAATAAATAATTGTGGTTAGTTGGTTAACCAACTAATCAACCATGCAATGTGTAGAAGTATGTATTATACTTACAAAATGATTTTTAGGTGTGAATGGTATGATTAAACGACTGAATTTATTTATTTATGGACATGTTTACGAGTATGATAACATATCAAACACATTATAACCCTATAAATCCAATGTTACTCCCAATATGCAACAAAATTGGCCTATGTGGATCAATACTTCTATGAAAACTATTTAGAATCAATTTTTGACATTTATTAATCACCAAAACTATGCATAATGTATCCCATTTCACTTAACATATCATATTTGGCATCATATTGTCTCACCTTTATTATTAGATCCTTCAACCATGCACGACATACATGTCAACTACATAAATAAACTTCACAATTGAAAGTTCACCTACATAATATAATAAGTTAGTAATATTGTGGAAGTTAAGGACATAATGGTATATATGAAACTCAATGTAAAAACCTCATTATTCATATACAAATAATAAACACACACCTAATTGCTTTGATATCCACACTGGCATCATCTAAAATTAAGGTGTTTCTTTCCTACTCAATGTTTTTAAAATGTAATCTCTAGAACTATTGGAATCCATTGGGTGAAGTCACTAGTACATGAACTAGACATAATTACCCATGATATAGGTAGTCCTTGGTGTTTTTAATGAAATACCAAAAATGTGTGTAATTAAAACTACACTAAAATATGAAACATGAGTTATTTTGTAAGTTTAGAAATATCTATTGTTACAGCCCAAATTTGCACCCTTGGAAGGTAGTTCAAAAATTACAAATTTGGGATAATATGGAGAAAATAATAAGCTATGGTGTTGGAATCATAACTACTGGGGGGGATTGGATTATTTCCCTTAAAATAATCATTCAATTTTATTTAGCATTCATTCAAACATATACATCAACCAATGGATAAACAAACATCCACATAAGGATACAATATATGAACACAAAATATATGTGGAAAAACCTCAAAGGAGATAAAACCCAATGAAACACAACTTGGCCTATAGTAATATAAGTAGTGAATCAATATTTAGTGAGGCACCAACCCCACAAGGATCACCAACCCCTCACTAGTCAAATAATAACTTAACTAGGCCTTTAACAAGCACCAACTTGCAAGGAGGCACCAACCCCCTAGGTGACTTAGAACCAACCTAGCCACCTAGAAAATTTGATCACATTTGGACACTTTTTTGGCACTCAACTAATAATTATCACTTTCTTTTTTTCTTCGCACTCTTCTATCTCTCTCAAATAACTTATTAGGATTCTTCACTCAACTAGTCCTCTTCTTGACAGATTTAGGTCATATGACATTGCTTATCATATATATAATCACTATTAAAAATTCATGAAATATTAAAAAAACCTATATTATGGTCTTAAATATCTCTACCTATTTTCCAAACTTATATTTCATTCATTCATCACTTGAATATTCTTATTAGTAAAATTAGGCCTATTATACCTTGTTCTTATACTTGACTCTTGCTTTCACATACATTGGTAAACCAAAAACCTATCCATACTTGGATCACCATTGGAATAGATAAATTTTTTTTTCATAGGATAAACAACCACTACACAGGTCATCCAACACTCATGAGGACCAAAACTACCATTAGGCCTAAAGGAGACCTAATGCAATTAGGCCTTCTCAAAGTACATGCTGCACCTTGACTACCTTGAAAAATATTGAGACTTCATAAATGGGTTAAAAACTTAAAAAAACTAAAATTATACCCATGATAATCTAAAATTATTTACCCAACACCATATATCTCATTTCACTCCTTGAACTATACCATTATGCCTACTCACAATTAGGCCTTCTTATTGCCAAAAAGTTTACCAACCAAAAATGAAGCACACAAAAAATTTTATCAAAAAAACATACCATTAAATCATATGTATATAAAATAAATGATCTCAAATTAATCACCATGTGATTTATACACTAAAACATAGGGCTTAAAGCTTCTAACTCACTCTTACAACATGACCACTTAGAACTACCAACTAGATTTAAAACCTAGTCATGATAATTTGACCACCAACATCTGTATAGGAAACTTTCATGACTCTAAATTAACTCATAATAATATTATATACCATAAAAAAATATTAATTTTAATTAGACTCTTCAACTCTAGTCAAATCACCTCATTCTTATCTCTGCTAGATGACTACTTATAACTGTCAAAGACTTCAAAACATAGTCATGAAAACAATGACTTAGAACATATGTGTGAAATTTTTTATGAAGTTAAAATTCATTTATATAATCCCAAAATATAATAATAATATATTTAAATAAATATAATATAATTTAAAATAGCAATATTGGTCTTACGGACCAATCTCATGGCTTCATTATACACAGAACTCATTGTGTTAGACAAGTTAGTTTGAGAGAAACTTTATACCATACACACACATATAAAAATATTCTATCCAATAAGGATATGTGTTACATGTATTTAAAAAAAACTTAGTGCAATTGGATCCATCCCTAATACATGACAACACATCCCTAATCTCATTCCCACTTTTGCCTAGTTTTTCTTACTATCTACCTCACTATACTTGCTAATGATTAGACATCTTGAAATATCAAATTTTCACACCTAAAGCACCATAATAAATCATAAAATTACATGGACACAAAATAAGATTATCACACAATCATCCAATCATTTTCATGCTTTGACCTAGTCAACCCTGCCTGCTACATCAAAAATCTAAGAAACAAGGGATTTCCTATAGTTTCCACTCACTCTTATGAACATTAAATCCTACCTAGAGAATCTTGAGATAGTCCAATACACCTTCCAATCAGTAAAATATACTTACCAATCCATTTGGCACTAAAAAAAAAAACCAATATCGGGTCACTATTAGGGTTCTAAGAGTTAGACTACCTTCCACTCTTAACAATACTTAATCAAGCTTAGGCACTCAAACTAAAAAATAATGATAGGAAATTTAAGCTATTATCCTTCCACAACTACCATGAAATTCTTGGATCCTTATGTAAAGGTTTCACATGTCAATGAGTATAATAAAAATCTTTTCGAGTCTACAACACCTCATTCTAGCACTTGAAAGACCTTAACTTCACTTTTTATGATTTCTTAATTTAATAAAAAACCTAAAACTTCATGATAACTCTTGAAATAAATTATCACACCTTTGAAAAATCTCACATGAGCTTTATCACCTTGGAAACTAAACTTGACCTCTCATTTGGCCATACTAGGTCTCTTTACACACTAGGCATATACCTATAAGCCATAATTAGACTTTGAAAACACCTTAAAAACTCTTGTATTGATCTCAAAACCTCATAATCATGTCATACAACCTCATACCATGCTCACACACTGCTAATATTTTTATCACAAGCCTGAAATTGCTCACCTCATTATGCAACCAAGCCTATACCTTCACACTAGGTCTCTCAAGTACATGACTCATGAACTCAACCTCAATAACGTCAAAGATAACATATAATAACATCAATGACACTTTCATGAAATTAATGGGAACTCCATTCATACCTTAGAACATATTCTCAACAATCTCTCCCTTTGTCATTGATGGCAACCACTCATTGATGGCAACCATTTAAATAAGTTTCTCTCACTAGGATGCATCTCCCTAATATAGATCAATCTACCCATTTGAAATTAATGACAAATAAATAACTAAAAAAACTTCAATAAATAGGAATAAAATATCATATCAACAAGCTCCCCTATCTCAATGGATACCTCAAACATCTTCTTCTTGACAAACTGATATGACTCCCCCTTTGATCTCATAACTTGTAGACTTCTTTGATAATCTTGGATCTAAATCACCTCCTTATTATCTCCCCCTAAGCACTTGAATTTATTAGTGATTTATAGGAGTAGGAATCACACCTAATTTTTTCTTAGATGTTCAAAAGTAGCCTTTGAAAGAGGCTTAATCAAGATATCTGTAATCTGATCCTTGGTAGACACAAATTCAAACATAATACTTTTTTCACTTACCTATTCTATTAAGAACTGACAATTTATATGAGTGTGATTGGTCCTTGAATTAATGATTATTTGAAATACTTATGACACTAGTATTATCACAAAAAATATGACTAAGACCATCAAACTCCACTTTGTAGTCTCTTAAGGTTTGTCTCATCCACAACACTTGAGTGCAACATGAAACTACTATGATGTACTTAGCCTCTTAAGTAGATAAATATAATGATGTTTGATTCTTGATTATACATGAAAATGGGTACTCACCTAAGAAGAAATCTCCTCCACCAGTGCTGTTTCTATCATCTAGACTCCAAACCTAATATGCATCTGTCTATGATACTAGATCAAACTTATTTCTCCTTAGGTAACACAATCCATATTCCATAGTTCCCTTGAGATACCTAAATATCCTATTCACTACTTGTGGATGAATTTCATTAGGATATGATTGAAATATTCCCACAAGACCTACTACTTAAATGATGTTAGGTCTAGACGTAGTAGTATACAATAAACTCCCAATCATTGATCTATATTCTATCTTATTGACTCTTGAAGATTCATCCTCCTTGCTTAAATTACATCCTATAATCATAGGTTACTTATAGCCTTCAAATTTTACATTCAAAATTTTAAAAATATCTTTTATATACTTGACCTATGACATGAATATAACTTTTTCAAATTGACAGATTTGAAGCCCAAGAAAGGAGGATAGTTCTCCAAGCATAGACATTTCAAATTCTGACTTCATCACCTTTGTAAAGGCATTGGACACAAACTCACTATTTACACCAAAGATGATATCATCCACACAGACCACCACTATCAAAATATGGTAATTTTAAGTCTTGATAGACAATTTATTATGTTCAACTCCTCTCTTGAAACCTTGGTCCAAAAGATACTTGTCTAGTCTAGCATACCAAGCTCTATGGACTAGTTTTAGACCATATAGAGCCTTATTAAACCTAAAAACATAGTCCTTATTATCATTCAATAAGAAACCCTCAGGTTTCTCAATGCACACTTCTTCCTCTAAGTTCCCATTTAGGAAAGTTGACTTGACACCCATCTGGTATACTTTAAAGACTATAAAACCTATATAGGCAATAAACAAACTAATAACCTCTAACCTTGCTATTGGAATAAATGTTTACTCAAAGTCCACTTATTCTATTTGAACATATCCCTTTAATACTAGTCTATCCTTATTTATAATGACTTTTCTAATCTCATTCAACTTGTTTTTGAACACCCATTTTGTACCAATGATATTGTTATCTTTAGGCCTAGGTACTAACTCCCAAGTCTCATTATTATCTATTTGATTTAACTCTTCATTCATGGGATCTATCCAAAAACTATCTTAACTTAATTATACATACCTTTCAGGTTCAAATTTAGATAGTAAGTCAGCATTCTATGTGTAGGATCTATGCTAACATAGTAGACACTTGGGTGTAAAGCAATCACTTGGTATGATTGCTATTTTGCCATCATGTGGCACCAGCTGGTAGGTGGCTAACCAACTCCCTTCTTACTCAAGAATAATAAGGAAGTGAGCACATATGAAAATCATGGCATAAAGAAATAAAGGTAGTAGAACTAATGAAAATATTATAATAAGCACCAACTCATCACCTGATGTGTTCCCTTCAAATTTATGCTAAGATGTTCTAAAATGATATAAAGCTAAGTGTAACCCTATTAGTGAAAGGTGAGTGGGAATAGAGAAGATTTGTAGGATTGTTTCCAAATGTTATAACCACCATTTAACTTAAGTTTTAGCATGGACATCCCTTAAGCTCCTGATTATAGTGCCCAAGCTCACCTATGAGCCTCTGGGCCTTTAACAACTTTAAGATGAGCATTTGCTTAGTTTTTATTGATATATACTATGTATTTAAACTCTATTTAATGATGAATGGTGTTGCATATAATGGGTGTTAATATGGTTTACCTAGTTATGGTTATAGGCTTAGAATGAGAATGGTTTGTGTAATGTTTATAATAGTTATAATGCTTAGCTTTATATTATGAATATTGAGTTCCAATAAGATTTTTACCTAGCCCATTCATGTAATTTATGTAGTTTATGATGACATCATAACTCTACATAGAAATTCTTTAAGGATAGGAATTACCCCATGCCTCATGATGATACTTGTGCCAAAGCATGAGCCTAATCTTAAGTCCATCTAAGTACTCCATTGAACCCTCCAAGTGCCATAATGATGTTAAGCTAAAGAAACCAAAAGCTTGCATCCATGAATTTATAGAATCATATTATAAAGGCTTGTGCCTAATAAATAGTTAGATACCCTCCCCAAGATGGCTTGCACTAGTGAACTTACCACCACCATTGAAATAACCAAAGTTCATGGAAGATAGAGTTGCACCATGGCACAACTAGCCCAACATGGGTCCTCATACTTTATTTGTTGTGTTTTAGGTGAGCACATAAGATTTGTGCCTTATGTGAAGTGATGCCAATATAGTCGAGTGATAAATATTGAGCACCATAGGATTAGTCAAGGCTTGTACTAAGTTATAATAAGTCTAGATTGATTTGGATAGCCAAATAAGTTCCTGGTAAGGCTAATGAATTCAGATACCCAAATCTTATATAATATTTTGGTTTCATTATCGAGACCTATGTTGAATTTTGTTGCTAAAATGGTGTACTAGAATGATACTCCAACTCTCCCTCAAAAACATTGAGTGCTGGATAGAACAAGTGGAGGATACATTTTCACTGAGACACCCAACCTATAGAACATAAAAACCAAGGAAGTGGGTCGAAAACCATCTGTATGATGTTATGTATGAGGTTTTATTTTGTGAACTACCTAAGTATGTGTACTAATGGTTGGCTGATTATACGATACATAGAAGTTAAAGCTATGGAAAAAGCCTTGAGTGGATAAAAGAGTGCTTAGAAAGGTTTGAGAACTTAGATGCCACTTGGACTAGAGTTGTAAATAAATGGTGGTGAGGGGAATTAAACAACTATGTGCTTGAATTCATAGTATTGACATAATCCTACGTTGAAGAATTATAATATCAATTCTTATGTGAATCCAGAGGTGCATTTGTGAGAGAGTTTTGCACCAAAATTAAGAAGTTTATGGTGGATTACAACTTTGAAACCATGAGAATGGAAGGATAAAGTCCTATCATGTATGAGCAATGTAATAGGGAAGAAAGGGATGTGGAGGTGAAGTGTAATGGAAGGAGATGAGAAATTTGACACCTAAGAGCTTAGGAGATAGGATTATAATAAGAAGAGGCACAGGTTAATGGAAGATATCGAACCTTGAAGTGCTGAGAGGACCCATAGTGAGTGGGAAGGGTATGGGGAAGGATCTCTTGAATGGTAATAGGACCAATAGGAGGAAAAATTTGAATTCATAGAAAAATTTCAACAGTTGATAGGTGAAGAATGATTAGGGTCCCTATAGAATTTGATCATTGGAGATGCACTAGATGCACCTACCCCCTTTAGACCTATAATGTAAGCTTATGCACTAGATCCCTCATAATAAAGAGGATTGATAACTAACCCCATTGTTAACCTTGACTTTGACCATTTTATAGACTTAGACCATAATTTCATGATTAAAAAAGTTATTCCTTATGAAGAGCTAAGTGAGGATACCTCTAAACTTTGGGGCACTATCCCAACTAGACAAAATGTGAGTGAAAACATTCTAGTCTAGCCAATTTAAGTTTCACAGCATGGTTAACAACCTAGAGGAAGTGGCTTGATGCCACTAGTTGGTAGTCAAATTCCATCATCATCATCATTCATGATGCCAATACTAACAATAGTATAAATGCTTAACCTAGTGGCTAAACACATTAGAGGACCATTTCCAAGATAAATACCAGAGGATAAGTGCCTCATATACTAGTTGTTCCCCCACCTTATATTTATTATGAGATGGCCACGCATCTGCCCAAGTATCAAGGTATAGACAATGACATAGAGAATGTGCTCAAGTGTGAACTAAAATGGTGCATTCAGGACATACCCTAGTATGAGTGCAAGGCAAACTAGTTCATAATAATTCTAATTGATCGTACCCATAATTGGTATAAGAATTTTGATCCTAACTAGGGTATGGTTGATTATGACACCCTAAAGGAAGCCTTCTTAAAAGAATTCAATATAGCTGAGTTTGAATAGTAGGACATCACTATGCTCAAGGAGATTAACTAGGGATTATCAGAGATCATGCACCTATATGATGCTAGATTTAAAACTCTACTTTCTAATATTTTTTATGATATTTACCCCTCCCAACATGTGTAATGGTTCATTGGGGGATTGCTAGTATCATTTAGAAGGCCATTATCTATGAAAGAATTCATAGATATTTATGAAGCACTTAAATTCATGCTCAGAGTCAAGGTAGTTAGGAGCACTGACATAAGAATTAACCCTTTTATGGAGGTACAATTTGCATCTATAGCCTCCCAACTCTAGAAGCTGACTACTAATTCATTACAAGATGCTTGAAGTGGGTTATGGTACATCAAATATGAGATGAAATGCCATAATAGGAACAACTTACCTCAAAGGAATGTGCACACATTGCTTTTTAACGATGAGGTTTGTCATGATTTACATGATGTTCACAACTATCCTTTATTATAATGCACTAGTCAGGTCAACACAACCACCTATTATTAGTTATGTGATACTTATACTCATATCACAACTAATTGTCATGTAATCAATGAGATATGTGATAACATGGGGATGGGTGAAAAAATTAATGACAATAGTAGGAGGGTAGGGAGCCCAAATAAATAAGGGCTATGGCTAAGAAAATGTAGGATATGGGATGCAAAGAGGCACCCAAGGGAGAGGTGGTGGACATGGTGGAGAAAGGTTACCACTATGATCATGTTACAAGCATAGTTTGATCAAGAAATATCAGCATGACTTCCCTACGTATACAATATATGGGTATTATTGAAGAATACAGAAGGTTGAGGAATACCCTAAATTTTACAAAAAATTGACCCAAGGTAGGCCCAACATAGACAAGGGTGAAAATATGATCAGGTGAAAGTTTAAAGTGGAGAAATAGACTCCAAAGGTGTAACCAATCCACACAGAGCCAATCAAAGTATAAGAAACTACTCAAATTGGACTCACCACTCAACTACTAGTTGCACCATTTCCAGAGTTGCACCTAGAATATGGAGAGTTTAGTTCTACTCAGTACATAATAAAACCTAAACCCAAAACTCATGCCAAAAATATGTATTATAATAGGCCAAGAAAGTGACATAGAACTTGCAATGGGAGTTCTAACTGGCATGAGACCTAGAGGCATAAGCTACCACTTCTCACAAGATGCAAGATGGTCATAAGGCTAAAGTATAAGAACTAAAAAAGATCTTGGACCTCCTAAAAATAGAAGGGATGCTGCCTCTATTAAAGAATGCATTTTTATAAAATGTAGGATAACACTTAGTTGAAGTTTCTATGTTATGCTTGGAAAAGACATGAGAGGTCAAGCATACCCAGAATATAGAGTATGAACAAAAACTCCTAGTAAATTCCATCATCGATGGATGGTCAATCTACAATGTCCTTATTGACACAAGCACCAAGGTCAATATCCTGACCAAGAATGCATAGGAGAAGATGGGTAGGTTAGTCTTGAGGCCTTTTCCCCATGTACTTTTTATGTCGAACAAGACCCAAGCATAATCGATCATATTTTTGAAAGGAACCATTGTAAATATTATGGGCACCAAATTACATGTTGACTTTAAGGTAATCGAGCTAGCTAAACAAGATAATTATCCATCACTCCTAAAAAGGCCGTGGTACTACATAAACAATGTTGATATACATTTTAAAAAGCAATATATGACCTTTAAAAATGAAAAGGAAAGGGTAGTGATTACCCTTTAAAGTGACCAAGGACCCCCTTATGTATAAAACATTTATTTTAAAGATGAGATCAACCATATATATAACATCATGATGTAAGGCATCAAGAATCACAAACCCACTAATCAAGGATTGCTCTCATGGGAAGATGGTCAATTATCCTCAGACACCACCAATGTTACTTGAAACTGATGGGTTGAAGAAGCTTATGAGGCCACTATTCATAGGTGTCATTTAGTTTTTACAAAGGCATCAAAACCTATGAGGAGTGGCTGGGTCTAGATTGATTACACTCCAAAATGATGGGTCACTTGAGATAAATAAAAAGGAAAGAAGGTACTCTACCTGAGTAAAGGTAAACTTGTGGCACTCTAAAAATTTGAAGGCATCAACGTAGTGGAAAAGCATGTCCATGATCTTGAATCATGCATTGCTAAAGAAATAAATAGAATGTGTGCGCTAGTGTATACATTGAGAAGAACTACCACTCATTGGTGGGTAGTGAAAAAGTCTAACTTACCAACCTAATAAGATGTGAAAGTATGCATTTGCACCAAATTCAAGATAAGTAATGAGGAATTGGATATATCAACATACACTGGTAACTCTGATCCCCTAACACATGCACACTTATGTCAAGAGACATGGACTAATTGCAGTGTGATTACCCCAAATAACTTATGGGTGCACACCTTCTATAGAAATATAAAGACATGGGCATGAGCATGGTATGTGGTAAATGAGATGTGCCTTGAAATAACCAATTGGGATGCCCTTAAGGAGAAATTTTTGTACACCTTCTCCTTTTCCTCATAGAACTTAGAGTTGATCAAGCCATTGTAAGTAATTCAAAGGGCAATGTTTGAGGACACTGTAATCATTGAGGAGCACCAAAATGACATGTTCAAAGAGAGAGGGATGATACTCTTGAATTTAATTGAGGACCAAATGATAAATAGTTATTTAATTGAATAAAATGATAAAACTTGAAAGGAGTGCTACTAAAAAATCTTGATAGGCAAAAGGAAGATTGTATGCTAAATAGATGATAGAATTCTTGGTAAAGAAGACCTGACTCATCTTCAAATTGAGACAATTAAGGGAACTCAAAAAGTTGAGTACTCATACTAGGAAAAGAATTAACCCTACCATGCACCACTAAATACCATCAAGGTGGACATTAGCACATAAGGAGAGCCAAAGATGGCTACTCTGGGTGTCTATTGGTCAAACATAAAAATGGGTGCATTTTGGATCTCCTAAAGGAGTTTAAAGACTTATTTCTTAGGGATTATCAAGATATTAAGGGCACCCAAACATACGTTGGGAAGATGAGCATAAATATAATTGATGATGCAACATTGATCAAGAAGTGCCCTTACAATATGAATCCCAACCTCTGGACCAAGGTTAAGACAAAAATTAATGTAATGCTGGCTATAATGAGTCATTTACTCTATGTAGGAGTCTAAATAGGTAATCTCAATGGTGATTAGCATCAAATATGGGTGTATTTGCATTTTCATTGATTATCTAATGTTGAATGCTACCTACATCACTAACCCTTTCTTGACTCTATTCATTGATGAAGTCTTGGATGGCGTCATAGGCTGTGAGATATTCACCTACACTGATGGGTTCTCTAGATACCATCAAGCCTAGATTGAAGAAGAGGACAAGCCCAAAATAATATTTGCAATTGAATGGGGCTATTTTGATTATAACATGATGCCTTTTGGACTCAGCAATGCAACAATCATGTTCTCTAGAGTGGTGATCATCACATTTAAAGATTTCTTCCACAAGTTCCTCTAGGTATACCTAGATGACTGGATGATGTATGGGCTCACAAAAGACCATTATGATGACTTGTGCCTAATGTTTGAAAGGTGTAGATAGCTTCAGATATATTTGAACATGAAGAAGTGTGTCTTCATGACACCCTTTATAACTTTGCTCAAGTACATCATCTATAAAGATGGTCTACTTGTAGATCTTATGAAGATAATAATAATCGTCTAGCTCCAGACTCCTTCCACATAGAGAGATGTTTGCACTTTTCTTGGCCACTATGGATATTATTAAAATTTCATAAGGAGATATGTAAATATTTCATCATTGCTATATGAGCTCTTATGCAAGGATGGTCCATTCTATTGGGGTGAAGCACAAGGGGATTCCTTTGAAACTTTAAAGCTCAAGTTGGCTAGTGCACCTATTTTACAATTTCCTGACTGGATAACCCCATTTCATGTCCATGTCGATGCTTTTAGATTTACAATTAGTACCTTTTTGGCATAACTCAATGAAGGTAAGATGGATCATGCCATCTCCTTTACAAGTAGAAAATTGACACAAGAAAAGTGGACTTATAAAATTGAGCGCATGGCACTCACCATGGTCTACATCCTATAAAAATTTAGTCATTACTTATTGGTAACTCCATCCATATTATTTATATACCACAAGGCACTTAAGTACCTCATAAATAAGCCCATTCTCCATGGGTGAATTTGTGGATAGAAAGTTATGTTTCAAGAATTCTAGTTCTCAATTGTCATCAAGCCAAAAAAATAGAACTCAGTCCTAGACCATTTATCCCATATCAACTTTAGTGATGCAACAACACCTATTAAGGATGATATGCCAGATGCATAAATTTATGGAATCTAGTGCACCCTTGAGGACTTGGTAGATACAAAAACTTTTCTAACATCTAGATCTATGCCATAAACAATGACAACCAAAGAAAATAAAGAAATTATAGTTCACACCTCCTCTTTTTAGCTCATTAGTAAGGAACTATACAAACTAGGCCAGGATAAAGTCCTACATTGATATGTTTTGGAACATGAAAGGGAATCCATATTATATGAGGTACACAAGGGGATAATAGGAGGAAATTATGCTAGAGATACAATGACACATAAGGTATTATAATTAGGTTTATGGTGTCCAAGTTTGTTTTAGGATGTGAAAGATTGTGTCAAGGCATGTGACATATGTCAATGCATAGGGAAGCCCAACCATTAGGATGAGATGCATCTCATCTCCATTCTTTCCTAAACACCATTCAAAAAATGGGCCATTGATTTTGTTGGGCCAATTACTCCTGCAACAAGGCACATAGGTGTGAGATACACTCTAGTAGCCACTAAATATTTCACCAAGTGGGGTAAGGTTGTGACAATGAAAAACTACATAGCCACCATAGTAAAAAAGTTTATATGGGATAACACCATAAGTTTCTATGGGTGTCCACTTATCTTTACTAGAGATAGAGGCACACACTTCATTAATGAAACTATGTAGATCCTATTGATATAATACATGGTGGCACACCATAAGAAAATGCCTAATCATCCCCAAGTGAATGTTATAATTGAGGCATTCAACAAGATCTTGAGGATATGCTTCATAAATATATGTGATGTTGGTCACAAAGATTGGGATGATCAAGTATTAATAGTACTATGGGCATATCACACAATCTACAAGCACCTAAACAAGGCTACACCATTTTAACTAGTAATTGGCACTAAGGTTATTCTACTAATGGATTTCTTAGTGCCATCATTATGCATCACATGAATTGGTTGATTTGATGACTAAGAATCATTGAGTGCAAGGTTAGAGGACTTAGAGATCTTAGATAAGGTGTGTACCCAGGCAAGGTGGAACCAATAGATAGAGAAGGAATTCTAAAGTCTCTATCATGACAAGTATATTAAGCACAAGGTACTAGTTGAAGGAGCATTAGTCTTTCTCTATGACTCCAAGTACTTCAAGCACCTAGGAAAGCTACAAATAAGGTGGATGGACCCATATGTAATCCACAACATATTAGAGATTAGTGCATGTAAGTTACACTTGTTTTTGGGTGAGATACTCCCTAGGAATTTCAATGGCAACTGATTAAAGTCTTAAAGGTAGTAAGATATTGCTTGTGCCATCAGAAACCAACTCCCCAATCACAAGTTGGTGATATTGTGTGATTAGATAAATTTTGGCATAATCCAAATAGTTTTTGGTGTATTGAGTTGTTTATGTTATTTTTGTTATAAGTAAATAAATGGTGCCTTGAGGCCCATCAAAAAAATCTTTTGGCACCTTCATGATAATTATAGTTGGGTGAGTCAAGCATGAACACTTTATAAATGCCAAAGGCTAGACACCTAAGTTATGGGTGCATGAAGTTTGCTAAATTTGGACACAAGGTGCAGTAGATATTCATGCATAAGATTTAGAAAGAAAGGCACTTTGAGGCCTATATGAAGATATTTTTGATACTTCCACACATAATACAAGTTGGGTGATTTGAACAACATTGCTTCCTAAGAACTTATGGCTAGACACCTAAGTATCTAGGTGCATGAAACTTGCTAAAATTTGGAAATAGGAGTACTAAGTGATGAACAAAATACATAAGATGCTCATGTGCATAAGATGATAGAATGATAAATATAATGTTACATGTATAAGACACCTGAAGAGTTACGTATTGGAGGACCAGTGTAAGGGATTTGTATGGGGTAAGACATGCCAAAGAAAGAGATGAAATCACAAATAAATTGGCCAAGACAAAAAAGTGTGCTTGAAGTAGAAGCATAACAGGAAAAGGAAATGACACCATGGAGGATAAATAATGTGCATATAAGGTTCTTTCCTAATTTTTCATAAGGAAGGTGAAGGTTATACCAAGTAAATATAAGTGCATGAGAAACATCATCAGGATAAGCTAGCATCTACCCAAAGTGAGGTTTGAAGTGATCATTTGAAATACACATCACTTCACTAAAATAATGTTAGTAGAATTAATTGAGGTGATGATGGAGGCACAAAGATCCATATTAAATATGTGCATGGTAGTAGAGTTTCATGAATTTCATGGGTTTTGGTGAATCTCAAGAATTCTAGGCACTGCCATGCCATTAAAATCCTATAATTAATTTGGTAGCTGAATTAAGGGTATAAAGTGGTAGAGGGACAATTGTTTAGGGTTAAAAACTTGAAATTAATTTAAACTTAGAGTAGCAAACTAGAGCCAAACTAGTGAACCAGAGTTAAAGCAAGAATATGCTACTATATTGAGAAATTGAGCACCCACAAACACCAAAAGTGAATGAGTGGAGAAAGGGAGGAATTGCACTCTCTTTGAGATTGACATAGAGGAGTATAAGGCATGAAGTGTGTAAGAACTAAGTAGAAAAAAATAGGATTGACATTGAAGCTACCATTAATGACAATTAAAACTCAAAATTTGAGGTTACAATCATAAATCTCATGACTATGAGGTACACCATCAAAAATTATAAACTTAAACAATGTTAATAAACCACACTTCAACACCAATCAGTTTAGGATGGGGAAGAAAAAAATGAGTTCCATCCTGAAATAGTCATAGAAGGATGCCAATAGGGCATGGGTGATATAAGAAGTGGCCCTGATAATAAAGAAAGCATAATCAATAAGATTTAGCATCATCAAGATTGATCTAGAGGTGCCTAAAAAAATGTCATACTTGGAGATGTAGTTCTAAAAGGAGGTCATGATAGGAGAGAGATGGGAATAATTTTTACATACCTATTGGCTCAAGGAATATAACCACTACACTTCAAGTAGTGTGCAATATCTAGTGCAAAACTAGATGGTAGACATAGGGGCTAAAACTGAATCAAGCACAATACTGTTCGATGTCTTCATTCAAGATAAAATTGTAGCCACTAGTGCAACTCAACTCTATGAGTTTTCATGTTTTTGAAAGCTAGAGAAACTTAAATAGTTATGCCTTTCATGCATACATGAAGACTGTACCTATTTCTTAGAGAAGCGTATGTAGATATCAACATGCCTAATAGGTAGAATTATCAATCTCCTAGACTCTAGTGTAGACATCCACTAGATGATGGTGGATAATGCTAAAGTTAAAAGGGTAAAAAAACTCTTGGGTACTATAAGAGAGGTTTTGCATTCCCAATCAAAGACATTAAGGACCTCAGAATGAGGGCAACTACATGTTTCATGAGTTTAAAAATTTACCCTAATGGTTGATAGGTAGATGTCACCAAGGCCTACCTATACATCACCTATCACATGGCACAAAGGGTTAAATTTAATTTCACCAAGTTTACAGTGGAGAAGATGCTGAAGAATATTCTAAAATGTCATACAACATGAGAGACCTTCCAATGGGGATCAATTCTGATCCTAATTGTTATGGAAGAGATCAAATTGGTAGATGATGATGAGGACAATCTTTGGGTCTTCTCGGTACACAAGGACTCCCTAACACTAAAATATCAGAACTTCACCTACCCCCAACCTTCTCCCATAAATATAAGACTCATGTGATGGGGTGGTGCACCTAGTACATTGAGGCATTCTGAGAAAAATGGCACATTCTTGAGGATCTCCCTTAGAATATGTTTGGGATGACAACCTTTTCCATAATGAAACACTTCTTTATAGTGCACTTGGTACTCACAAATGGTAAAAAATATACTTGGATAAAGTTCACCTATGCCTTCTTAGCTAAATAATTTATGGATACACTTTGAAGAATCCCAAACACACAATAGTTAGATATTTAGGTCAAGATCATGGATTTGGAACAGAGTAGCCTGTGGCACTAATACATGCACCTAGGGGAGAAAGCAACCAAAGATGAGGAATATGAATCAAATTGTACCAACATCCATCCCCTCTAAAATTAGGTCACAATCAGGCACATCCACATACTATAATATGAGATGAATATGATGAATAAGGGTGCATGCCCTAAGAAAGATGATGACCTCCCCCTCTATATTGGTGATGAATAGAAGTTGGTACTAGTAATAGTGAATAATTATTACCAAAAGAAGAAGGGGAGACACTTGAAGAGATGCATGAGTGCATCAAATTAAAGATTTACTTTGATGTTGAATCCACCCCTTTGAACCCAAAGAAGAAGCACATGGCCTTCACGCCAGGGATTATTGTACCCAAGCTGAGGGAGAAGAAAAATAATAAGTCCAAGGGGCTAGTGGAAATGCCTATAATAACCTTGGTAGTGATAGAAATGTAAGAGGCACATAAGGAAATAAAAGTGAATAAAGCATGTGAAGAGATGGAGGAAGAAGAGGAAGAAGCAGGGATGATGGTTTACATCATCTAGGAAGTAGTAAAAGAGAAGACCTTAGCACCTTATCAAAAGAGCCTGACACCCATTGAAAGAACCAACCACATAGAATCCTTAATCTAAGGAGGAGAAGAAAAGTGCATGGAGAAAAATGGGCCATAGTGAACAAGAAATAAGAATGAAACTGAAGCTGAAGGAAAAGAGAAGAGCTATGAGGGAGGTCAACATAACCCAAGAGGAAATTGTGAAAGTAGAGGCTAAAGAAGAAAAGGCCTTAGCACAGGTCAGGAAAAGGAAGGCAGAGAAAAAAAGGCCTAGGAATAAAAGGCCAAGAAAAGGAAGGCAATGAAAAAGAAGGCCCAAGAATAAAAGGCAAAAAAAGAAAAGAGGGTTAATGTAAGCATGAAACCCATAAGGGAATTTTTTTTAGAGGTACCTAGTGCCCCCACTAGCATAGTAGAATAAGCTATACCATAGGTGGACCCAAATAGTGAAGGGGTGCCTAGAGACAAGGAAGGTGATACTAACACCTAAAAAGAGAAAAAAAGGAGCATAAAATAAACCTAACATACATAAGAAGGCAAAATTATCATCAAATAAGAAGAAGTGAATAAAGGGGACAAGTCTAAAGAACTTGTACAAGAGCAAGGTGAAGAGACCTCAAAGGAGATCACTGAATAAAGTGATCGTGTCAAAAAGGAAGAATAGACAAAGATCGCTGTCATTGAAGAAGAAGGTGCCAAGCCAAGCTTGAGGGAAAAGGTGTAGAAGGGGTAGAACGATGATGACTATTAAATGTTAGAAAACATGCCCCCCAAAATGGCCATGATAAAAATATGCCAATATATATCTTTTGATTTTGATAGTTATATGGATGAGCCTCATTTTAAGGTGTTGTAAATGGTCATCCCAGGTGTAGATCAACTAGAAGAAGGGTAGGATTCCCTTCTAATAAACCTTTTCACTATGAACCTAGTCATGCCAGCCAACACACTCATTCAAATGGCCTTTGAATTAGTGTAAAAGAACATCGTCAATGATGTTTGGGCTTCAAAGTGGAAAAATATCACATTAGAAGCAGATGAAGAGGTAAAGGCCATAAATTTAAAATTTTAACAACTGGTAGAGTGCATCGAGGAAGTTGAGCCATCCCTCTTATATGGTGATAAACTTCAAAATTTTTAGAGGTCAACAACATATATGTATTAGTGGAGTAGATGCTCCCTAAGTTGAAGGTATGGCTAGTGCAAGAAGAGGATGACCCTTGTGTCACAATAAAACAAGATCTAACTACAAAGTTTGAAGAGGTAGAGGACCTCTTCATATAAATTTAAGAGGGTGTAGATGTGGCTGACACCATATTTTGAAAATTTTCCAACTAGGTGTTAGTTATAGATGTATACCTCAAAAAGTCAAAGGGGGAAAATGAAGAATTGATGACAAATGTATAATCTACTAGCAAGGTTGAACATGCACATATTATGGCATAGGTCAATACCTTGAGTGCCCAAATAAAGACCCAGGAGTTGGAAGAAATCTTTCATGGTTTGAAAATGATGGCCTGTAATCAAGGAGTCATTATAGATAAAGGGGTGACAAAGGTGAAAGAAAGGCTAGAGGCCTTTAGGAAAGATTTGAATAATACAAACATTCTCGTGATCAATGCCATATCCATGGATATTGATAACACCATTTAATACCTCAATCTTTCCATTAATGGATTTAAGGACTTTAACATAGAGCTAAAGGAGACTGCAACAGAGTTATGCAGTCTTAAAAAATTAAAAGACTAGTTTGAGGGTAGACTAGCAATTTTGTATGGGGTATTGTTGGGCCCCAAATCCATCTAAGTGTAGGATCTATGCCAACATAGTAGACACTTGGGCATGAGGTAATCACTTGGTATGATTATTGTCTTATCATCTTGTGGTACCAACTGGTAGGAGGCTAACCAACTCCATACTAACTCAAGCATCACCAGGAAGCATGCACATAAGATAATCATGACATAATGAAATCAAGGTAGTAGAGTCGACATACTAATTATAATAAGTAACATCTCATCACCTAGCATGATCCCTTTAAATTTTCACTAAGATGTTTCAAAATGCTATAAATCCATGCGTAACCCTATTAATGAAAGGAGGTGAGTGGGAGTAGTGAAGCTATGCAAGATTGTTTCTAAATGTTATACCCTCCATTTAGCTTATTTTTTAGCATGGATGCCCTTAAGGCTCTTGATTGTAGTTCCCAAGCTCACATGTGAGACTTTAGGTCTTTAATAGATTAGATAGGAGTATTTACTCAGTTTCTATATATATATATATATATATATATTATGTATTTGAACTCTATTTAATGATGAATGGTGTTTCATATAATGAGTGTTAGTATGGTTTACCTGGTTATGATTATAGGCTTAGAATGAGAATGGTTTGAAAAATGTTTACAATAGTTGTAATGATTATCTTTATATTATGAATATTGAATTCTAACAAGCTTTTGACCTATCCTATTCATGGTTTTTCTATAGTTTATGATGATGTCAACACTCTACATAGAAATTCTCTAAAGATAAGAATGACTCCACACCTTGTGATGATACCTATGCCAAAGTGTGAACCTAAACCTAAGTACTTCATATAAGTACTCCATTAAACCCTCTAAGCACTGGAATGATGCTAAGCTAAGGAAACCAAAAGCTTGCACCCATAAATCTATAAAACCATATCATAAAGGTTTGTACCTAATAAATAGTCATATCCCCTCCTTAGGATGGCTTGTGCTAATTAACTTACCACTACCATTGCAATAACCAAAGTCCTTGGAATATAGAGTTGTACCACGGAAATATTATCCCAACATGGGCCCTAGTCCTTTCTTTATTGTGTTTCAGGTGAGTGCATAAGGCTTGTGCCTTATGTGAAGTGATGCTAGCATAATTGAGTGACAAATATTGAGTGCTAAAGGACTCGTCAAGGCTTGTGCCAAGTTGTAACAAGTCTAGATCTGACTTGGAAAACTAGATAAGTGCCTAATAAGGTCAATGACTTATGACACCCAACTTTTTTATAACATTATCATTACTCACCATTCTTCTTCTTGTTTGTATACCTACATTCTAAATGATATGAGATTTAAGATGATCCTTTTGAATCTTCCTAGAAGGACCTTTTGAGTCCTTTCTCTCAATTTATTCTTCATCCTTTTCTATCTCTATTATTCCTTCATCATTATTTGACTGAGAATATGATTTATTTGTCTCATCAATCTTCATAGTTATGCTCTCCACTATCTTTTATAACCTATTTTTGTAGCATCTATAGGCAGCACTAATTGATGAATATCCCAAAAAAATACCTTCATCATACATTGAGTCAAACTTTCCTAGGTCATCCTCATTTCTTTTGATATAACACTTACTTCCAAACACCTTAAAATGTTCAACACTAATAGGTTTGCCATTTCATAATTCATATGGAGTCTTATCATCATTGATCCTAAATTATCCTTTGTTTAAAGTGTAAACTATAGTACCACAACTTTTCTCTAGTAGCCATTAAATAGCTTTGACTCATTCATTATGGTCCTTGCCATTTCTTGAATTGATCTACTCTTTATTTCAACTACCCCATTCTATTGAGGTGTTCTAGTAGTTGATAATTGTCTTTTTATTCCATTGACCTCAAAAAACTCATCAAACTCATTTGACCAAAAATCTCCTCCTTTATCAGACCTAAGGCACTTGATTTTCACATTCATCTCCTTTTTAACCAAAGCCTTAAAAGTTTTGAACTTAACTAGATCTTTTGACTTCTCTTTCAAGAATGCTACCCAAGTCATTCTTGTGAATTCATATATAAGAAACATGAAGTAGCTATCACCTTGAATGCTTTAAATCCTTATAGGACGACATAGATTAGTATGAATTAGTTCTAAAGGTCTAGTAGTGTTATTTATACTTGAATCTCCTCCTAGTTTGCTTAACATGTTGACATGCCTTGCAAAGAGCATTTGCATGTTTGGAAATTTTGGGAATGTTCTTCATGGACCCCTTATATTTGATCTTGACCATATTTTCAATGTTTAGATGACCTAACATCCTATGCCATATCCAAATTTCATCTACCTTGATCATTAAGCACTTCTATTTTGTGATCTCATTTAATACATATAGATTGTTCTCAATTCTCTTGGCTTTGACAATCAACCTACCTAATTTTTCTCTCCTTATCTCACATCCTTTATCATGAAAATTTAGCATATGTGCTTGGGTGCACATTTGACTTACACTCAACAAGTTGTGTTTCAAGCCATCTATATACAATAAATTTTCTATCTTGGTCTTCTCATTGTCTAAGCTTAAGGTACCTTTACCAATTATATTAGCAGATATGTTATCTCCAAACTTTACTAACCTTGTGGCATTCTTATTCAAAGTGATTAATTTTCTATTATGTCCTATCATGTGACTTAAACAACCACTATCTGTGTACCACTTCAAATCTTCACTCTAAGTATGAAAGGTAGTTTGAGCTATCATAGATTCTTCTCTTCTAGATTCTTTATTCTTCTTCATCTTGTTGTTCCCAAAATCAATTATGCTCATTTTTGGGACAACCCCTATGAAACTTGTCTATTTCACTCTAAGTTCATCATTTAAGACAAGATTATCTTGATCTCGAGTGTAGTTGACTAACTCCGTGAAAAGCTCATGACTTTTCCTTGTTACGATTTCTCAAGAAATGTGAAATTCATTGCAGTTTTGATGCAATCATAACATCAAGTTTTTGATGAAAATTTTAGGAGTTAGTGTTTCTAATTTACATGTAAAGGTGGAAAAAAATACCTCCCTTACATGTTTTTTATTTACATGAAAGAGCAGCATTTTTTTTGCCCTTGCATTTTGCTAGTGCTTAGATCTAAAGGCAGTGATTTTTGTCACCCTCACATGTTTCCATGCAAGAGAGGAAAAAATTGCCACCTTTGCACTCCTCATGCAAGAGTGGTAATTTTTGCCACTTTTGCATCTTTCATCCACCTTTTGTGTAGAGGAAATAATTTTTTCCACCCTTGCACATCTCATTTTTTTCATACAACACTTATGGCCATGCACACCGAATGGTCGGCATCAATTTTTGCCCTTTTAATGCCATTTTTGCCTCATTTTAATCATTCCATCTTGTTTGCTCCTCTTCCCTGCATTTGATCGACCGTGTGAATGAGTAGGATCATGATTTTTTTGGCTTCAAGCGTGGGATTTCAATTTTCCAAGTAGGGTTTTACATTCTTCTCTTTTATTTCCAGGTTTTTGTTTTGTTTTTTTCTCTTTCCTTCAATATTGGGTTTCTCTCTTTTTCTTGTTTAGGTTTTATTTCTCCTTTTTTCTTTCTCTCTCCTCCCTCTCCCCCTTGAAAACCCAAAAGACCTAAAAAATACAAAAAGGCCATTGACTAGTGTAATGGCATTGATTTTCATTGCCACTACACAAAACTAAATGAACTCATGTAATAGCGGTGAAAATTGCCACCATTACACAATCCTTTACATTCGTGCAAGGGTGGTGATTTTTTCCACCCTTACACAAGTTTCTCCCATGTGCAAAGGTGGTAATTTTTTCTGCCCCTGCACAATGATCACATCTAATGGTAGAAAAAATTGCTGCCTATGCATAGAAACTTTCCCTCACATGCAAGGGTGTAAATTTTTGTTGCCCCTGCATGCATTTCCTCAGATTTTCTTAACTCTAGGAAATTTTGAATTTTTGTTTTTTTGAGCCTACTTCCCTTTGAATTTTTGGCCTACTCAAACCTTAGCCCTTTCAAGCATGTTCTTGTGGTCGTGATCACCAACATGAAGTTTTCCCATATTGCCCATTTTCCCCTTGATTGCATGATCATGATTCTTGTTGTAGTTTCTTTCAAGGATCCTTCTTCATCAACGTCCATTTGACAAAAGCCCTTCTAGATGACTGAGGTTTCTCCAAAAAATTTGAAGATGATGAATTACAAGTATCAAGGTGTTTTTCCAATCACTTCAGTTACTTTTAATATCAATGACATTAGAGATATAGAGATTGATCATGTGGATATGGTTGAGTTCATGGAAAGAACCAAATCAAGAAATTTTAGCCATGAAATGAAGAAGATAATTGAGAGCAATATTCATCTAGTTTCTTCTTTCTCTATAGCTACTCATAACATTGAGTTCATTCTCTAGTGTGCTCAGTTCTACAATAAGGATACTAGGGCTGTGTTAGATGTTAGTGGTAATTGGTAATTAGACTGGACTCTGAGTTCATCGATAAGGTGTTCATGTGCCCTCCTACTATTGAAGTATTAAAACTTGATTTCATTGAAGCACAAAGGGAATATGACAAAGACCTAGAAAGAGTGAAGAAAGTAATCAATAATAGATGACTCAAGGATCCAAGGGTGAACTTGTCAAGATGGCCATGAAGATTTCTAAGAAGTGATTTCATAGAAGAAGCTGGTGACCTGATCACCCTTCTCAGCAGGGTAAAAGGTTTACTTTCTTCCTCACTATTTCACAAGTGGATGTACCCCTTTATTAAGATAATTTTTCAAGGCAAACAAGTCATTTTTTGGGGAGAACAAATTAGCAATGATCTACATGAGAAATTGATGAAAGTATCCACTACCTCCAAATTCTACATGACTTCATCCCTGGTGTATATTACGGCGTTAATGAGAACCTTCCCAGGTTTAACATTAGAAGGAGATAGGAGAGTAACCCTAGTATATCAGTATTACCCTCAGTTAATATTGAAGGGTTATATCCATCATTTTATAAGGGTAAATGATGCTTTATTCATAGTATTTTTGTGTTTCTTTAATTCCTAATCATAATATAAAAGAGTGTTAGATGAAGCTTGGACAGTTGTGAATGACTTCAGATGTATGTTCTTGCAGTTCTCTTCTTTTTCTTATCTGTGGGTTGGCTTTTTCTAAGGTAATCCTTATATTCTCCCAAGATTCCCTTCAAAAAAATTGGTCTTGATAGAGATATGTAAGCAAATAAATATCATACACAATAAGCAGATGGAACTCAAGAAACTTGATTTTAGGTTCCCGATTGAAATTGTTTGGTTCTTAGTATTGACCACTAGAAAAGCTAGAGTTATGGAGACTAAAATGCAACTCATAACCATGAAGCATTTCAAAAGGAGACCAAACTTTGACTACAGAGGTGTAAAGGATATAATCAAGAGGAAGACCCAGTTTCACAAGCCTATGATCGAAGATGTTTGGGTTGATTTGAGGACTGCAGAAGACATCAAAAAAATGGACTATAGTAGATTGTCTCTTGAACAAATAGAATATCTGGGACTCACTGATATCTCTAAAAATCTAGTGGATGATGGGGATTTGATTAACAATAGATACCATGCTAAATAGATTGCTAATACCTCTCTTCCCCCAATCCAATGGTCTCATAAAGAGTTTACTTCTTTGAAGAAAAGGTTTGAACCAATATTAGCAAACACTAATGATTGGTTAGCAAATAAGGGAATCACCTTAAAATATTTCATCACAATATCAAAATATAAATTTCAAGAGGAAACAAGGAGAAGGGTAGAAAATAGGATGAATAATAAAAGTGATGTCCCTACTTCTGATAGGCCACATAAGCTTAGGATCATCTTCGTGACAAAGAAGTCACAAGTTGTAGAAAAAGAACCAGGAACAACAAACATGGAGGTTGAAAAGCAAAGCACCAAAGAATTAGTATTGGAGCAAATGGAGACTGATGATAAGCCCATAAATCAACAAGAAAAGGAAACTCTATCTCTGTAAGTGGGTGTATAGCCAGAAGTGGGAATTTCTTCTTTCCCACCTAGCACACTTGTTGTAACTCCTTCACCTATTTCTCTGATCAGTGTTCCCTCTTCTAGAGCTATCTCTCATTCCAAAATATTTTTGATAACCCTCAAGGCACTTATATAGATATTCTTCATTCCTCAGGGTCAATCCCTAGTTTGTCATCTCCATCTTTTGATATCAGAGATAGTTTTGCTTTTGATCATTCAGTAGTAGGTGCAGTTCTTATTGGTAATCCACCCATTGTTTCCACCACTGGTGCAGGTACAACTTTAGTAATGCCAACTATGGAGATTGATACTAATGTAAGTAATTTTGCCCTCCCACCTTGGTTGTCAACTTATACGCCCAAAAGGAAGAAATAGGCCATCTCCTCAGATGATTTTGATTTCACTAAAATGGTGCCAGTAAAAGTTAAGACTCCCAAAGAGCCAAAAATTATTTCAAAGGTGATTGAGGATAAAGGGCACATATTTATAAAAATAGCAAAACCTCCACAGGATGCACCTCTTGAAAATTTTGATGTAAATGATTACTCTATCTCTTGAATTGAGTTAGAAAAGATAACTCATGAAAGTGCTAAGAGTGATATGTAGTTAGCTATGGACATCTTGGTTCAGAAGTTTGATAGAGAAAGAGAGATGAAGGACCATTATAAAGCAATGGTGAAACAACTGAATGCGGTAATAAGGAGAATAACTTTCACTCTAATAATAGTAACTCTAGAGGCTATCTTCATCAATGACCCCATGATTTAGAAAGTAGAAAGGACCTATCTCAAGGGAAAATTACTTGAAGAGTACTTGGACAAGATGCATACACAAGGAATTTCCTTGCTCATAGAGTTGTCTGAGAAAATGGGTAAGATGAGGAAAGTGAGATTAGAATTAGATGACCTTATCAATATCATTTCTCAAGATATTGAAAACATAAACAAGTATCTTGATAAGTGGGTGGATATGAAGAAGATGAAAATAAGCACTCTAGTATCAATTGTCATCATTGCTGATAGAGACTCTTATATTGAGATAAAAAAAACATTGATATATAAGAGTCAGGTGCTTAAGGAACTGATCAGAGACCTCGAATCATCAAAGGCCCTCAGTGAACAAAGTGACATCAGTCTGTTGCACAAGTTAGAGGAGCTGCCTTACAAGCTTACATCATAAGACAACCAATTCCTTTCAGTAGAAGAAATGGTTTAGGAATTCAAAGGTATGTTCTAAAAGGAATTTGAGGATAAACCATTCTCGATGGCCTCTGTGGACAATATACTAGATAATCAGTTAACTCTGGATAATCTAAAAACTAGGTTAACTAGTCATGCAAAATTGGTCACAGCAGTGAAAGATGCCATAGTCAGGGCGAAGATGATTTTCAAGAATACTGTTACTCTAGAAAATATCAGGATACAAGTAGCTACACCTTGTACGATGCTCATGTAAAGAAAGATGAAGCTATAAATTGAATCAACTTTTCATTGATTAATTTCCTTTTTTCCAAATGCACTTTTGTAACTGCTTTAGACATTTGCACATGTACTTTTGTCATGTGTAATTAGATGTAAAAGTATGGAAAGTCCAAAGTCAACAAAGAATTCTATCTTTGACTAGGTTAGAATTTTAAGTCTTTTCTAAATCTTCAAGGCTTCTCTATATAAATAAAGAGATCTTCTTTTGTAAAATATATCTTTTGGTGATCAGAAGTAAAAACTCTACCAAAATTGAGATGCCTTTTGAGACTTTGAGCTCAGATTGTGAATCATATTTTTTTGAATGAATGACAAAATGGGTTACTTTTCAAACTTTGCGTTGGAATGAATTGTGTTATTTAGAGAATTATTCTTATGTCATTTTTGCTGATAATATCTTATCTATTTGATTAAATAAGTAGAGTGTGTGGAAATTATTAGGAAGATGTTTTGAAGTTAATTATGAAGACTTTGTGCTACTATAATTACTTTTAGTTTGTGTTTCTTATGTTTTGGTGAAAAGGGTATTAGAAAGGCTTTGTACTAATTTTATCCTTTGTGATCTTATACTCTATTGTGGTTTTTGGTGGAGACTTTGAGTTTCACTTCATTATATAGTTTTATTAGTCTTAAATCAGTAAGAGAAGCAATGAAAGACTTTGTGTGTTTGTGGGTTTCTTGTGGATCCAGTTACTACCCAAGAAGTTTTCCTCGTATTTACTGGACATCATTTCTGAAAGAAGAGGATTGATTTCAGTTATTACACATGAATTTTCCTTTGACTTGTGAACATCATCTCTGAAAAAAGAGAGATGGATGGTATGATCTCACCCTTGAGTATATTTTTAATTTATACTAGTATATTATAGTTTATAGGGAGCCTCTCCTTGCTGAGAGGAGAGATTTATCTGATTATACTATGGTTGATATACCCATTTTTCCTTCAATAAGTTGATGACAAAATATTCATCCAACAACTTTTGGCAACTCCATTGTGGACATGAACTTGCACTTTGAAGCCTCAAGCTTCAAATTGAAGCATTTCCAATCCTTTTTCATTTTTCACTCTAGTAGATTTATTGTACATGCGAATCCAGAGAGCTCAAGGTATTGTTGATCCTATATTCAAGTTACTACAATGAAATAATTTTGAGATTTCTACTCTGCCATCTCACCTCCAGCATACCAGGAGTTTTCCTCCTACCAACGTCAAATCTCTAATACCAGACGAAGCTTCTAGTCTTAGTGCTAGTAGAGTTTTATCTATACTTATCCCACCAAGATTTGTTATCCATCCATTTAATCACCATATCATGATAGCCCAAGGTCCTTGGGGTAACTCTTTTGGTCCTCTCAATCTAGCCCCACATTTACATGAACTGCCATGTAGTTTGAGAAAGAATTTTCCCAAATTTTATGGTGATGGGAAAGTACATCTTGATGAGTATATTACTTCTTTTTGCATACCATGTGGTGTGACATGTGTGGAATATGAAGATATAATGGTGATATTACTTGTAAAAACTTTGAGAGGTGCTGTCATGAATTGGTTTTATCACCTTCAAGCTCAAAATATAACTGATTAGAACACTCTCAAAGCCAAGTTCGAGGCTAAGTTCAAACCTATTGAAGATGCACATGCCTTAGTGGCTTAGCTTATACAAATGAAAAAGGAACCCCATGAGCCTATGCGAGACTTAATTGCTAAATTCAATAAGTTGAGGAATAGAATTCCTATAATCGCTCAACCAACAATAGAGAATTTTAAGTGCTTTTTCATCAAATCTTAACTTCCTGAAATAAGTTTTTTGTTGAGGTGAGCTGGTCCTATAGATCATTTTGTAACCCAAAATTTGGCTATCGAGGTTGAAGATGATCTTATCCTGGCAGGTAAGATAAAAAAAGATTCCAATAAAAATAAAATTTCCTCATCTGCTGAAAGTTCTTCCATGAGCACCATAGATCCTATGGTGCAAAAGTTGATAAATGAATTGCTATCCCTAAAAAGGCAAATGTCACAAGGTATGTTTTCTCCCCCTTATTAAGAGATGCTAAGAAGGACATTTACTAATCATTCATATCAAGGAAACACTACTAAAAATTAAGGACAATCCAACCATCTTCCTTCACACAGGGAAAGCTCACCATCGAAGTAGCCCCTATCAACTTAGCAGTCAGTTATCATGAAATTGAATATGATCTTTCTTTCCAACTCGAGTTGGAACAAGAAGATGAAACTAATCTCTTTGCATAAGGAGAAGAAGAACTAGCTACTGACTCCAATATCATTTTTCTGCAATACCAAGACAAAGTTAAGAAAAAAGAAGTGTTTGATGGATCATATGCTGTCTTTATTAGGTCCCAAAATCAATTGACTTAATAAGTTGATAAAGGAAAGGTGGGAGAAGAACCTCAGCTAGTAGTCTCAATTGCTAAATGGGGGACTTCATTGCCTTTCTAATCAAAGGACTCGATGACCAATAAGAAAGTAAGTACTTCAAACCATCCTATATCTTCTAATTATATTCCTTAGACCAGTGCCACACCTAATAAAGATTAGGATGATGTACTCTCTTACTCTATTTATAGTTCATTTCAATTATTTGATATAATTGATCATGCTCAAAAGACCAAGATTCAAATGACTAAAGTTGAGTACTTGCGAGCCAATCCTAAGTAGTTTGATAGGTTGGATGAATACATAAAAAACAAAACCATCCCTACATGACAAGATTTTCCAAAGATGACTCCTAATTCCTCAAAGAATAAATCCACTCAGAATAATCTTGTCACTACTCCTCCTATTTCCCTTAGGAAAATAGATCCTTTGTATGTTTCCCTTTTGACAAATGGTCATAAATTGAGCAACTATATAATAGACTTTGGAGCCTCTGACAATGTTATGCTTGCCAAGGTAACACATTCTCTTGGTCTTACCTTAACTAAGACTTTTGGTAGATGCTTCTCCATGGAGAACAAGCAAGTACCACTCCTAGGTCAAATCAAAGATGCCTAATTTGCATTCATGGCTTTTCCAGATAAAAGGATTAAAATAACAGTCTTGGTGGCTGATGTTCCAGCTTCCCATGGCATTCTGCTCAGACAAAGTTTTTGCAAGGATGTAGGTGGAGAGTTGAATATGGATTTGTCTGAAGTAAAGATACTTGTTAAAGGCATTATAAAAAAATTGCTTCCTGAGAAAGATTCAAAATATATTGTCACCCAAACATCAAACCTTGAAGCTTAAATTTTATTTGAATCATCAGGAATGGGTAACTATTTTCTAACCACTAAAGATGTTTTTATCTCATCAGACCAAAGTTATTTAAGTGAAAATTTAGATAGAAAATCAAAAGATTTGTTAGAGAAAAGTTTAGATAACAAAGGATCTTCCCTTAGTAACAAAGAGAAATCTTTGAAAAGATCAAATTCTAATGATGTCTGGATTCTAGAATTTAATGGCAGTTGCTCTTCTATCGGTTCTAGAGTTGGAATCATCTTGATATCCCCTCAAGGAGAAAATTTTCCTTATTTATATAAGTTACAGTTCAACAATACCAATAACACCATCGAGTATGAGTCTTTGTTGCTCAGATTGAAAGCTACTCATGCTAAAGGTATTAAGATTCTTCATGCTTAGGGAGATGTTGAACTGGTGGTTTGTCAAGTAAGGAACCTGTACCAAACCAAAAATGAAATATTGTGACATTATCGCAATCTAGTATGGGATTGTATTGAAAGTTTTAATGCTTTCAATATTTTTGATGTGCAAGAGAATTCAATGATCGTGCAGATTCATTGGCTGTCTTTGCAACCCTCATGGTTTCCCATAAGGATTTCAAAGGGGATAAGTAAACTATTGAGTTGGTATTTCAACCAAGTGGACTTGATAATGCCAATCATTGGTAGGTGTTTAATGATGACAACCAAATCATTGATTTTCTAGAAAAGATGGATAGCTTTGAGGAGCTTTATTTTAAAGGTAGCAAATCTCCACCATAGGAATCATTTTCTAAAATAAATTCAAAAACTAGTGAAGAGTTTCTTCAACTCAAAGGGAGTAAAATTCTAAAAGGTTTGGTTTCTCTTGAAATGTTATTTGATAAGCATGACAGGTATGTCAAGCAGTAATAAATGGATTCAAGTTCCTCCAAGGAATTTGATCAAGTGAATTTGAGTACAATAGAGAATCCCAAAATGGTTAACATTGGGAATTGTTACACTTCTAATAAAAAGCTCAAGTTCATTGATCTTCTTTGCCATTACATTAATATTTTGGTATATTCTTATGATGATCTAAAGTCCCTCAACCCTAAAGGAATTTGACACAAAATTCCTCTTAAAGTTGGGTCATTTCCTCATAAGCAGAAGCAAAGGCAATACAACCCTAAAATATCAGGTACTATCATTTTTGAGATCTAAAAAATGTTAAATGCAAGAATTATTTTCCCAATCCACCATTCCACATGGATTGCTAACATAGTCTCGATGAGGAAAAAGAATGGAAAAATTTGTATGTGTTGATTTCAAAAACTTAAATCAATATTGTTTAAAAGATAACTATCCCTTACCCATCATGGATCAAGTGTTGCAACTAGTGACTAGTTCAAAAATGTTATCAATGTTAGATGTTTTCTCTAGGTACAATCATGTGGAAGTCAATGAAGCAGACCAACATAAAATTGATTTCACTACATCGTGGGACACTTTCGCATATCACTGAATGCCTTTTGGTCTGATCAATGCTGGTGCTACCTTCCAAAGAGAAAGAGATCTTGCCTTCTGAGACATAATAGGGAAGTTTATCATAATATATCTTGATGACTTGACCTTTTTTTTAAACATCATCCTAATCATGTGCATCATTTACAACAAGTGTTGGAATGTTGTTAGCAAAATGGTATTTCTCTTAATCCCAAGAAGTTAGTTTTTGGGGTTATAGAATGTAAATTTCTCAGTCACACTATATCTCAAGAAGGCATAAAAATTGACTCAAAAACAGTCAAATCTATCCAAAATCTTACTCTTCCTGCTAGTAAGACTGTAGTTCATTCTTTCTTTAGAAAGGTAAAATTTCTACAAAAATTCATTCTAAAATTTGCAGAGAAGACTCGCCACATTGTCAACATGATGAAGGGTAAATCCACTTTCCATTGGACTGCAAAAGGCAAGTCAACATTTAAAGATATCAATAAAGTGATTGCCCATGCCCCAATCTTGGTTTGCCCAGATTATACCAAAGATTTCATAGTATACAACTACGCTTCTGAACATACACTTTCAGCCATTTTAGTCTAACAAAACAAAGAAGGTGTGGGATCTCCCATATCATTTATGAACTATCCTCTTAAAGATCATGAATTGAAATATTTAAACATGGAGAAGCATGCTTATGCCGTGGTTAAGGCAGTAAAGCATTTCAGATTCTATATCTTGAGTTCACATACTGTCGTTCTGGTGCTTGATACAACAGTGAAGTCCATTCTAACTCAACAAGAGTTTGGCACTAAAAGGGGAAATTGGATTGTGAAGATTCAAGAGTTTGATCTTGATATCAAACCTACCAAGATTATGTGGGAAAAAGGTCTCTACCAACTGATTGCTGATAACATACCAAAAAAATAGGACATGAAGGAATTGAGGTTAAAGACGTGCCTATAGTTCTCTTCATCACCACTATTGATGAGTGGTATTCCAATATCACTCATTTTATTACCTATGGTGAGTGTCCCACCCATCTATCCTACAAAGAAAAATAGAATGTTAAATTGAAGGCTGCTAACTATGTCTTATGGGGCAATGGTTTGTACAAAAGAAGCCTTGATAGTGTGTTTCTTCATTGCATTGATAAGGTGCAACAAAGTAAACTATTGGATTCCTTCCATAATTTAGCTTGTAGAAGACATTTTGCTACACTAGTGATGGCTCACAAGATTCTATGAGCTAGATACTATTGGCCTACACTATTTCAAGATACGTACACTTGGGTACGTAGGTGTGAGTTTTGTCAATAGTTCATTGGGAAACTTAAATTGGCTACATTACCCCTCAATCCAATAGTAATTGAAGAACCATTTCAACATTGGGGTATTGATTTCATTAGCACTATGAATCCATCTTCAAGTGCTAGACATGACTATATTCTTATCGTGACAGACTATTTTACCAAATGGGTGGAAGCCATTCTAACTAAGCATGCTACTTTGGAAGTGGTATGTAATTTCCTTAAAGAAAATATCATCTCTTGATTTGGGGTCCCAGCTAAAATTGTAATAGATAATTCTAATTGTTTCTCTTCTCGTGAGGTTACTGAGTTTTGCTATTATTATGGGATTATTCTTTCCCACTCCTCTGACTATTATCTACATGAAATGGTCAAGTAGAATCAAGCAACAAAAATCTAGTTACTATTATCCAGAAACTGGTAGATAATAATTAGAGAACTTGGCATAAAGCATTGTTTGATGCTTTGTGTGCAGGTAGGATTACACCCAAGAGGGCAATAGGTATGTCACCATTTTAACTCCTGTATGGTTTGAATGTGTAAATGCCAATTGCCCTAGAACTACTAGCACTAAAGTTGGCAAAGACAATTGAAGATAAAACTTTTGAAAATTTTATTAACAAAAGGATCATGTGCCTAACCAAACTAAATGAGCAATGAACCATGGTAGTGGACTAGATTACTGCACATCAAAATTAGGTAAAAAAACTCTTTGACAAAAGAGCAAAGATTCATGATTTTCAAATTGGAGATCAAGTCTTGTTATGGGACAAGAGGAGAGAACCGAAAGGAATGCACATAAAATTTGATTCTTTATGGAGAGGTCCATTTACTATTCATTAGGTCTATGGTGAAAATAGCTTCTTGCTAGGATATCAAGATGGAACACCATTCTCATAGCCTCATAGTGGGAAACATCTGAAACACTTCAATCCTTGAAGTATTAGATGAGTTCATTTGTACATTTGTATAGTCTTACATTATTTATTTTTGTTTGGTTTTTTATGTCTTTTTCTTTCTTAGCTTGAATCCGTGGCCTAATGACATGGATAAAGGCACTTAGAGATTGTATTCTACTCCCATCGATTGTTTCAAGGTTTGATTGATGGAAGTTCCCCAACAAGAGCTAGCTGTTGTTCCCAAAATTAGTTATGCTTATTTTTGGGACAACCCCTACGCAACTTGTCCGTTTCACTCTAAGTTCATAATTCAAGACAAGTTTCTCTTGATCTCGAGCATAGTCGACTAACTACTTGAAAATCTCACAACTTTCCCTCGTTATGATTTCTCAATAAATGTAAAATTTGTTGTAGTTTTGATGCAATCAAAATATCAAGTTTTTGATGAAATTTTTAGGATTTAGTGTTTTTCATTTACATGCAAAGCTGGCAAAAAATTCCACCCTTACATGTTTTTCATTTACATGCAAGAGTATCATTTTTTTCCACCCTTGCATTTTGTTGGTGCTTAGATGTTAAGGTAGTGATTTTCACTGACCTCACATGTTTTTATGTAAGAGCGGCAAAAATCACCTCCCTTGCACTCCTCATGTAGGAGCAGTAATTTTTTTTGCTTTTGCATATTTATTCCACCTTTTATGTAGAGGTATCATTTGCCACCCTTGCACATCTCAATTTTCATGCATGACATTTATGGCCATGCACACTGATTGGTTGGCATTGATTTTCATCATTTTAATGCTATTTTTGCCTCATTTAAATCATTCCATCTTGTCTGCTCTTCCTCCCTGCATTTGGTCGACCACATGAATGAGTAAGATCATGATTTTTCTAGCTTCAAGCATGGGATTTTTATTTTTTAGATAGGATTTTACGTTCTTCTCTTTTGTTTCTAGGTTTTTGTTTTATTTTTTTATTTTTCTCTTTCCTTAAATGTTTGGTTTCTCTTTTTCTTGTTTAGGTTTTATTTCTCCTTTTTTCTTTCTCTCTCCTCTCTCTCCCCCTTGAAAACTTGAAAGACCTAAAAATATGAAAAAGCCATTGACTGGTGTAATGGAATTAGTTTTATCCACCACTACGTAAAACCAAACAAACCTGTGTAATAGTGGTGAAAATTGTCGCCATTACATAATCCTTTGTATTTGTGTAAGGGTGGCAATTTTTGCCACCCTTACACAAGTTTTCCCTATGTGCAGAGGCAATGATTTTTTGTCACCCTTGCACGATGATCACAAGCAATGGTGGAAAATATTTCCGCCTATGCACAAAGACTTTCCCCAACATGCAAGGGTGGCAATTTTTGCTACCCCTACATGCATTTCCTTAGATTTTCCTAACTCTAAAAAATTTCAAATTTTTGTTTTTTAGATCCTGCTTCCCTTTGACTTTTTGGCTTGCTCACACCTTAGCCCTTTCAAACACGTTCCTATGGTCGTGATCATCAACATGTATTTTTCTCAAATTACCCATTTTCCCCCTGATTACATGATCATGATTCTTATTGCAGTTTCTCTCAAGGATCCTTCTTCATCAATGTCCATTTGAAAAAAACCCTTTAAGATGATTGAGGTTTCTCCAAAATAGTTAAAGATGATGAAGTACAAGTATCAAGGTGTTTTTCCAATCACCTCAGTTACTTCTAATGTCAACGACATTAGGGATACAGAGATTGGTCATGTGGATATGGCTGAGTTCATGAAAAGAACCAAATCAAGTAATCCCAGCCATGAAATGAAGAAGATAATCAAGAGCAATATTTATCTGGTTTCTTATTTCCCTATAGTTACTCATAACACTAAGTTCATACTCTAGTGCACTCAATTCTACAATAAGGATACCAACGCTATGTTAGACGCTAGTAGTAATTAGACTGGACTCTAAGTTCATTGACAAGGTGTTCATGTGCCCTCCCGCTACTAAAGTATTAAAACTTGATTTCATTGAAGCACAAAGGGAATATGACAAAGACCCTGAAAGAGTGAAGAAAGTAATCAATAATAGATGGCTCAAGGCTCTAAGGGTGAACTTATTAAGATGTCCACAAAGCTTTCCAAGAAGTGATTTCATAGAAGAAGTTGGTGACTTGATCACCCTTCTCAGTAGGGTAAGAGGTTTACCTTCTTCCTCACTGTTTCACGAGTGGATGCACCCCTTTATTAAGATAATTCTCCAAGGCAAACAAGTCATTTTTTGGGGAGAGCAAATCAACAATGCTTTATATGAGCAATTGATGAAAGTATCCACTACCTCCAAATTCTACATGATTTCATACCTGGTGTATATTACAACATCAATGAGAACCTTCCCAGGTTTAACATTAGAAGGAGACATGAGAGTAACCCCAGTATATCAATATTACCCTTAATTGACATTAAAGGGTTCTATCCATAATTTTATAAAGGTAAATGATGCTTTTTTCATAGTATTTATGTGTCTCTTTAATCTCCATTTAGAACAAAAAAGAGTGTTAGACAAAGCCTGGACATTTGTGAATGACTTCAGATATATGTTCTTATAGTTCCTTTTTTTTCTTATCTATGGGTTGGATTTCTCTAAGGTCATCTTTATATGTTCCCAAGATTCCCTTTAGACAAATTAGTTTTGATGGAGCTATGTAGGCAAATAATCATCATACACAATAAGCAAATGGAACTCAAGAAACTTGATTTTAGGTTCCCGATTAAAATTCACAGGTTCTTAGTATTAACCACTAGAAAAGATAGAGTTATGGAGACTGAAATGCAACTCATAACCATGAAGAATTTCAAAAGGAGACCAAAATTTGACTACAGAGGTGTAAAGGATATAATCAAGAGGAAGACCCAGTTTCATAAGCCTATGATCGAAGATGTTTGGGTTGACTTGAGGACTACAAAAGACATCAGAAAAATGGACTATAGTAGATTGTCTCTTAAATAGATAGAATATCTGGGACTCACTGATATCTCTAAAAAACTAGTGGATGATGGAGATTTGATCAATAATAGATACCATGCTGAATAGATTACTAATACCCCTCTTCCTCCAATCCAATGGTCTCATAAGGAGTTGACTTCTTTGAGGAAAAGGTTCGTACCAATATTGGCAAACACCAATGATTGGTTAGCAAATAAGGGAATCACCTTAAAAGAGTTCATCACAAGATCAGAAGCTAAATTTCAAGAGGAAATAAAGAGAAGGGCAGAAAATAGGATGAAGAATAAAAGTGATGTCCCTGATTTTGATAGGCCACATAAGCCTAGGATCGTCTTCGTGACAAAGAAGTCAAAAGTTGTAGAAAAAGAACCAGTAACAAAAAACATGGAGTTTGAAAAGCAAAGCAATGAAGAAATAGCAGTGGAGCAAATGGAGACTGATGATGGGCCCATTGATCAATAAGAAAAGGAAACTCTATCTCTACAAGTGGGTGTACAGCTAGAAGTAGGAATTTCTTCTTCCCCGCCTAACACACCTGTTGTAACTCCTTCACCTATTTCTTTGATCAATGTTCCCTCTTCTGGAGCTACCTCTCCTTTAAAAATCATTTTTGATAACCCTTAAGGTGCTTCTAGAGATATTATTCATTTCTCAAGATCAATCCCCAATTTGTCATCTCCATCTTTTGATATCAGAGATAGTTTTACTTTTGATCATTCATTAGCAGGTGCATTTATTACTGGTACTCCACCCATTATTTCCACCACTGGTGTAGGTGCAACTCCAATAATTCCATCTATAGAGATTGATACTAATGTAAGTACTTCTACCCTCCCACCTTGGTTATTGACTTATATGCCCAGAAAGAATAAACACACCATCTCCCCAAATGACTTTGATTTCACTAAAATGGTGCTAGTAAAAGTCAAGATTCCCAAAAAGCCAAAAATCCTTTCAAAGATGATTAAGGATAAAGGGCACAAACTTTTGGAAATAGAAAAACCTCTACAGGGTGCAGCTCTTGAAAATTTTGCTGTAAATGATTAATCTATCTCTCGAATTGAGTTAGGAAAGATAACTCATGAAAGCGCTAAGAGTGATATGCAGTTAGCTATGGACATCTTGGTTCAAAATTTTGATAGAGAAAGAGAGATGAAGGACCATTATAAAGTAATAGTGGAACAACTGACTACATTAATAAGGAGAATAACTTTCACTCCAGAAATAGTAACTCCAGAGGCTATCTCCATCGATGATCCCATGATTCAGAAAGTAAAAAGGACCTATCTCGAGGGAAAAGTACATGAAGAGTACATGGACAAGATGCATATGCAAAGAATTTCCTTGATCACAGAGTTGTATGAGAAAATGGGTAAGATGAGGAAAGTGAGAGTAGAATTAGATGACCTTATCAATATCATTTCTCAAGATATTGAAAGCATAAAAAAGTATTTTGATAAGTGGGTGGATATGAAGAAGTTGAAAATAAGCATCCTAGTATCAATTGGCATCATTACTGATAGAGACTCTTATACTGAGACAAAAGAAACATTGATATATATGAGTCAGGTGCTTAAGAAATTGATTAGTGACCTTGAATCATCAAAGGACCTTGGTGAACAAAGTGACATTAGTCTGTTGCACAAGTTAGAGGAGCTACCTTACAAGCTTACGTTGCAAGATAACCAATTCCTTTCAACAAAATAAATGGTTCAAGAATTAAAAGGTATGTTTCGAAAGGAATTTGAAGATAAACCATTCTTGGTGGCCTCCATGGACAATATAGTGAATAATTAGTTAACTCTAGATAATCTAAAAACTAGGTTAACTAGTCATGCAAAATTGGTCACAATAGTGAAAGATGCCATAGTCAGGGTGAAGATGATTTTCAAGAATATTTTTACTCCAGACAATATTGGGATACAAGCAACTATCACCATGTATAATGCTCATATAAAGAAAGATGTAGCTACAAATTGAATCAAATTTCTATTGATTTAATTTCCTTTTTTCCAAATTCACTTTTGTAACCGCATTAGACATTTGCACATGTACTTTTTTCATGTGTAATTACATGTAAAAACATGGAAAGTCCAAAGTCAAAAAAGACTTCTATCTTTGACTAGGTCAGAATATTTAAGTCTTTTCTAAATCTTCAAGGCTTCTCTCTATATATAAAGAGAGCCTCTTTTGTAAAATATATCTTTTGGTGATCAAAAGTAAAAACTCTGCCAAAATTAAGATGCCTTTTGAGACTTTGAGCTCAAATTTTAAATCATATTTTCTTGAATGAGTGAGAAAGTGGGTTACTTTTCAAACTTTGCGTTGGAATGACTTGTGTTATTTAGGGAATTATTCTTATGTCATTTTTCATAATAATGTCTCATTTATTTGATTAAATAAGCAGATTTTGTGGAAATTATCGAGAAGATGTTCTGAAGTTAATTATGAAGACTTTGTGCTACTATAATTACCTTTATTTTGTGTTTCTTATGTTTTGGTGAAAAGGGTATTAGAAAGGTTTTGTACTACTTTTATCCTTTGTGATCTTATACTCTGTTATAGTTTTTAGTGGAGACTTTGAGCTGCACTTCATTCTATAGTTTTATTAGTCCTAAATCAGTAAGAGAAGGAATGAAAGACTTTATCCTTTCATGGGTTTGTTTTGGATCTAGTTACTACCCAAGAAGTTTTCTTACTATTTACTGGACATCATTTTTGAAAGAAGAGGATTGCTTTCAGTTATTACACAGGAATTTTCCTTTGCCTTGTGAACATCATCTCAAAAAAAGAGAGATGGATGGTATGATTCCACCCTTGAGTCTATTTTTAGTTTATATTAGTATATTATAGTTTATATGGAGCCTCCCCTTGCTGAGAGGAGAGATTTATCTCATTATATTGTGGTTGATATACTCATTTTTCCTTCAGTTAGTTGACAAAATATTCACCAACACATCTTACCTATAGGATCTACTTTATTGATCCATTATTTAGTACCATGACTACATATATTCATAACTTGATTGGTCTTCCTCATAGGTATTGTATTACAATATCTTGTACTATGTCCTATTTGGTTGTAGTCTACTTCTCCATCTACATTCTATAACTCTATGTCCAAATTGACCACATGAGAAATAATAACCATTGAAAGAAACTACATACTTTGACTATTTAAACTTATTTGTGTTAGAGATTTATCAATGATGTCATTGAGGTGTTTAGGTGAGTAGATAAAATGCCTTGATAGTCTAAGTGACAATGACAAAGTGTGCAATCTCCTTGTCCTAGTATGCTTGAAGAAGGCTTGTTGATCTTTAGAGTTTGCATAGTTAAGGATGATTAGGGGTGAATATGATGATTTGAGGATGTAAAATAGATCCCTAAGATGTTTTATAAGCTTTGATTACTTGTGTGCATGAGTGGATTTTATCTAGTAGTCCATAGTTTTCATCTAGACATTTTGGGTCCATGGCAAAAAATCTAAATATTCAGTTTGCTGACATCACTATTACCATGTGTGGATGAGTTAGGGGGATTTTGTCATATGGTTTTGATAAAATTTGTACCTAGTTAGTATGTGCTAAATCTTAGGTCATGCAAAGTTGGGATCCCAAGCAGGTTGATAGTGTTTTCCCATACTTAGCCAAATTCACAATATGACAAGAAAAGCTAATCATTTATTTTGATGTTGTTATATTTCACACATGTGAAGGTGAAAGGAGAAAATGATCATATGGGTATGTTTATTTTTGTGCTTAGTTGATTTAAAATAAATTTTAGATCATGTGATGAAGTGTATCAAAGGATATGCATGTGCAAAGTTTGCCTTACATATAATTTTTGGCATAGTTGGATCTATGGAAGAAAAATCTAAGTGAGAAAATTAATGGAATTATATATTGCATGTGCAAAGGTTTCAAGAGTAGTTTGACACATGGTTGGATTATCTTATATGAAGAGATCATATGCTTTAAATTTTAGATCATGCATCTAAGCACAAAAAAAGATATGAGGGTACAAAGTTGACTTTACAGATAGATTGCAAAGGTTCCCATACTTAGTCAAATTTGCACAAGGTAAAGTTCAAGTATCATCAATAGAGCTCATTTATTCCAAGATGTCAGGACGTTTTGAAATGGTGCCAAGTGTTTAATGTTTAACATTGAGTAAAGATAAAGATTAAGCTTCTTCTAAGGATCAACAACGAGTAGGTGTTCATACTGATCAAGATTAATAGTGCACATTAAAGTCAAGAGGTCAAAGTGACAATTGTCTAGTGTTGTTAAAGCAAGGGCAATCCCATAGAGATTGATGGTGTGCATTGAGTCAATATTACAATATTGCACGATATGAGTTCAACTATTAAAATTTTAATGTTTGGGCATTAGAGCACTATGCATTAAAGTTCAAAGAAGATCAATGGTGCATGTTTATTCTAAAGATGCGAGAGCACAAGATGTGAGCAAAGTGATCAAGGTTTAGCTGTGACCATTTGCATTTGAATATTTAAATTTAACAAAGGAAAAACTAGTCCTTTATATTTTGAATATATCTTTCAATATATGTAGAATTTTCTCATGATATAAAAAAAAAATTTGTAGAAGAATCTACATTTGGAAATATATATTTGAATATCTGAAAGTGTGTATAGTTAAAGTTATGAAGGTTTAAAATTGACTGTGTTTTCATCTGTGCTCTGCAAGTTACTTGAGAAGGTTGTTCAAGATTGTTTTGATGTTGTTTTGATATATCTTGATGAATTAGTTATTATGGAGTGTGGTAGACTCTATGAGAACCATCTATGTGAATTACAAAAGTTTAAACAATCATATGCAGTAGGAACAATGCTTAAGAAGTTGACTGTGTATTTGTTCATGATGTTATTGTGCACTAGGTCAGTGTTTGAGTTGTTTGAACATATGTAGAAGTGAGTAAATATGACTATGATCATTTGAGAATGTATAAGGGGTCATGTGGAGTGGATATATTCATTTTAAAGTGGTTCTATGTTCTTGTTTTTCTTGATGAAGTGCTAAATGGGTGAATTAGGTCTCCATGAGACGTATAAAATCTAAAAGGGCCTATTTGATAGGTGTAGCTAATTAAGGGTGACCCATAGATGCTATGGCCAACCTATTAAGATTATTTTAAACTATGTCTTGATATGAGAGATGCCTTAAGGGTTAAGGCATGTGTAATGGCCAACCAAGGTGTTAATATACATGAATGCTCTATAAATAGTGAAACAAAATGTGATGGTTTCTAGATGTATGAGAGATTTGAGAGAGGCTTGTGTGTGTGGTTTAGAGTGAAGTGTTGAAAGGTTAAGGAGAGTAAATTTTCTCAATGGATGGGTTTTTAAGTAGATAAGATTGAGGACTGTATGTATGACCATTTGGTCATGTTGTTGATGTGGTGACAAAATTATTGCTCAGAAGGTGAAGAGTGATAATCTGAGGTCCATCATCAGGTGTTGAAGACATCAGTTCAAAGGAGGAATTGTTCATAGGTGTTATTTTTGGCTACTCAACATCTAAGGGGTTTTATCCTCCTTGCAAAGTGAAACTTGATAAAAGTCTAGTTGTTATAGCTACTCAACTAGACAGGTGTAGAAGCTCCTTATGGGATTGCAGTCTCACTAAAATAAGGGATGGTAGTTATTTGATCAGTTGAAATTGGTCTAAACTAGTTTTTATTATTATAATATAGTAGTCCAATTGTATTTTATAGTGGGTTTTCTCCCCCAAGAGGCTTTCCCACATATGTCATGTGTTATGTTAATTTTACATTGTCTCTCTTATTCATTATTGTGAATGATGTATATGCTTCATGAATGCTTGTGGTAAATGTTTAAGAGTTTCCAAGTAATTGAAATTTAATTTGGATTATCTAGGTCTCATTGATTCACCCCTCTTCTCAGTGATTGTACCTCTAATAATTGGCATTAGAGTAGGTCTTTTGGTAAAGACATGATAACTTGAAGGTGATCCAAAGTATAATATGGGTAGTCATCAAGGAGGTTTATCTACTAATCAAGCATCGATGTTCAATGGATCCAATTATAATTTTTGGAGTTCAAGGATGAGGACATACATTATGTCCTTCGGGTTTGATGTACGACAACCTATTTTGGATGGTTATGTTGCTCCTACTACTCTTCCATCTCATGTTGTAGACAAGAAGCTATTTGAGACTAATTCTAAGGAAATGAATGCCATCACTTTTAATCTTATAGAGATTGATTTCACCAAGGTAATCCATTGTAAATCTATTAAATATATATGGAACAAAATGTAGATCATTTATGAAGGAGATTCAAAGGTTAAGTTTGCTAAGTTGTAGACTCATAGAAGACAATTTGAAAGTCTTAAGATGAAGGAAGAAAATGTTGTGGCATCCTTTTTGCAAAGTGTTGATGAGATTGTGAACATCATCATAGGTCTTGGAGAGAACCTTGAAGAGGATACTATAGTTCAAAAGGTATTAAGTTCTCTATCTCTCAAGTTTGATCTAAAAGTATCTAATATAGAAGAAAGTCATGATCTTACTTAGTTGAAGATGGATCGATTTCATGGCACCCTTACTGCCTATGAAATGAGAGTAAATGATGATACACCACATAATAAAGAAGTAAAATTCAAGATAGAAATGAATCTAAAGAAGAAGTTCCAAGGTAAGAAACCCAAATAGGATGACATATCTGACATTGATGAGGACGAACTAATTACTTTGATTACTAGGAAATTGAACACAGGCTCAGGGAAGTATAAGGGTAAACTACCATTCAAATGATTTAACTATGGAGAGATAGGCATTTTTGATCACAAGTTCCCTCATAAGCATGAGAATAATGATGATGAAGAGCATGGTGAAGGCCAAGATGAAGACAAGAAAACATAAAAGAAGAAATAATTCATAAACTATAACAACAAGAATAAGTCCTTCAAGAACAAGAAGAGTCTCTAAACCAAACAAGATTGTAGCTCATTAGATGAGAATGAAGACAATGAATAAGAATATCATCATGAAGATAATGGTTTTATTTAATATGAAGCTATGTTCATGGTTCAGGAAGGAAGTTTCTCACATCAAAAGGAGTCTACTTGGATTGATTCAGATGATGATGAAGATGAGGTAGACTATGAGACTGCATTGATAAATGCTCTTAAATAACTGAAGATTGAGAAAAAGATAAATAAGAAGATGAAGTCTCAACTCAAAGACTATGAGGATAAATATAGTGTGTATGAGGCAAGATTGAATGAAGACACCAAGGAACATGAAGATATTATCAAGAATCTCAATTGTCAATTAGAAATTTTATCTACAAACTTTAAAGCCAAAGAAGATGAATGCTCAAGGTATGTAATTAAAAATGAGTAATTGAAATATAAGCTAGAGAAGACATCTAGTAAGGTGAATCCATTTATGAGATTTGAAAAGAGCTCAAGTGATCTAGAAAATATTCTAAGTGGTCAAAAGCATGATTGTGATAGAACTGGTCTTAAATATGAAAAATAATAAAAAAATGCAACTCAAGACAAGGTGAAGACTAATGTGAAAAAGAACAATATGAATTTAAAGACAAATCATCAGATAAAGAATGAAGGTGTTGGCAGACTAAAAATAAATCAGATCAGATAGCCAAATGCCATGAGGTATGCTGGTTTTAATGGTTACTATTACACATGTAATCAATTTGGGCATTGAGATAGAGAATTCAAGAGACATATTAGAAATATGTTTTTATGGAACTATAATGGGGGTCATCATTCAAAATGTGTGAACAAAGTTAAGTGATTTAACTTCTTGATGTGGGGCACTTTGTAAACCATTGTCCACATAAGATTAAACAAGGTGATTCCTCTTCAAAAAGAAGAGGTTGTTTTGTTTGTCATGACATAGGAAACATTGAAAGTTTTTGTCCAAATAAGCCAAGGCAAGATATGTTTCTTGAAAAAGGTATAGTGTGATTCAATTTTCAATAGAGAGGTCACATTGCTAGATTTCATAAGAAAAGGACTACAAGATAGAATAGATTTAATCAGGCTCTTAGCGTGAAATAAAGAAGGCAAGTTAACTCATGGAAGCCAAAGGTGAAAAGTGTGAGTCATGATGAGTCTGTAGGTCCAAGTAAGCTATTTTTTATGGTAGAGAAAGCTACAAAATTTGAAGAGTCCCAAGAGGTCTCATTGTCTACTCTTTTTGAGAATAAAGAAACCAAACTCAAGGAGAAGACAAAGATATTGGTTGAGGCTAGTTTTGAGGTGCGTATGGATCTAAGTGAACATATTGCCATTGCTAATCATGCATCATGCAAAGAACATCAATTAATATTTCTTAGTGATGAGGTTCCTAACTACAAGGTAGATTCTTTAGATGAAATGATATGTCATGAATCTTTATTGTCTCCATGTATTGTCAATTCAATCTTAGAAGAAAAGGAGAATGTTGTAGTGGTTGAGAATGTTGATTCTATTAACCCTAAGAAGAATAAGAAGAGCTAAAAGTATCAGATGACCAAGGAGGAGAAGGAATATGAGTTGTGGGTAAGTCTTGGTTTTACATTAATTTAGGATATTGTGAAGTAGGATGTCTATACCTTTGCTTATTAAGAGACATATTTCTTGTAGAGAATCAAGTTTATGTGCTCAAGATATTAATGCCAATCTATACAGGGACTTGTGTTGATCTTAGTAGGTCATTGGTTAAGGGGGATCAACAAGTCCATGAGATTTCTCTATAGGTTTGTGAGGATCTATAGTACAGGGTTATAATGGGTGTTTCTAGGTGGCCTAATGGGATTGATGCAATGTCAAGAAGAGTTTGATGCTCATAAAGTTTTGTGCACTTATTTATGATGTTTTTTTAGGTAGTTTTTTGTCTTGATGATCATGTTTGTGCCAAATGGAATATTTTTGAGTACTCTCAATTTTCTTAGTTTTGGCTTAAGGGCAAGCAGGCCTAAAATGGGTTATAATAAGTCTATATTACCAAAGGTATGGAGGCTCAGTTTTTGGTCTATAAGTGTGTGATGGTTGTTTCCAGGTATGCAATAAGTTTTAGAGGGTATCAACCAAAAGGAGGTTTTTTGACTCTGTTTGTTCTAAGATTCTAGGGTTTGGGGCTCTATTAGAAAAATGGTTTGCCTTATGATTTTAAATATAAGAATTATTAATAGATTGAATGGTCTAAATGGGTTATCAAATCATGTTTCACATAGATTTCAAGGTTTGTGGTTCTCAAGTTATTCAAGCTTTTGTCAAGATGGAAGCGTAATTGGCAAGTTGGTTTGTGAAGGAAGTATGTTATAGAAGATGAGATAGGTGATGAAAATTGGTGTGTCTGAGGGGGAATATATATATATATATATATATATATATATATATATATATATATATATATATATATATATATATATATATATATATATATATATGAATTTTTATGTCTTGAATGTGTCTAATGAAATTTCTGGGCTCTGCAAGTTCTAGGTAGGGCTACAAGAAGACTAGATAGGCCTATTGATAAGATGAGTGCCTTTTGTTTAGTTTCTCCAAAAGAGTAAGGTATGTATATTTCAAGTAGATTTATCAAGTTTTTTTAGTATGTTTTCTATTTGGTGAGTGGCATGAAGTTTTTTTGGTGGTCCTTGAGGTGGTTTTAGAAAGAAGGATAGTGAGCATATGAGGTGGTCCTTCATGATGTATGGAGATTTGAATATGCTCAAGAGGTGAAATGGCTTAGAAATATTAGGGAGAGTCCCTCTCAGATATTTATTGGTGATTTCCATCAGGATTTTAGTACTTTGTGTGTTCTTTCTTCATTAGTTACAGTGCTTGGTTGAAGAAGAGTGTTAGCATGAAGCAAGAGGAAGCTGTCAAGGCAAGAAGAGGTAGGCTCAAGATAAGGTGGAGTTTGTATCATATTTATAAGATATTCCTCTCCTATTGATGGTATTTTTAGGCCCTCAGTATCATATTTCACCCACTTTGTCATTGTGTCAAAGGGGAAGAAAGTTCCTATTATGAGAGTGCTTGAAGAGAGAGAAGGAAGATGAGTTGTATATTGCTATGATGGGTGTTGACATCAATGACAAAGGGGGATATTTTTTGATAGTTATCAATGATTTCATGGTGATGTTATGGATGTGTCCATGTGAGTTGATGAAGTGTCTTTATAGTCTAAGTGATAAAGATAAAGTGTGTAATATGTTTGTCCTAGTATGCTTGAAGAAGGTTTGGTTGATCTTCAGAGTTTGTATGGTTAAGAATGATTAGGGATGAATATGATGATTTTAGGCTATGATAAAGGTCCCTAATATGTTTTATAATCTTTTATTACTTGTGTGTATGAGTGGATTTCATCTGGTAGTCCATAGTTTTCATCTAGACATTTTGGGTCTAATGGCAAAAAATTTGATTAGGCATTTTGTTGATGTCACCATTGCCACGTGTGGATGAGTCAGGGGTATTTGGTCATATGGTTGTGATCAAATTTGTACCTAATTGATATAAGATAAATCTTAGGTCATGCGATGAATTGAAACATAAGATATGCAAGTACAAAGTTGGGATCCTAGGGCATTTGATAGTGTTTTTCCATACTTAACTAGATATACAATATGACAAGAAAAGCTAAGTAAGAATTTTGATGTTGTTATATTTCACATGTGTGAAGGTATGAAGAGAAAATGATCATATGGGTTTGTTTAATTTAGTTCCTAATTTATTTTTTATAAATTTTAGACCATGCGATGAAGTACATCAAAAGATATGCATGTGTAAAGTTGGCCTTCCAAATAATTTTGGCATAGTTGGCTTTGCGATAGAAAAATTAGAGTGATCAGATTAATGGAGCTATTTATCACATGTGCAAAGGTTTTAGGAGTAGTTTGACACATGGTTTTATTCTCCTATGTGATGAGATCATATGGTCCAAATTTCAAATCATGCATTTAAGCACAATAAAAGATATGAAGGTGTAAGGTTGACCTTATAGATAGATTGCAAAGGTTCCCATACTTAGTCAAATTTGCACATGGTACAGTTCAAGTAACATCAATATATCATGTTTATTTCAAGATTTTAGGATGCTGTGAGATGGTGCCAAGTTTTCAATGTTTAACATTAAGCAGAGATAAATATCAAGATTCTTCTAAGGATCTATGGTGAGTAGGTGTTCATACTGATCAAGATCAATGGTGTGCATTAAAGTCAAGAGGTCAAAGTGACATTTGTATAGAATTTTTAAAGCAAGGACAATCCCATCAAGATCAATGGTGTATGTTGAGTCAATATTACAAGATTTCATGAGATGAAGTCAACTATTTAAAGTGTAATGTTTGGGCATTAGTTCACTATGGATTAAATTTTGAAGAAGATAAATGGTGCATGTTTAATCTGGAGATGTGATATCATGAGATGCAAGCAAAGTGATCAATGTTTAGCTGTGAAAGTTTACATTTGAATATTTGAATTTAATAAAGGAAAAATAATGATCTATATTTTGGCTATATCTTTTGATCTATGAATAATTTTCTCATGGTGTGAAAAGTGAAATTTTAGAGGACTCTAAGATGAATATGTAAATATAGATTTTAAGATCTGAAAGTGTGTATAATCAAAGTTATGAAGGTTTAAAGTTGACTATTTTTTAATCTATCTTCTACAAGTTACTCGAGAAGGTTATTAGAGCTTTTTTGGATGTTGTTTCAATATATATTGATGAATTGGGTATTGGGGAGTGTGGTAGACTCCATGAGGACCATATATGTGCATTATGAAAGTTTGAAAAATCATATGCAGTATGAACAATGCTTAAAAGGTTGACTATGTATTCATTCATGATGTTCATGTGCACTAGGTTAATTTTTGAGTTGTTTGAACATATGTAAAAGTGATTAAAGATGAATGTGATCATTTTAGAATGTTGAAGGGGTCATGTGAAGTAGACCTATTCATTTTTAAGTGGTCTTATGTTCTTTTTTTGATTGATGAAGTGATAAATGGGTGAATAGGTCTCCATGAGACATATAAGAACTACAAGGGCCTTTTTGATAGGTGTAGCTGCTTAAGGATGACCCATAAATGCTAAAAATGACCTATGAAGACTTTTTAAAGATATTTCTTGAAATGAGAGATGCCTCAAGGGTTAAGGTATGCCTAATGGCTGACCAGGTTGTTGATATACATGAATGATCTATAAATAGTGAAATAAAATGAAATGGTTTCTAGATGTGTGAGAGATTTGAGTGAGTCTTGTGTGTGTGGTTTAGAGTGAAGTGTTGAAAGGTGAAGGAGAGAAATCATGATAAATGGATGGGATATTGAGTAGAGAAAATTGAGGTCTGTATGTATGACCATTTGGTCATGTTGTTGATGTGGTGATAGATTTATAGTTGATAAGGTAAAGAGTGATAATCTGAGGTCCATTGTTAGGTGTTGTAGACATTAGTTCAAAGGTGAAATTATTCATAGGTGTTTTTGTGACTGATAAACATCTAGGGGGTTACAACCTCCTTACAAGGTGAAACTTGATAAAGGTATAGTTGTTGTGGCTACCCATCTAGATAGGTGTAGAAGTTTCTTATGTGATTGTAGTCTCACTAAAATAAGGGATAGTATTTATTTGATCAGTTACAGCTGGTCTAAATTGGTTCTTGTTATTATATGATAGGAGTCCAATTGTAGGTTTTAATGGGTTTTCTCCCTTAAGAGGGTTTTCCACATATGTCATGTGTTTGATCTTGAATTCTCTCTCTTGTTCCTTATTGGAATGATGTGTACGCTTCATGAATGCTTGTTGTAATTGTTTAAGAATTTTAAAGTGATTTAAATTAAAGTTAGATTATCTAGGGATCATTGATTCACCCCTATCTCTCAGTGATTATACCAATAAAAATTTGTCTTTTGATGATCATTGGATGATACACTACTACATTTGATATCCTTTAATGGAACAAAACCCTTCTTGGCTCATTGATGATTGACTTTATACTTGATCACTTTTGCATAGGTTTTTATTCTACTAGCATTGTCACTCCTTGGTAGATTATTGAATTTTGGAAACTAACTCTTCTTGAACTCTTTTTGGTCTTATTTGAAACCAATACCTATCTTATCATGAGAGGACCTTTGACTATTCAAAATATTGTTAAGCTTTCCCTTACTCTACTCAAATTTTTGATGTCTTTATCTTGATTGTATCTTGCTCTACTTATGCCTCTAAAGACTTTACTTTCATTCTAAGCTAGGTGAATGATTACATATGATTATTCTCTTTTGAACAAAATTTACAATCTATTTCAATGACTTTGGATAGATCTTCATTACAATCATAATAAATACTTTCATTATCACAATCTATACCTATGCTTCAAAGATATCCCTTAGGATGTTAGGCCTACACAAGGAACCTGCTCTGATACCAATTATTGGAAGCATAGCTACTAGGGGGGGTGAATCAATGCCCTTAAAACAACCATTCAATTTCACTTAGCATTAATTCAACCACATACATCAACCAATGCATAAACAAGCATCCATATAAGCATACACCATATGAACATAAGAGATATATGGAAAACCCTCATGGGGATAAAACCCACTAAAATATAACTTGGACTATAGTCCTATAATAAATTAATCAATATTTAGTGAGGTACCAACCCCACAAAGATCACTAACCCCTCACTAGTCAAGCACCAACTCAACTAGGCCTTTAACAAACACCAACTTGCAAGGAGGCACCAACCCCCTAGGTGACTCAACATCAACTCAGTTACCTAGAACCTATGATCACATTTGGACACATATTATTACTCAATTAATGATGACCAATTTATTTTTCTCTTAACTCTCTTTTATCTCTCTTAAATAGCCTATTAGGCCTCTTTGCTCAACTAACCCTCTTCTTGATAGATTTAGGTCATATGACCTTGCTCATCATCTATAGAATCATTATTAAAAATTCATGAAATATCCAACACACATATCTAATGGTCTTAAATCCATATACCTAGTTTCCAAACTTTTATTTCATTCATTCATCACCTCAATATTCTTATTAGTAAAATTAAGTGTATTAGACCTTCTTATACTTGACTCTTGATTTTACATACCTTGGTCAGCCACAAACCTCTTCATACTTGGGTCACCCTTGGAATAGATCAAAAAACAAATTTTATAGGAGAAAAAATCACTACACAGATCAGCCACCACTCATGAGGACCAAAACCACCATTAGGCCTAAAGGAGACCTAATGCAATTAGGTGTTCTCAAAGCACACGTTTCACCTTGACCACCTTGGAACATATTAAGCCTCCAAAATAAAACACTTCATACATACTTAAATTATACACTTAATAATCTCAATTACGTCCCCAAAACTATTTATATCATTCCACTCCTTGAACCATACCATTAGGCCTACTCATAATTAGGTCTTCTTATTGTCAGAAAGTCTGCCAACCAAAACTAAAGCACATAACCAATTTGCTTAAATAACCATGATATTGACTATTTTAACCATAAGAAAAAATAGGTAAACCTAATATAGTCCAAAAATATTATATGGGTATATGAGGGTCCTATAGGGTGTGTCATGGTCTTATTTGAAGTTATTTAATGTGTCATTTTCATTAGTCATATTCATCTTTACGCATATGTCACTTAAGGGTCATATTTTGGCCATTTATGAAAGTGATACAATTTTAATAGGTGTACAAGTTTTCCTAATTGTTATTAAACATCAAATATGTTATATTACTTGTAAATAATATTAGTCCTATCTAAAATGTGCAGGTTCCCAACTAAAATCAAGAAAATAATGAGAAAAGTAAGAGTTTTGGCCGTTGTATGGCCTATAGAGGAGAGTGGCACAGGGTAAACATTGTTTAATATATATTAAAATTAAATAAATTAATTTTCATTATTGATATAATTTTTAAGCGTAATTTAAAAAAAAAAACCATTCTTCTCCTCCATCACTCCACTAGACATGCAAAACTGGTTAATAGGCCTTCTGATGGTACGGATAATAAAAAAGGTTTCAAGTCAAATCCTCTTGTTGGGTGTTATTAAACTTAGAATAACTATATTTCATGGTAAGATATCTAGGATTGGTCACTTTTGATTTATGAACCATGCTTAATAAGTGATTGTCTCTTTCTACATGTTGTTTCCCACACCTTGTGGGTTTTATTATTGTATGATCTTATCCATAAGATCTAGTTAATGAGATTGATTATCGAAGACATGGATACCTTAATTTCATGATTTTAATCTTTTTTATCATGTTTAGAGGTGATTTTATGGTCCAAACATCTTAAGTTTTAGGAAAGATCACCTTGCTGTGTTGTAAACAAGTTTTTGCCATTTGCAGAGAATCCAAATCCTTGTAGTGGTTTCAAAATATGGTGATATGTTAAATTTAATTTTTATAATGTATGGAATCCACCTCTCCTTCCAAAAAATATATTAAAGGATATCATCAATAGAGTTACAATCAACCTCCAAGATAGTTATAATTTCCTGCATGATACACAATCAATTAAGTGAGATGTTTTAAAGTGTTGAGAATGTTAATGGAGAGGTAATGAAGTTTTTGAAGAATTTAGGAACACTTTTTAATAATAAAAATCAATATAATACATTAAAATTACATGTGATAGCATGTGAAAATTAGTTTTCTAATACACATAGTCTTGCACCATTAATGTGCATCTATAGGTGCCTCACAAGAGAATAAACATGTTGTAAGGAATCATTTGACTTGTTATAAGACCTTAAAGGATTAAAGGATCCATTTTATAATAAATATGAGGTATAATATTGATTATAAGGTCATTCACACTATGCATATTACCTATATTTATAGTCACTTCCTTGTCTGCTACTCCAATGTACATCTAAAAGCTCCTACAAGAGGTTTGAACATTTGGAATGAATAGTTTGAACATGAGAATATATTCATAAAGGAATTAAAAAGTTTAAGGATTCCATAAAAACCATGTTTCAGCCATATAATGGAAATCAAACTTGAAGATCCATGTTTATATATGGAGAAGGATTTATAGGGATTGGTTACCTTAAAATATCCAAATAGAGACCTTGCAGTACTTTTGATATTTTCATGATAGATTATCTTGAGGTCTTGACTAGTATAAATGGATCCATAATGTAACCCTCATGTAGGGGTAAAAAATTAATAAAATAAGTGAGGGTTTTCTCAAAATATCATGATGTTATAATGCCTCCATTCCATACAATATTTCACTATATGTTTTCAATGATTTTTACAGTAGCTTGAAGTTTCAAAGTGACCTCACAATTCAAGGTGATAGGATAAGAGCATATCCTCATGGTAAAGTTAATTAGTGAGGAGATAATAGTAATAATAATTCAAGGAAAAATTTAAGGAGTTGAGATTAAAAATTTTCACCTAGACTACCACCTACAGGACCTCTGTTGCTCTCAACATGAAGAACAATCATCTATAGGTGACTATAGGATGCCAATATAAGGTTGAATCTATCAGTTTGTGGGTTAAGTCTGATTAAAAAAATTATATAGAAAATTTAAGTCATGATATGATACTAAAGGAATTTTATAAGGTCTTAAGGAAATACAGAAGGTCTTACATGCAAATATACACCTATATGCTTACCTTTTTCTTAGTAAGCACACAATCTACTAGTCAGGTCTAGTTGAGTAGAGACATGGATTGAAGAAGCTAGAATGGATAATGGGGAGTTTGAAAACATTGTAAATTACATTGTGATGATGATGATATACTCATGATATTCTCAAGATAGGCCATAGAACATAGAGTGGGTTTTCAAACACACTATAGTCTGTAATTACAAACCCTACAGTCAAGTTGAGGTAGGTGTAGTTTGGAGAGATGTGAAGAGTTAAAAGAGGTTGGGAGTGTTGAAATGATTAGAAAAAATCAACTATGATTATGTGAATATCATAATATACTCAGATAAAGGGAATAAATCAAGGACCAACCTTCAAGATTAAATCTATGGTCATGATCATGGTCCATACATAGTCAACAAGTTTATGAGCTTGTTTTGAGGATTTTGAAGGGTTAGAAGGTTTATGAGAATAACCCAACTCTATAAATTGATAAAAAATACCATCATAACCCAAATTAGACTCCCATATCATTTTTTTCTTAGGTGTATAGGGGAGATACCCTCTATTCTATCTCAGATAAAAGGTACTCTAGGAAATAAGAAAATTATAGATTGGGGTAGGTAGATAATGAACTATGAAATATAAGGCTTAAAAAATTGAAACGAGTGTGGATATAGTTGTATTAAACATGATATATCATTTTTTAAGCCTCAAAAATCAAGTATTGTATGTAGAGAGAGATTTAGACCCTAAGTACAAGCTAGACTTGTTAGGCCTAAATTAGGTTTAAATCAAAATGGGGTCTAATACCACTTCCATGAATAGATGATAATTGAGAAACATTTTATCACCTTAGTGGGGAGTTATAATGTGGGAAAAAACCTTTGGTTTGTAGAGAGACCCCACAGAGAGGTCAACCTTGGCTCATACCAAATCAAGCCTATATAAAATGTAGGAAACAACTTGAGAAGGTAACTTTGAAGCCTCATACCTATACGAACGTCTAATATGGAAGCCTAAAGATTTAGGATATGTTATAGAGGGTCTTGAATAAGGTTTTAGTGAAATTTTTTCATGTTTTGGATGTCACAATTTTATGAACAATCCTTATAGGTCAAAATTGCTTTAAACCCTCCAAAACCCTTGGTAATGACCTGATGAGAAATATGAAGAAGGAAAGGAATATAAGAGGGATAGTTTTAATATGAAACAAATATATAATTGAAGATGAATCCATAGGGATATTTCCCATCAGATTGAGTTGTACCCTATTTGTATGGACATGGTACAAAACTAATTTTCTTGATAGATTTGTGTTTTTTGCAGTTACAAAAAGGTTTCAAGAGATGAATATAATTTTGGTAAAAATATTTGGACCTAAGATAACCCCCAATGCACATTTATTTAATTATATAAGCATAAAATCACATCTACATGTACCTTCATCTCAGCCAGTCCAAACTAACATAATGAACAAGGAGTGATCACCAAGTGAGAAGATGAAAACTCCAATTGGGAGGCATTTTAAGTTATACATGATGGATATTTAAAAGTTTAGACAAGTCAGTTTGAGAGAAAATTTATACCATACACACATATCCAATATTTTATAAAATATTGATGTGTTAAATGTCTTAAACAAAAAATTAGTATAATTGGATCTATCCCTAATCCATGACAACACATCCTTAATCTCATTCCCACTTCTACCTAGTTTTTCTCACTATTTGTCTCACTAGACCTAATAATGATTGACCATCTTGAAACATAAATTTTTAAAACATAAATCACTATAAAAACTCAAAAAATTAAATTTAAACAAAATAAAATTCTCACAAATCATCCTCTAATAATTTTCATTCTTTAACCTAGTCAACCCTGCCTGCTACATCAAAAATCCAAGAAAGAAAGTATTTATTGTAGCTTCCACTCATTATTTGGAACATTAAATCCTACTTAGATAACCCTTAGAGAGACAAATAAAACTTAAAATCAATAATATAGACTTGAAAATCCATGCTGGGCACTCAAAAATAAAAACTTTGATTTTAGGTTAGTATTAGGGTTCTAAGAGGGTTTAGACTACCTTTCACTCTTAACAATCATTAATAAAGATTAGGCCCTCAACCTAGAAACTATTGCCAGGAAATAGTATCTAGGATAATTCACCAAATACCATGAATTACTAGGATACTCATGCAAATATTTCACATGTCAATGAGCATAAGAAAAACCTTCTCAGGTTCACAACATCTCATTCTAGCACTTGAGAGACCTTTACTTTTTATGATTTTAATTAAATATTATTTCAATACAAGACCTAAAACTTTATGATCATTCTTGAAACAAATTATCACACCTTTATAAAATCTCACATATCTCTATCACCTTAGAAACTAAACTTGACCTCTTATTAGGTCATACTAGGCCTCTTTGCACATTAGGCCTATACTTGTAAGCCACACTTTGACCTTAAACACACATTTAAACCTCTTGTAATGCTCTAAAAACCTCAAACTCATGTAATAAAACCTTATAACATGATCACACACTACCAATCTTCTTCTCACAAGCCTCAGATTGCTCACATCATCATGCAACCAAGCCTATACCTTCACACTAGGTATCTCAAGTACATGACTCATGAAATCAACCTTAAGAACATAAAAGACAACTTAGAATGACATCAATGACAATTTAATGAAATTAATGGAAACTCCATGAATACCTTATAAAACATTCTCAACATGTGGGTGGTATAATGTTGGATTGAATCTCTAGGTTAAAGGGACAACTCCCCTTTATGTATCAGTTAGGCTCATTCACTAATCTACCAAATTGTTAAGAAAAGAGAGAGAAACCTAATCTAATGGAGGTGATGAAACAAAATATTTTGGCCATTACCAAATATTTTCATGTGTACATCAACCATGAGATTAACTTGGAATAAACACTACTCCTAATCTACCTCTCTACATCATCACTTCATTATGGAGGTAGTGAAAGATCCTTGGGCTAAGAGGACTAGTAAAGAGGTCATAGAATTACACTAGTGAATAGACATCTCAATAAATATTCACACTTCACAAGACTTGAAAAAGGCTTTCAAACTGAATATGAATGCTAGAAAAAGATAAGATGCCAAAGGAGCTAAGATAACCACTTGACAAGATCAACTAGTCATGCACACATGTTAAAACTAGTCAAAGGAGGAGGTAAAAATAAAATTTTATCATTGATAAAATTATTTTAAATTGGAAAGGCTTCACAATATCCAAGTGGATGATACATACATAGCCTATCCAAGCTCAATTTATAGAGAAAGTGAGAGAAGGGAGAGAGAAGGGGCATATGAGAACCCATTGACAAGTTCCACTCTTTATGGAGTCAGTTATAATCAAGAAATAATATTTATGAATAGTTTTAAGATGATTCTCAAAATGTGTTAAATGAATAGTTTTAAGATGCTTCTCAAAATGTGTTCATTTGATATGATGATACTTCACTCTTCCAAATGGTGTGGATTTTCTTTCTTACTTGACACCTTGATCTTGTTCTTGAAAACTACGCTTCTCTTGGCTTGTGAGGTAAAAATTGGTCTTATTTGTCATTAATTCATGTTGATTCACATTCTACCCCTATTATTTGACACCTTAAACTTGTTTAGGAGTCTTCATAACAGATGCTATCGTGATGATCAAAACTCCTTAGGTGGATTGAAGCTCAATTTGTCTTACTAAACTATCTTATCCAAATGACTCAAATCTAGACTTTGAATTCATAACTGAAATTATTATCAATGAAATTCATCTTCATATCAAAAAAAACTTTAAGCAAATCGTTTGAAGGCCTCAAACTCTCTCTAAGACTTTATCTTGTACCTTAAACTTTCATTTGACCTCAATTCCTTGTAGCCCTAACAACATGTAAAGATACTTACGTAGAATAATATACAAATTATCTTGGGAAAATGAATATAGTTTGGAGTACCTAGTAGCAACTTATAACTCCATGTCAAATTTCATGACTTTAAAGTGAGTGGAAGTGTCTTTTTTACATGATCTCTTTCCCTAATTAGGCCTCAATTAGGCCTCCATGCCTAGAAATTGAGTTTTGGCTCAAAATGATTCCCACACATGTGAAACTTATGAAAAATATTTTATTAACTTTAAAAATTACCTTAATATTCTCCAAACCAATTTTTAGCTCCTGAAACCTTGTATAGATTGGCAAACCATGAAATGGCCAAGTTCCTATTCTAGGTGCTTGAACAAGCTTGAGAGGATGTTGTGGTATTTTGCCAAGAATTTTTCAGGTCCTAAAGTTTTTAAATAATTTTTTATACCTAAAAAATCCTAGGAAAACTACACATGTTATAATATATCTCTCTTTTTACACTATATAGTCTACATATAGGCTTCTTAACTAGCAAAATGATGCATTTCTCACTTTTTGACCCACTTGATGACTTGAAGAGCTCATATTTCACTTTGGAATACCTAATAAGGAGTGTATAAGGTTTTTTAACCTTTATTTAATCTTTTTATACCCTTATACTTGGTTTTGAAACCAATCCTTACCTTGTTTCTTCATAAAAGAGTCAAAAACTAAGCTTTTTGGGCAATTTCATACCCCTGTACCTTCAAATGTACTATCAAGTGTGTCATTAAAGTGTCGATGGGATTTTTATGGTAATTTAGATCATTTAACATACAAATTATTCCATTTTAAGTCATTAAAACCATCCTTTGTCTCATTAGGGTTTTTAGGAGGGTTTAACAAGGGTTTTAGAAGCTTACCATCTTATCGATGGTTCATAAAGCACATGGGTATAATATCAACATAAATATCAAAAAGTGGGAGTAGGGAGACCCATAAAACATAATTTATTAGTTTTATATCCCCTGAAAAATATCCATGCCCTTCTAAACAAAATAACATGACCTTTAAACTCTTTCTTAAGGCAACAATATTTTTTGGTGAGACCTCCAGTCTTAGGGATGATTCATACAAGTGTGGGAGTGATAATTTGAAACAATTTTAAATTAATAAATTTAAATATATTATATATCTCCTCCAAACACCTTTTATCACCATGTAGGTCTTCTAAATATTAATGAGCAATCAAAAGTGGATTCTCAAGATGGTTAGCTATATGAGGATTGAGCACAAAGTTTGATAAGAACAACACCATTAAAACTAAATTGTTTTTATCTAAACCATATTCATGGTGTTTTAAATATCCCTCTCCATTATTCAATATTTTTTATTTACATTTCTATGTATCCATGTGTTTAGAGTTTGATCCCATTGACCATAACAAACATATAAGGGTTTTAGGCTTATAGGCTTCTTTTAGCTCTCATGGTTTATTTTTCCATTTAAATCCTTAATTATAGACCTAAATTTAAATTATAATACTTAACATGTATTATACCACCTCCACTAGCAATCCTAACTTTAATTTACCTAGGCATTGGTCTTTTTCAAGGGTGTTTTTAAGCAGACCTGTAGGTATCCTCACTATGCAAATGCAGGGTTTAAAGTGATTTTAGTTGAATTAATTTATTTGATCAATTATTTTGGGTATATTTGTCCTCAAATAATTTCTTAAACTTTTTCCATTCATCTAAATCCAATTCCACTATTATTCATCTGTATCTTTCCTCGAGTTTGAAAACTAGCCTTGAATTACTTAAGGAGACCTGTAGGTAGTCATTGGATTCTTAATTGAATTTTAGAATTTTAGGATCTCAATAAAACATCATTGGACATTAAATTATCCTTTATTATAGTTTTTAGTACTTTTATCCCTCTTTTAAACCTATGCAACCTTCAATAATACATATATTATCCCTTGCAGGCTTGATTGTAAAATGCTTGGAGTGAGTCTTTTTTAGATTTCCATCAATTGATGGTGAGAACATGTGAAGAGGTATATAATTAATTTGAAAAATTTCATTGCATTTTAAATATAAAATGTCTCATCAAAAAAAAATTATCTTCCATTTTCTTCAAAGAACAAGCTTTCTTCAAGCATAGGTCTGTAGGTGATCATTGGTTGTCTCTAACATTGAGTTATGAAATCACACCCTCTTTACTGAACTTGAACTATTAAAATGTTACAAAACTACACTTATTTCATGATTTATATTTTCCAACTCAGAACTTAATGTATATTTCAATAATTTCTCACAAAATGTAGACCTACAAGTTTGTAGACTTGTAGGTCTGCATTCCTCATGTTTTAGGCCTTTATATTGTGCAAACTTTGATCATTTCAACCCTGAACATGTTTTAACCTTTATTATGAGGTTAAGGAACTCATATAATTCTGACAATGTAAGATTAAAATCTCTCAACTCACTTTTATGTAGGTAGACCCATAACATAGTCTAAAACTTGAGAACATTATGTGTTGCTTGGAGAACATGATGTTATAATGAGCATGGAGAATAATGATGGAGATATAAATTATTAGAGAGAGTGGGACATGATTTTAAATCTTCGTACATCTTCCTTAAAATGTTGAAAGCCCTGTAATAAATAAAATACCATGACAATCGTCTTAAAAACTATGCTTGAGAAGAATTTTCTTGTTGAATTAGACTCACACGTGCCAAGTGTGGCTTGGAGAAGTACATTAAATGTCTAAAAAAACCCTACACATATACTTCAATTGATCTTATGGATCAAACTTTATTTAAATTATCATTTCAAGGAGAAAAATGATCATTTGGGGTTTGTAGGTAGCTTTAAACGACCTTGGAGTCTTAGCAATTGTTCATAAAGGAGAGAAGATGGATCTAAAAACCAATGCCAAAAAATTGATGGTGATTAGGATATTTAACATTGCCCAATATATTAGCCTCCAAATTTCTCTCTCTTAACCATAACATACATGTGAAGTTGACCTTTCTAAGCTTGTGAATAGAGTGATAGAGAGAAGGAAGCTATTTTTTTCACTTTTAGGACCTGTACCTACAATATAATCATGGATTTGACCTGTATAATCTTAAGAGACACCCATGAAACATTTTCACCTAGAATATGAGCTCTCATATCTGTACAAGTGACTTAAAATTACCTATTTCAAGTTATAATTGAAGTAATTGACCATTTTCTGACATCCTAACACATATGTAAGTTATATAAATGCTTTAATAACTTGAAATTTTTTATTTGGAAGGATATCCACCTTGGTAAACCTTGGCATGCGTTGGATTCGATCAAAATCACCTTTTTCCTTAATTTTAGTTACCTCAAAGTTTGTAAAATATATTAAACTTTCCAAACATGTGTGACATATTTATGCAAAGTGACTAAGGGGTAAAAATGACTTTGAGGGACATGTAAGGACCTATGACACCATTTGATGAATCCTCATTACACCATGACATGTCTAGGCTAGTCTAAGATAAAGATAAAATATTACCTTAAATTTATGAAATTAACCTTAATATTTGCTAATAAGACCTTGTAAGGACTATTGGAAGACCAAATAAGGCATTAAATGATTAGGAACAAGGATGCAAAAACATGATAAGCTAGTTTTTACCTGTATAGGTTGTCATTTTGACCTTCGGGATCAAATTGGTTAACATCTATATCATATAATAGTATTACAATAATTGAAAGGATAATTTCATTCCATTTGTTCCAAATGTTTAATCCATCACTAGTAAGCTATCATTGCCATATTTAAATAATAAATACAACTATTATGAGAGTTGGATGCCCAATATGAAAGGTATTTATCCATCCTCATTACTATCTTCATTATTGTATCCTTGATACATAAACCGCTTATCAATATTTACCAACACCCACTCCTAAACACTTTCTGCATCATTAGGAGTATACATATATTTTTCCTCCTTTATTTACCACTTTCTATTATATATGTCATCCTTTCTTAATAAATAATACCTTTTGGTTTCACCATTAAATGTTATAAATTTATCATGCACCATATCAGGGTGTTTAATATGGATAGCATCATAAGACATACTTAACAACAATATGATGTGAATTCATTCATTCAACTAGGGGATAATATAATAGGAAAACAAATATTAATTCCCCTTGGACTATTCATATTGTTGTCCATGGCAATGATTGACCTAACTTTCAAATGTTCTACTTGATTGTATGTCAGTAATGCATGAACATGTCTAATGACCATTTGAAGAGTGATTAAATGACACAGACAACCACACCTTATATGTTTTCATCCCAATCAATTGTCTTTTCCATTCTTTGACACTAAATAATTATCTTATGGCATGCCATCAATTTTCTATAAGTCCTCAAGCCCATATGAACACCAATATGTGTACGGATATATTAAACTTATAAAGTGTATGAAAATTGAATGAAAATTACTTAAATGACACATGAACAAAACATAAGAACATAAAAATACATGCAAAATTAATATCTAAAAGGGGAGGATACTTAACATATTCCAATCCAGTGGTGATTCTTGTCTACTTGCCAAGAACAAGCACTATTTTTTTGGTGTGATGTGACATAATTTTTTTTGGTACAACTTATTATTTGATTTTCCTTTGATAAAGTATTCAAATTTTATCTCTCTCAACCCAATAAACCCACATGTATTCCCCATTGATGTCAAGAAACTTTTAACATTTGATATTGCTACAATCAAACAAACCCTTGCTTGGGTTCTAAAGTGAAAGGTGTAAAATTTTATTCCACTGTTTGTCCATCTAATCCAACATATAATAAAAATGTTTTATTAAACCAATATATATTAAAAATAATAATTCTAAAATAGTACAATCTATGAACAATGATCATGTAACACCTAAAACATTTATGAAAATTGATTCTATTTAAATGAGGCAATTTGAAAACTATGAACACAATATAAATTTAAAATATTTTATAAGTAACAGTGTGATTGAGATTAAAACTGATAATGGAATTAAATGTTCATTACAAAAAATTTAACTTCAAGGAGGAGGTGAAGAGGAAGGCCAAATAACACCAACCATTAACAATGAAAACCTGATAAATGCATTACACCATAACACTAAATTACTGAGTTCAAAAATACACATCTTTGCATAAAAAAGTTTGTTATCTTTCAAAAAAATATTACATGTATACCACAATAGTGTTTATGTCACTAAATCAAAAAACTTTCACCTCTTTGAAAATAATGGATAGTATAACAACAAAAAGAAACATAAACATTATACTGTGTAAAAATAGAAGTGTTACACAATAGTGACATTGTTATGCACTTCAATATTAGATACAATATATAAATATTCTTCTTCTCAATAAAACTATGCAAGTGTATCTTGTAAATCAGGCACGTTAAAATCACCCATACTCATTTGGCCTATTTTATTTGGTTCCTCATGTGTTGCTTCTTGTTTGGGTTCTTGATTTCCACAACATATCTTAATATCATGGAAATTTTTTTATAGAAAACCTAAATCCTAATGTAATCAACTAAATATTAGTTGTTGAGAATTCATATCCCTTCTAATTTTAACAAGAGCATTCCTCTCCCATTTCATTTCAATTCAATAATAATTAATTTCTAATTAACTTCCACATAAGTACATTTTTTCTCATGTAAGTACAAACATGAACCAAACATGTCTATCAATGCAATGTTACATGCAAAGTGTACACAACCTCATCAAGTAAAAATTTACAATGTTTTAATATGATTGTATTAAATGTACTTAATAAAAAATTATTGATTTGAATAAATCAGGCTTTCCATCTTACACTAACCAATAAACACATTTTTTATTAGATATATTAGACTTATTAACAATGCACTATAAAAAGGACCATACCATGCTAAAACAAGATGCCACAACAAGTTCAATCAAATGGATGGTCTCTTTTGTACCAAAGAAAAGGAGGCTGAGCTTTTCTCCCTTATTTAATCCATCAAAGATAGAGTAGATAACCTGGAGAGGGAGAGAAAAGACCTCAAAGATAAGTTGAACATCCTTATTAGTTTGAGCAAAGTTACTATTAACAAAGCTATGCACATCATGGAAGGCCTATCCATGTGTTTCAACAACAAGGGTGATACTTCCAAAGGAATCATACCTAATAAGAAAATCAAAGGCATCATCATTGGCAATGAGGAGGAGAACATCAACAAGATAATTGATAGAAACCTTAAGAGCATGACCGAAGATTGGAGTAAGGCTTATGAAAACTGAAAAATATTCAATACCCGAGTATTTCATCTTTGGTTTGGGCTATGTGAGTGTTATTGTTTTGTTGTGTCTCTACTATATTTTTGTTGTATCTGTTGTTTTGGGTTCCTTTCGTTGTTTTAGAATTTGGGTTTTCTTACTACTTGTGGTTGTCCACAGGTGTGATACTATTGTATGTGTATGGTCCCTTTAAACCCACTTTTACCTTTAATAAAAATAATGCACTATAAAAATATCAAACATGAGATTTTAAATTTCTTAAATTTTACACATGCATGCGTTAACAATGCACATGCAAAACATCAAAAATCACAATCCCACCTTTGATTAATTTTTAATCTCTATTATTATATTATATTTTTTCATCTAGTGTATCCTTTCACCCATTTTACATACTACATGTAGCTTGATCCATGTGTATCATTCTAAATTCAACGTCACAAACATAAACTATCCCATTAGGATTTGATTTAATAACAATACATTATTTGATCAAATTAGTGTGTGAGAAGACTATGGTGACAGAGAGAATGTTCATGATTCTAGAGGATGTGTAAACATTCATAAGCACCAAAGTTAAAGAATATGAGGCCATGCATAAAAATTTGGTAACATGCATATGGGGTTAGAATAATAGAGCTAAGTACCAATATAAATTACATGAGCAAAACTAATTCATAAAAGGGATGATAAAAAAACATGTATGCTTAGAATACATTTTTGGTAAGTTTGAATGCCAGGATATTGATGAAGAAGTGGTGTGTGAGGTTTACGAGTAAAAAATAAAAGAACACAAGAAATTGGCCAAAAAATATGAGAATAATCTATAAGAATGGAAAGTCATTGCATGTTTTATTGAAAACCCGCAATAAATGAAATAAATCATAACCATGATAGTTGAGCAATGGAAAAATTTTGAGAAAAAAAATAATAAAAAGTGTGCATGAGGTCTTGAATTCATGGGAAGGATACAAAAATTCAAGTGTAACTAGTAGAAACTTATTTGGGGACATATAATCAATCTAGTAAGGCAAATAACATTATTTTTCTTCAATCCTGCAAGCTCTAGAAAATAAAGAGAGGATGAATATATTGCAAGTACTAGAAATTATAAGATAAATACATGATTGGACAAGAAAAGATGAAAACAAGTTGAAGTTGCTCATGGTGCTAAAGGGTATTATGCCTCAATAAATCATACCATGTTACGAGTTTTTTGTGTAGTTTCATCTCAAGTGAGACACCCATGTAAAAGATAGAATGCGACATGCATTGTATTATTTCTCATATGTTGATATTATATACACTTTATGGAGAAATATTTACCATGGAGCTTGTTGGGTGAATATTTTGTTAGCCAGCTAACTGGTGACAAAAATAGTTCCTATCACCATAGCATAGGGAGATGGGTCATCCTGGTGTGCAACTTTACTACATCAACCGGAGACAAATTTCTCCTCTCATCAAGGGGAGGTTCCCTATCAAATATGCGGAGCTATATACAATATAAATAAGCAAAAATTAAGACATAAGGGTGGGAAAAACCATCCATCTCTCTTCTTTCAGAGATGATGCACACAGACAAAGGAGAAAATCTTGGCTATAAATGCTGAAGGCACTTCTCTTCTTTTAGAAGTGTCCTTACAGGAAATAGCAGGAGTTTATTTCAGATAGTGAAATAACCAGTGATCAAAAGGGCGTAGTAATAGCAGGATGAAACAGAGCGCAAAGTCTCCACCTCAACTGCTCAAAGAGTATATCACAAAGGATAATGGGGGCACAAAGTCACCCCAAAATCCTCAACACAAAAAGAAAAGGAAAACATAGATTGAAATCAATTGTGAAAGCACAAAGTCTTCCCGCAGTTGGTTTTAGGACACTTCCCTATTACCTTCACTAATTCTGTGTACTAAATTAAATGAATAAGGACACCTTCAAATGACACAAGTTAGAACAACACAAAGTCCGTGAAAAAATTGCTTTCTCATTCAGATAATAATGGAAATGAAATTACAACCTGAGCTCAAAGTCTCAGTCTTTCTCTTTCAAAATGGGCAGAGTTTCGCTCTTGTAAAATGAAAAGTCCCTTTGTAACCAATGAGAGATTACAATATATAGCACTCCAAGAAAGACTTGGGTTCCTATTTTCCACAAAATGGCCCATGCTGTGCATTCAATGCCTTAAATGCATTTCCAAGTTTGTCAAAGGACTACATTGAAACAGGGAGGCTATCTTAACTATGGCATGTCATTTCATCCCATATGTCTTCTCGCGAGTCTGGATCATCTGGTATGTCCCCTTTTATATCTACGTAGCTGTCCATTTTGTCTTTACTTCATGGAAGGAAAAACAGGCTATGCCTTTAATTTTTACAAACTAGAAAATCTACTTCGCAAACTATTCCAATTACCGAAATAACTATTGCGTAGATATTTTTCTCTTTGCCCTCTTTCCACTTTTGTCTTTTCCAGCTTTGTCTTTTCTTGGAATTTAAGCTTTCGGGCTATCTTTTCAGCCAGTCGCTTGGTTCTTCCTTCAAGTTTCGCGCTTTATTTGAATTTCAATAGATATTCCCTTACCTTAAATTTGACGTCTGTGGGGACGTCATTGGTTTAATGTTTCAACGGTTCTGGTGGCCTTCTTGGCTCCTTGGTTTAATCACTTTATTGGTTCAATCACTTTCTTGCTCCTTGGTTGAACCATCGCTTTCATTTGAACTTGCCTTTGGAATCATCCATGTTGCTTCTCTCTTTTCTTGAGGCCACCTTTAAACTTTTGAACCATGTTGAACCATTGAACTTTGAACTCTTTTGGTTCAAAGTTCAATCGATTCATTGGTTTATTCAGTGTCTCGCTCAAACACTGCTTCTTTTATCTTTCTAAGCTTTGGTTGAACCTTTGAACCTACCGATTGAACCAACTTTGGTTCAATGGTTTAATGGTCCAATCGATTCATTATTCATTATTTGGCTAAGTGTTGAACCCATTTCTTTCCTGTAGAGTCTATAGAAACCAACCTTGAGAGTCTATAGATTTGAGCCTACCTGTAGAGTTCATAGATTCAAGCCTGCGTAGTTCATAGATTCAAGCATGTAGAGTCCATAGATTCAAGCCTACAAAGTCCATAGATTCAAGCCTGCAGAGTTTGTAGATTTTTGGAAAGCTTGAAAAATGAAGAACCTGAATGCTCAAAACAATTTTTGAAAGGGGAAGAGAGGATTTTGGTCTGTAGGACCAAAATAGTCTAAATGTTGTACAAAAAATGAGTGATCTTTTTGGGGGACAATAGCTGGCTCCTATTAGGGAACTTCCTTCAGATGAAAACTTGGAACAATTGAGGGGAGTAGAAACCAGAATCTCTAGTGCCTTGAAGTGTGCCATTGGGCTACGGAGTCGAGCTACCTAAAAATAAAGGTGACAAAAATGAAAATGAAAAGCACAAAATAGAACAAAGACTTTATAAATATACAAATTTACAGGTGAATTTATTTGGTACTTCAAGAATTAAAGTACCTCAGATGCTGGCCCTTGAGAGGTAGTGAACATGGCATTCTGTCCTGATAAACTAGAAAGAAGCTATTTTCTCCCCAGAATCGGTGATGGGTGAATGGAACTCTCCACCAGGAAACCAATTTTCTGTGTCCTCCCTTTGGTTTTCTCCTCTTGCCCCACAGCAAGACTTGGATTTTAATCTAAAAACCACAAATCTTTGATCTCTTGGCAAAGAGTTCCTTTTCCTAATTTTGATGCACAGTAGCATGGTCCATTACCATAATTGGTTGCTCTCCTGGTTCAGTCCAACACATTATTTGATTGTTCCCATTCAACACTTACCAATGATTGGCACTATTAGGCATACTTGGTGTTGTTTCATCTGAACCAATTCCTATATCATCACCTACAAGATTTTCATCTGTTGAAACATGAATGTCTTCAGTAGACAGAAAATAATTACCCCTGCTTGAAGACTCAAACAAAATTTGAGCTTCAGGCCTTGATGTCTGAGTGACAACATATTTTGCCTCCTTCTTAGGAAGCAACCTCTGCATTACACTATTCACAGAGATTCTCGCCAGAGAGAAGTCCATGCTTAATTCCCCTCCAACATCCTTACAAAAGTTCTGCCCAAGAAGGATGCCATATGATGCTGGGACATCGGCCACTAGGATAGTCATCTTGATTTGCTTGTCTGGAAAGGCAACAAATGCAAATTGGGCATCTTTAATTTGCCCCAAAAGTGGCACTTATTTGTTCTCCATGGAGAAACATCTCTCAAATGTCTTAGTCAGTGTGAGACCCAGAGATTCTACCACTTTAGCAAGCATGACATTGTCTGAAGCCCCAAAATCAATGATACAATTGTTCAGCTGATGTCCATTTATCAGTAATGAGACATAAAAAGGTTCGGTCCTATCAAGAGCAGTAGGGGGAGCAATGACAAAGTTATTCCTAGTGGGTGCATTCTTGGGGGAATCATGTGTCACTTTGGGAATTGCTTGTTCAACAGGGGCGTTCTAGTTTTTAACACATCAAACCAGTCTGTCTAATTGCTCAGGATGGGACTGTAGAAATTCAAATTTAGACATTTGAATTTTGGTTTTCTTTATATGGTCAATGATATCAAATGCCTGGAATGAGCTAGGAGTAGAGGATGGGAGTTCATCCTTTTGATTATTGAAAGGGGGAGGATTGGACTGTGAATTTGAAGTAGAAGGCGTAGGGGCATTTGGGGGTACTTACCTTTCCCGCAATCACCGGGTCCTTTAGCTGGAAAGGAAGAGTGGATCCCCACTTAGCAATTGAAACTGCTGGTTGAGGTCGCTCCTCTACTTTCTCCTTATCATCTTGTTGAGCTTATTGATTCTTGGACCAGGTGAATACAGTGTATGACCCTTCAGCCGCATTGCCTTCACTTCTGGGTTCATCCTGATAGTTCAAAAAACTAATGTGGGAGTTCCCAGCTGATTCTTCTTGATCCTCCATGAAGAGACCAACGTAATTTTTTTGATCAAACTCAGGTTGGAAAGAGAAATCATGTTCATTTTCCAAATATCCAATTTCTGATTTGGTTGGAGGTGCTTCAAGGGCTAGGTTCCTCTGTGGGGGAGGAAGACAATTTGGCTACCCTTGATGCCTAGCAACATTGCCTTGGTACGCCTAATTTTGAAATGTCCTTAGCATATCTTGATTAGGAGAAGTAGACATAACTTGGGCTATTTGTCTTATGAGGACCAGCAATTCATTTGCTAGCTTCTACACCATTGGATCAGTGGTGGCTGAAGGGGAGTATTCAGAAGAAGAAGAAGATTTACCTCTGTTTAGATCTCTTCTTATCTTTCCAACCAAGATAAGGTCATCTTCCACCTTAGTAGCCAAGTCTTGAGCAGCAACAAGGTCTATGTGTCTAGCCTATCTCAACAAGAAACTCACTTCTGGTAGCTATGAGTTGATGAAGAAGTATTTGAGGTTTTGAGGTGTCAGCTGGGCAACCATGGGAATCCTGTGCCTCAGCTTGTCAAACCTAGCAATAAAATCCCTCATAGGCTCATGAGGCTCTTTCTTCATCTCAGTGAGCTGGGCCAGTAAGGCATGTGCATCTTTTGCAGGCTTGAATCTGGCTTCAAATTTGTCTTTTAGAGTGTCCCAATTAGTCACTGATCTAGCCTGCAGATGGTAAAACCAATCTATAACAACACCTTGTAGTGTCTCCAAAAATATCCTGACTACTATGTCTTCAAATTCCACCCCTATTACACTGTAGGCTATGCTGAAAGCTATAATGTGTTCATTAGGATGAACCTTCCCATCACCAAAGAATTTAGAGAAATTCTTCCTTGAACTGTGTGGAAGCTCATGCAGAGGTGGAGTCAAATTCAGTGGACTGAAAGAATTACCCTAGGGGCCTTGAGCCATGATTTGATTATGTATAAGTGGTATCAAAAATCTGGGTGGAGAATAGATAGGCAAAGCTCTACTAGCAGCAAAAAAAAGAAGCTCTGCCTTGTGCTAGTGACCTGGTAGGGATAGGAGGAAGACTTCTAGTTTGTTGAAGGTGAGGTTGTGGAGGAAACAACTCAAAATTACTCTACCATACCAAATCAAAAGCAGAGTCAACAACACCTTGAGATTTTTGGCTTCTTGTATAACATGGAGTTGCTAGATTGTAGAACAAAAATGAAAAAGAGCAGGATCTACTTTAGCTTGAAGCTTAAGACTTCAAACTATGTGCTCTTCCTAGCGGCTCTAGTTTTGCAGACCAGATAATATAATAGAGATGGAGGAAGATGGTAAGGCTATAATGATAATGGGTAAGACATGGAATGGAGTCACCAGAGTCTGTAATATAATAGATAAGGGAAGGAACTGCTTCAATCTGAAACTTGAGGCTTCAGACTGCACGTTCATCCCTATAGAGTCGCCAAAAATTGTTGGGTGAATATTTTGTCGGCCAGCTAACTGGTGACCAAACTAGTTCCTATCACCACAACATAGGGAGATGGGTCATCCTGGTGTGCAACTTTACTACATCAATCAGAGACAAATCTCTCCTCTCATCAAGGGGAGGTTCCCTATTAAATATGCAGAGCTATATACAATATAAATAAGTAGAAAGTAAGACACAAGTGTGGGAAAAACATCCATCTCTATTCTTTCAGAGATGATGCACACAGACAAAGGATAAAATCTTGGCTATAAATGGTGAAGGCACTTCTCTTCTTTCAAAAGTGTCCTTACAAGAAATAGCAGGAGTTTCTTTCAGATAGTGAAATAACGAGTGATCAAAAGGGCATAGTAATAGCAGGATGAAACAGAGCGTAAGGTCTCCACCTCAACTGCTCAAAGAGTATATCACAAAGGATAATGGGGGCACAAAGTCACCCCAGAATCCTCAACACAAAAAGAAAAGGAAAACACAGATTGAAATTAATTGTGAAAGCATAAAGTCTTCCCACAGTTGGTTTCAAGACACTTCCCTATTACCTTCACTAATTCTGCGTACCAAATCAAATGAATAAGGACACCTTTAGATGACACAAGTCAGAACATCACAAAGTCTATGAAAAACTTGCTTTCTCATTCAGATAACAATGGAAATGAAATTACAACCTAAGCTCAAAGTCTCAGTCTTTCTCTTTCAAAAAGGGCAGAGTTTCACTATTGTAAAATGAAAAGTCCCTTTGTAACAAATGAGAGATTACAATATATAGTGCTCCAAGAAATACTTGGGTGCTTGTTTTCCATAGAACGGCCCATGTTGTGCATTCAATACCTTGAATGTATTTCTAGGTTTGTCAAAAGATTGCATTGAAAATAGGGCGACTGTCTTAATTATGGTGTGTCATTTCATCCCATATGTCTTCTCTCGAGTCTGGATCATCTGGTTTGTCCCCTCTGATATCTACGTAGCTGTCCATTTTGTCTTTACTTCATGGAAGGAAAAATAGGCCGCATCTTTAATTTTTGCAAGCTAGAAAATTTACTTCGCAGACTATTCCAACTACCGGAATAACTACTTCGTAGATATTTTCATCTTTGCCCTCTTTTCACTTTTGTCTTTTCCAGCTTTGTCTTTTCTTGGAATTTAGCTCCCGGGCTATCTTTTTAGCCATTCGCTTGGTTCTTCCTTCAAGTTCTGCGCTTTATTTGAATTTCAACGGATATTCCCTTACCTTAAATTTGACGTCTGCAGGGACGTCATTGGTTGACTATTTCAACAGTTCAGGTGGCTTTCTCGGCTCCTTGGTTCAATCTCTTTATTGGTTCAATCACTTTCTTGCTCTTTGGTTGAACCATCGCTTTCATTTGAACTTGCCTTTAGAATCATCCATGTTGCTTCTCTCTTTGCTTGAGGCTGCCTTTGAACTTTTGAACCATGTTGAACCATTGAACTTTGAACTCTTTTAGTTCAAAGTTCAATCGGTTCATTGGTTTATTCTGTGTCTCGCTCAAACATTGCTTCCTTTATCTTTCTAAGATTTGGTTGAACCTTTGAACCTACCGATTGAACCAACTTTTGTTCAACGGTTCAATGGTCCAATCGATTCATTCTTCATTATTTGGCTAAGTGTTGAACCCGTTTCTTTCTTGCAGAGTCCGTAGAAACCAACCTTGAGAGTCTGTAGATTTGAGCCTACCTGCAGAGTTTGTATATTCAAGCCTGCAGAGTCCGTAGATTCAAGCCTGCAGAGTCCATAGATTCAAGCCTGCAGAGTCCATAGATTTCTGGAAAGCTTGAAAAATGAAGAACCTGAATGCTTAGAACAATTTTTGAAAGGGGAAGAGAGGATTTTGGTCTGTAGGACCAAAATAGTTCAAATGTTGTCCCAAAAATGAGTGATATTTTTGGGGGACAACAAAGTTCACAAAAAATGTTGCAAATAAAAAATCTAAAGTTGGTTCAAATGTTTGTTTTGTTGAATTACCATGTGTATCACTCCACACTCAACATCAAAAACATAAGCTATCCCATTAAAAGATTTTATTTAATTATAATGCATTATTTTATCAACTTAATGTGTGAGAAAACTATGGTCATAGAGAAAATGTTTAAGATTATAGAGGACATATAAACCTTCATAAGTACCTATCAAAGTTATAGAATATGAGGCCATGTATAAAGAGTTGGTAGCAGGGGAATGGGGTTATAAGAATAAAACTAAGCACCAACATAAATTACATGAGAAAAATAATTCATTGCAAAGATGATGCATAAACATGTAGGCTTAGAATACATTTTTTATAAGTACCAATGCCTGAATATGGATGAAGAAGACATTTGTGAGGTCTATGGGTAACAAAGAAAATGACTCAATACCATGGCCAAGAAATATGAGGATAATATAGAAGAGCGGGAAGTTATCAATTTTTTTATTGAAATCCAAAAACAAATGAAAGAAAACATAACCGTGATATCTGAGTGATGTGAAAACTTTGAGAGGGAACTACAAAGAAGTGTGCCTGAGGTCTAATTCTTCAGAAGGATAAAAAAGTTCAAGTGTAACTAACTGGAACTTATTTGGGAACATATAAACAATTTAATATGGGAGAATGTTGACCAAAAGGTTCTATGAACCATGATGCAATCCAAGATTATTTGGCTAAGTATAAGACCGCACAGAAATAATGTGCACATTATAGGAATGTTACACTGAATAATACCATGTGCAAAACAAGAAGGCTAAGTATAAGGACTCGTGCACAAGGCATCAACATAAAGGACCTCCATGCACGACTGAAAGGTGGAGATCCACATGACATCACACAATATCGAAAAATATCCTCTATCAGGCACAAATGAAGAGGGTAGAGTAATCTTCTAAAGTATTCTAGAATATGTTGACCTGATACAGGCTAAAAGGCAACTAAGGAAGTGGATAAAGCTCTATATACAAATCTGGATGCTATTTATGATTTTGTTGCATTTAAATTGAAGACATGTATGATTTTATGTTGCTTCAGAAACCTGCTTCGAATTTGCTTCCAATTCAAATATGTTAGGGGCAAATCCTTAATCTGACTCAATTCTGAAGCAAGAGAGAGAACACTGTCATGAGCAAAGCTAGGGAGATAGCACAGGCTTACAATGGTCAATACGGGATGAAAAACACACTCAATGAAAACAATAGGGGCTATTGCAAGCGTTATGTTGTTTTCAAACGTTAAAATGGGATGTCAACGTGGATATCACACATGTCATATTGTGACATGGAATGAGGAGGTGGTACTAGGCCCATGAAAAAACGGACATTTAACAGTGAACAACATAAAGGTGTTACGTTAAGAGAGTCGACAAAAATGTTACAAAAAAAACCTACAGTCGCCATCACTTCAATTCCATACCTATAATGCACATGAATTGACAAGCTACATTTGATACCATTGAAATAAAATGGAGAAAAAAAAAACATTTGAATTGAAATAAAATGGATGTTGGGACCGGTCTTACCATTCAAATTGATAAAAACACAATTGCCGTTCAATCAAATCTGCAAACTCATATCACTGTGTATTTACATCCACTCCCCAAAATATTGATATTCAACAAAGCGTTTTTTATTACTTAAGAATTGTCTAACATACTCCATGCATTATTATTTTCTACTCACATTCACCTATATTATAAGCATAAGATTAATTTCTTCCATTCAATCAACGAAAGAACTGGCAAACAAATTATTAAAGGAAAAAAGGTCTGTCCCACAATATAGTTATGCAAATACGACTCAGACATGGAAAAATCATATTTTAAATATTTTTATTTCCTTCCATACAAAAACAACATCCAGTAGGGTGGGAGATCTACTGTTATTCAAACGGAAAATTAATCACTCAGACATGTCCCTGTTGGGCAAGCAAGTTAACAACAGCAATGGCATTGTCAGTCAAATTGGAAAGACGATCTGTATCTTGCGTAGCGGCGGGAATCATCTCCGCTGCACCTGATTCCTTCAAATCAACATAGCAGTCCGTGGGAGCATTAACGACGTCACTGAGCAAATTCTGCACCTGCGATATAATTGACTTAAAATTGGCATTAGACAATTGCTTCAAGTCCGACTTAGCCTCATCTATCTGTTTCGAAGCATTCACGAAAATATCCGTGCAATTGCTAAGAGCTGGAAAATTTTTATTGTTATTTCTCAGCTGTGCCATAAGAAAAGAAACCTTTCAAGCTTCTCTGTCACACAATTGCACGGCCATAACAGACTGCTGGGTCAAGTTAGGCTGCAAGGGACCGGCAGCATCAGACGAGGATAAAACGCAAAGCTCTGGATTTGTAGCGTTAGTTAATGTATTTGTGTCACAAGGGCCAGCCCAGACTACGTTACAGAAAACAATAATGATTGCCCCAACAAAGAACATGCAATTGCATTGGGAGGCCATGCTTGGATACGAAAGATGAAATTTCAGGGCCTTTAAATTGGGATTTTCCCTTCTCATTCCAGATTTATCCTTTCCTTTTCCTGAATGTGATTTTTTCTATTTTTAAAGATTGACCTAATTATGATTTGGTTATATAGAAAAATCCTTCTTCCATTGCTGCATTGATTGGTAATTGCTAAATTTAAAAATTGTTAGGAGTAATTCAGTAAGATGAACGCCTATTTTTGAGATTTCGACATCAAAATATATTTATATGTCTTTTTGTCAGAACGTTGTTAATCCGATCAGACTATTTTGTGGGGTATATTAAGTATTGGTCAGACCAAAAATACTTCTAAATTTATTTTAAAAAAAAAAGTCAATATCACCTTATTTAATATAATATTCATGATGGAATAATATAATATAATATAATATTTTCTTAAACAATATTAAGGATATTATATTTACTTCATAATAATTGGATAAATTTTCGGGTTGTACATGAAGAAGTGGGAGGGAGAATGACGGGCTGCAGCGTGTGCAGGCCACGACCGTGCTAGGGCAGCCGTGCCCTAGCCTATTCAAAGCGGTGGGTTGGTGTGCGCAGGGGTAGTTTGGGGGAGCGAGGGAGTGGCGAAGGGTTGAGGTGTTGGGCAGAGGCGTTGCAGGGTCACGCTGGACCAAGGAGGGCGTGATCATGGCTCAATAGGAGCCTTTAAAAACCGTGCTTGGCAAAAGCTTTAGCGTAGCTGTGGGCATGAACAGGCAGGAGTAGCAAGGTAAATCTATAGGTCAGGAGTTTTCTTCCCAGAATCCAGGAGCAATGGAATGGAGCTCGCCCGGGGGATCCAGGATTATGAAGATTAATGGTTGCCTAGAGAAGTGCACGGAATGACCTAAACTGGGAATTCCTTTTGATATGATTTCGGAGGATGTGGAATATTATTCCAAGCATTCTTTGTATTGCAAGTTTTTGGGTTTGAAAGTTTCCCTTCAATTTCTAGAGGGTTGGGCCAGGGGAGTGTGGGAGCCAGAGGGAGAAATGGAGGTCACGTTATTGGCAAATAACTACTTCATGGTCACGTTTGTCTGCCTGACTGACTACAACAGGGTTTTTGAGGGAGGGTTGTACTTTTATAATCAGGTCAGACTTTTTGTTAAACCTTGGCATGTTGGGTTTAATCCTTCTGAGGAATTACAAACTCAGGTTCTGGTATGGGTTAGGCTCCCCATACTTCCTATTGAATGCTATCGTGAGGATGCTCTCCTAATGTTAGCTTCGACGCTTGGAAGGCCGATGGGGTCTTCAACTCAGACTTTAGGTAAGAAAATCATGACTTTTGCCTGAATTTGTGTGGAAATTGATTTGAGCAAACCATTGCCTGATGCGCTGGAGATGAGTTTAGGTTCATACTCATGGGTGCAACAATTGGACTATGAGACACTTCCCTTTAGGTGTCGCCTTTGCCATGAGTATGGACACCTGGTGCGCAGATTTCTGAAGGCTAAGCCAATGGAGCAACATCCCCAGCTGCCACCTAGCAGCATTCCTAGCACTGATAAAGGGAAGAAATCAGAGGTTGGGGAGAGCAGGGATGCTGAAGGTTTTGTACAGGTGAAAGCTCGAAGCCGTAATAGGGGCTAGAAGAGGACCCTTAGGGAGAGGTAGGATGATGACTCTTTCAACAGGTTTGAAATCTTGGACGGATTGGGCTAGCAAGAAGTAATTCTAGGATTAATGAGTGTGGAGCAATTCATGGGAGGTTCAGTACTAGAGATTAATTCAGCCAATCTTCTGGTGGTTCTTCAGGAAGAGTCGACCTTACCCATGGCTATTGAAGGGCAGATAGAGGAATTGGGGGGGAGGCGACAGATAGGAACCTGGAACAGAATGGAGATGACCTATACCCTTTGACAAGGGTTATGGGGACAGAAGTAGATAAGAAAGGAAAATCTTCCCCTCACCTGGGTATTCTCCAGAGGGAGGGAAAGAAGGGGATGTAAAAAAAAAGTGCTAAAGTGGGACGCAAGAAGGACATGGATAGACTCAAGATGATTGGGGGGACCTTGGTGGAGTCTAGTGCGGTTAAGACCTTAGACTCACACTTCTTAACTCCTCTGAAATTATCATTATCTCGTGGAATGTAAGGGGACTGAACATCGGTCTCAAACAAAAGGTTGTTAGGGAATTAATTAGATGTCAAGTACCTGATATTCTCTTTCTTCAAGAAACAAAAGTTTCTATGGACGATATGAGAAATATTGCACCTAAGTTATGGCGGTATGGTTCATGGCAATGCATTGGAGCTCATGGATCTTTGGGGGGCGTGGCTTGTTTTTAGAATCTGCGCAAGATCCAACCTATGTCCTAGATTTCCTTTAAATCCTCTTTATCTATGGTGGCTTCATGTATTGAGTCAGGTGAATCAGTATTTTTATCCAATGTTTATGCTCCTACAAATTTCTAAGGTAAACTTCTTGTTTGGAAAAACATCCACTTTTTTCATCAATTATTTCCCTATTTGCTATTGATTGTGGTGGGAGACTTTAATGCTATTCTTGATTTAACAGAGAAGAGAGGAGGTAATGCATGGCTAGAACCTTCTTCTCTCCTACTTTGAGATAATATTGAGGCACTCAATTTAGTGGATGTCAAGCTGGTTAATGGATGCTTTATCTGGAACAATCGAAGAATGGGGGACAGGTGCATTGCGGAGTGTTTAGATAGATTCATGACCTCTTATTATTGGGTGGGGGGTTCGTGGTCTTCCTGCCTTGAGATTCTTGATTGGAGGGGCTCGGACCATTGGCCAATAAAATAGGTCATTTCTTCTACCCATGATCCTCTGAAGGCGCCTTTCAAGTTTTAGCTTATGTGGCTCAGGGACCTAGACCTATTTGGATGAGTGGCGGATTGGTGGAGGAGGGGCAGGCCTGCTATAGGAACATCAATGTATACTTTTGTTAAGCTTCTCTAATTTGTCAAGTACCAGCTCAAAAAGTGGAACCGACAAAGTTTTGGGAACATTTTCCAAAAGAAAAATGAGGCACAGATGGAGCTGAATGTCATTACCAGAACCATTAGGGATGAGGGAATGACTGAGGTTTTGCTGAGGGTGGAAGCCAGGGCCTTAAAAGATTTGGAGGAATGGGAAATAAGGGAGGAAATATTTTGGAAACAAAGGCCCAGATTAAATGGCTTAGAGAAGGGGATAAGAACACAGCCTTCTTCTTCAATTCGGTTCGGGCTAGATAGCATGGCATGGGGATTACTTCTTTGGTGTTGGATAGCAGAGAGACTGTTTCTTCTATGCAAGGTATAATTAATGAGGTAGTGCAATATTTTGCTTTGTTATTCAAGGAGGAAGTGCAAGGGGATTTAGCTGAAGAGGTCCAGATCATGTCTTGTATCCCCTCTTTGGTGACCAGGGATATGAATGAGTCTTTATGATGCAGAAAGGAAAGGTGCTTGGTCCAGATGGCTTCCCGATTGAGTTCTTTCAGGAATTTTGGGAAATTATTAAATTTGACCTCTTGGCTATTGTTCAAGAATCCCAGAGGAACAAGTAAATGCTTCGGGCTTTGAATTCCACCTTTTTGGCTCTCATTCCTAAGGGTGTAGGGGCTGATAGGCTGAGTCTTTTTAGGCCCATTTCTCTCTGCAATGTTGCTTATAAAATTATTTCTAAGCTGATTGCTGAGAGGTTAAAAAAGTGGCTACCTGCGCTTATCTCAGAGGAGCAAGGTGGCTTTGTTGAGGGATGACAAATTTTGGATGGGGTGGTGATGGCTATTGAGAGTATACATTCCATGACTTAGTCCAATGAGAAGGCGATGTTTATCAAGCTGGATATGTCAAAGGCCTATGATAGAGTTCAGTGGTCCTTCCTTCAAAAGGTCTTGGGTGCCTTTGGTTTTATAGAGGATTGGACTCATTGGGTTTTGAGTTGTGTGAACTCGACCTCCTTTACAGTTTTGATTAATGGTGAGCACTCTAATATCTTTGGGGCTTCTCATGGATTGAGGCAAAGTGACCCTCTTTCTCCTTACTTGTTTCTTTTGTTGGCGGAAGGCTTGAGTCGATTGATCAAAAGAAATGTGGGTGATGGTGCTATTCAGGGTTGGCAGTGGGGAGAGGAAATCCTTGTACAATCCCATCTTCAGTTTGTGGATGATGTGGCTTTGATGGGTAGGGCTACTATTAGGGAGGCATCTAACATACGCAAGAGCCTGGATGTTTACCTTGCTGCGTTTGGATAGGTAATTAATGAGGGTAAATCATCTATTTTTTTTAACACTTCTCTGGCTATACAGTGAAGAGTGGCTCTTATCCTTAGGTTCCAAATTGGGAGTCTCCCACTGCTTTATCTTGGGATTCCTATCTCTGTTGACCGGCTAGCTAAGGAGTCATGGTGGGTGATCCTAAACAAATTTTGGGACAAGGTGAATCATTGGACCCACTGTTGATTATCCTTTATGGGTTGGGTTCAACTGATTCAATCAGTGGTGCAGGCTCTTCCTATCTATAGGTGTATGATCTAGGTGGTGCCGATGAGCTTTGTTAAGGACTTGGACTCCTTAACAAGATAATTTTTATGGGCTGGGAATTTATCTTTGACCAAGTGGAGCCTAATTAAGTGGGAGATAATTTGCAGCCCAAAGAGGTTTGGTGGGCTGGGATTATGGTAGTTTGTGCTATCTGGTACTGCTTTGGCTACTAAACTATACTGGCATTGGTGTGTGGAGCAAGATTGACTGTGGGCTAGAGTGTTGTCCCACAAGTATTTTTTTGGGATTCTAAGAAGAGATATTCCATGATATGATTTGGTTGGTAAAGGCTTAGCAATTTGGGAGACTCTCAAGAAAGGAGCTACGTTGATTAAGATGGGTCTTTTCTGGATATGCAAGAGTGGGGTGGAGGTCTAGTTTTGGCATGACTCATGGGATTCCCTCTTATAATTAGCCAATATCCTTAGCTAAGTACTCTGGCCTAGAGGTTTTGTAAAGCTGGCTGAAAAAGGGTGTGCGACTTTAAATCCCTTTCCTTTCAGGGGCAGGTGGTGGTTGCCAGATGGAAGTCCCCAGAAAAGTGGCCGATTCTTGGTTTGGAGGCAGAGTGCGCAGACGTGCAAAATATTTTGTTTTGACGTAGTTGCAATGAACTTATGGATAATGATGTGTTAGCCTGGTTCCCGAACCCCAAGGGGAAGTATACGGTGTCCTATGGCTATCAGGAGTTGATTTCCTAGTAGTATGAGGATAGAGGGGAAGTTCAGTGGTGGAAGAAAGTTTGGAATGGTTTATCATGGCCAAAGTGTAACTATTTTACATGGACTTTAGTGTGGAATAGATGTTTGACATGGGACAATATTTGAAAGTAGGAATTTGCTAGTCCTTCAAGGTGTGTGCTCTGCAATAGAGAGGAGGAAGACTCCTCTCACATTTTCTTTTGCTATACCTTCACTCTTCAACTATGGCATTTCTGGTGGGATGCGTGGTGGTGCCAATGCATCCATGTTGTTTCTTTGGCTGATTTTTGGTCTAGAGTGGGCCGTCACCCTTCTTCGACTTCCTTCTTGCAGGATGCGTGGTACGCTGGCCCTGTTTTCTTTCTTTGGCAAGTTTGGCTGGAAAAAAACTGGAGGATTTCTAAGGGGGAAAAATTAGAGATTCAGCAGGTCTAGAGTAGAATTAAGGGAATGATCCAGGAATCTATTAAAGCAAAGAGCGAGGTTATGCTACCATTGATGAAAGGGGACACTGAGGTGCTAGAATGATTTGGCATAAGAGAGTTATCTCTGATCTCAGCTTGTGTCAGAGGTGGTGCATAGGGGAAGCAAAAAGTTCAACGGTTGGGGAAGTGGATGCCTCCACCTGCTAGGCTTTTGAAAATTAATATGGACGGGTCGTCCAGGGGAAACCTAGGGGCGACTGGGATTGGTGGGATTGCTAGGGATTTTTTGGGATCTATGGTTTTTATTTTCTCGGCATATCAGGGAGTGCAAACGGTTAATAAGATGGAAGGTTTGGCTATTCTATATGCTTTGAGGAGAGCTTATGCATTGGGTTGGAGGAGGGTGATTTGTGAAGCTGATTCTCAGGTTCTGATTAATTTGATCCTGGAAAGAATTTTTTTTGATGTGAGTTGGCAGTTGGCTATGATAGTGCAACAGATTTTACAGGTGAGTTCTTGCATGGAGTCGGTATCCTATGCCCAAATTCCACGGGAGTGGAATAGAGTGGCTAATTGTTTGGTGAAATGGGCATTGAAAGAGGGAGAAGGCCGCAAGGTAGATGAATGGGAGCAGCTGCCTGATGATTTATGTTAGGAACTGGAACCCATTCTTGCTGGAGATATTAGGGGAGTTGAGGTTTGAGGCTGTTGTTTTTGGTTTGCTTGTCTTGTGGGTTGTTTGGATGCTTTTGTAATTTGATGATTTAAGTTTAATAAAGTTTTTACCCCTTTTAAAAAATAATAATAATAATTGGATAAAATTTCATTATATTTTAAAAAAATACTTTTTAAATTAAATTATTTTTCTATATTTTATAAGTTATTATTTTTTCTATTTTTAATTGGGTATCATTTTCTTGGATGCTTTCTAAAATATTACTCTAAATCAGTGATAAATTACTATTTTTTTATGTATTTTATTTACTTCTTCCGTATTATATGATGATGGAATCCAAGCATTTTTGAAGTCATTTCCCTTGATTCATACGTAAGGGACAATTTAGGCTTTGTGCATTGATTTAAAATTTTAAAGGATTTATGGATTTTAAAACCATAGGATGTTAAAGCAATGAAACATTAAATCAAAGGAGAAATATGCAATAAATATAACCACTAATTTACACAAGAATTGATCTAATTGATTATTATATAAATAATAATGAAATTACAAGAGATATACTTAACTGGAAATTGACTCAAATGGATGAAAAAAGGCTGGAAACTAGTGTAGAAGTTGATCAGAGTGTTGTAAATTAGAAATAGGTCTCAAAACTCCTCTTGGATAGTAGCGCAGTTCCTTGGATAGTAGTGCATTATGCTAGTGTTCTCTGTATCATGCTAGTGTTCTCTTGGTAAAAACTATTTGAAATTATGGGAATAGATTTGCATGAGATTAAGACACCTGTACCTATGTGAACAAACCCTACTCCACTATTTGTGACTTGTTTTTTATTAATTCAAGAACAAACTTGAGACCTCCATGTTGTTATGGTATTTGAGTGATACAGGTAACAAAAGTTTGATGTTAGTTGGGTAGGCTAGACATCCTCAACACTCTACTATGTTGAGAGTTGTGTACATACCAATATCTCGAGAGTGGATCAAGCTCAATGTAGTTCTTCCAATCTAAGTGTTGTTACAAGTGTAAGTAATTGATAGTATGAGTTTCAACTTGAGTGCTTTGAGTGAGGCTTGAGACTAAATATTTGAGTAAATTAAGCTTAGGACTTTGTAGATGAATGCATGAAGAAGTAGGTAAGAATAGGTGTTAATAAACTTGATTTGCACAAGTTGTTTATGATCTTATTTATATGTATTTACATCTAATTTCCATCTAGTGAGTAAAGGGATAAAAATGGTGTATATATATTGATTTGGCACTTTTTTAGATGTGATTTGACTCTAGGTCAACTCTAAGAACTGAAAATATGTCAATTAGAATTGATAAGAGGTAAGGTACACTAATGTGGTTCTTTGGTCACTAACATAGTGCGTTAGTGTCACGTTAGTGTCTAGGTGGTACAACTTGGGGTACTAGGGACATGGATGCATGAGGGAAGGTCAGTGACTACTTTTGGAATGTCTAGGGATGGGTTAGAATTGAATGAAAGTTAGATAAGGATGGAAAATACCCTAAGATAAGTCTAGGTCTAAGCTAAGGGTAGGGTGGTCTCAAGTGAAACTCATTGCACTCAAGTGACATTTTATATGACTACATTTGCCCCCCTTTATTTTAGAAGTGCAACAACACAGAAGGACTAGGATAAAGTAAAAATAAGCATACTTAGACTTACTTAAGAGGCGATTCCATTGAATTTGGGTCTAAATATGTGAAGTGTGATCTATTATGTGTCTTGAAAATGAAACATGAATAAATTAGTCCCTATTTAATAAATATCAAAATCAAAGATAAAACTAAGTAAAGAGATAAGAGAATAAGGAAAAGAGTGAATACATCTCATTGGGTATGCAAACCAATGCAAAAACTTGGTGACATCTTGTGTGCATGTATCGATGGTGATCAAAAGATAAATAATATGAACTAGGCTAATGGTTTTCTCAATCTTCATGTGTGAGTGGATGAATAACTCAATCTGATTTTGACTCGATCATTGCCCACCCTTGCTTGGTGGATCATGAACTATGAATAACTTGGATTAGACTAATAGCTTATCCAACACTCTTATGTAGGTGGATTAAGAACTCAAGTAGGCTATGAATCCATCATTACCTACCCATATATAGTAAATGAATATTTAATTAAAAATGTGCAATGTAACTGAATCTATGTGATGAAACTAAAATTGTGTGATAGATCTAGGGCCATTTTGAAACTCTAAAAATATAAAAATGGCTCTTGGATCTCTCAGGCACTCAAGAATACAACTCAGGGACTACATAGAAATGCCAACTATTGTAAATATAATAAGGCATCAATTTGGTGTCAAACCTGGTGAAATTGGTGTCTAGAGTATACAACATGGAGTTATCATTCCATTTGAGATGAGTTGGTGAAAAACTGATCATGTGGAAATAATGTGTCATGGACATGCCCCTAATTTTGATATCTATGTATATGGATTTTGGATTGAGTTATAAAAATATGTGTATTTGTATATCTAAAACTGAAATAGGAGTGATCATATCATGCATGATGCCCCCAATCTGAGTAAATTGGTATGATTTAGTGCAAAACTAAGAATAAGTTGAGCATAACTAATAATCTATGAATGATAATGTGCAAATTAGAACTATAATTATTGTACCTTTTTGACCAATCTATATTTTTATATTTATAGGGTTACATGATAGTAGTGTGATCCCTTGGATAATATTGAATCACACTAGTGTCCATAATGTCACACTAATGTCCATTTAAATTATTTTTTGCCAAAATATAATTGATTTGTGTCTTACTTTTTTTTTTACTATGTTTTCCTGATTTTAAACTTTGTAATTTGTCTTTGAATATTGAAAAGTATGTTCGGAGTGTACCCAAATGGCATCATCTATGTGATAAACCCTTATGAATGACCCCTCATTTGAGGGGAGTTATTGAATGTGTAATAAATGTCCTCAAAATAAAATCTATGAAACTTGTGTGTTACCCTGAGCATAAATGATATATGTGTAATAAATCAATATAATGTGTATACATGACATTAGAATATAAAATAATCTAATCATAATTTGGTAATGTATGATGTATATTAGATCTAAAATTTACAAGTTTGTCAAGATTGATATAACTATGTACACATGTATATAAATACTAAATCTGAGTATAATCTAAGTAACTACCTATGGAGATGGGGCATGATGTCCATCAAGGCACCTAAGGAGGAAGGGGAGATGCATAAATTCCCGCATGGCACCATAAACTAAGTGAATGTAAAAAGTAAGAGATAAGTGTCATGGAGATGACACATACATGAAAGCATATATACAAACACATGAAGCACATAAAGTAGGCCAACGGGCTACAATACAAGGGACATGAACACATGACACAAAGTTTGTGAAATCAATACATACAAGGACATGTTCAAATATCCATATACACAAATGGTAAGCAAGGTTATCTTAGAGACACATAGAATGGAATGTTCAAATATTTACATGAATAATAAATAAGATATAGTCAAGGACATGGGTACATATCCTGTAACATCCCCAATGGGATTTATCTAGAAATATGTGATTTAAAAAAATTAAATAACATATAATTTTATTAGATTATATCATTAAATTTTAATTAGTGATCTATATAAAACATTCTAAGTATTCCAACTATAAAATAAACATGTGACATCTATCCATCATTGATCACTATCATCATATGAAACACATTATAGTTAAATATATAAAGTAAATACAAATATCTAGCCACAATTGGTACAACCATACAACCATTATTTTCCATGTACAATAAGTAAATAATTAAATTCATCAGGTATAATGTTTCAATAATAATAATTATAAAATAATGTATAAGATAAAAGACACGTGGTTCCATGGAATATGAGTTCCCCAAACTCTAGTATATATGGCAATCTCAAGTGTCATCTCCAAAGAAGTACTATTGTGTGAAGGGAAAACATCATCTGAACATTTTTTTACACCAATCACAGACCATTGATCCCCCACATAATCTTCTAAAGGAATGGCCCTCATTTCATGATTGAGTTGATAGTGATGGTGTGGGAATCTAGAGAGACAAGTTAGTACCTGTATGTTGTATGATTTTTAAGAACATGTAGTGTATCAAAAATAAATCTATTATAACATGATATCATACAAATATGTAAATCATATATATGAAATAAAAATGTATACCTAACATTACTTTGGTCAAAGTTTTCAATAGTCATTGATTTCTATGATCAGTCAATTTCAAACACACTATTTGATCAAATTACCTTTTTTTTGCATTGATGATGCTAGTAAGCAAGTGAAGTCCATGTCACTACTTACTCAGTACCAACAATGTGAGAATGAGTTAACATAAACATAATCAAAAGATTCATATAGATTATTTTATAATAGCAATCACTAAACATGCTAAGCACATGAATAATCAAAATGCATACATTTAGTCCATCAAACATATGAATGAATCCTCATAATATTATTTATCACATAAATAATAACAATTATAATTTAAATCAACTGGGTATAACCTATATTTACACCGCATAATCTAATTTCTATAAGTAGTTTTAAATACATAATAAAATAATACCACAGTCTATCAATTTCCATGAATAAACTACCCCATTTTAGTATTCATTCATAAAAAATAAAGGCATAGTTCTTAAGAAACACAAAATCTTTCATTTTAACATTAGTTATATTTTTAGGAGGTTGTATGCACACATAAGTAGGGTTCTACTATTAAAAAATCTATGATATAGTGTTCAACCACCAATATAACAATAATTATAGGTACACACCATGACGTACATATACAAGCTATTTATGTATAGGAGTACCTATATTCTCATAAAACATACTACTAATTAAATCATTAATACATAGCATATTATAGTAATAAATCCCCACTATGGATTATGGTTCATATGTTATGTATGGTAAGTTATAACATGCATATCATAAAGCTTATTATAAGATAAAGAAAAAAAAAATTGAGCTACATATGCTTTATCAAAGGCTATATTATGATTTTGATATGGTATAACTATATATATGCCAGTTTAATAAAACATAACCATTTAAATAAACTACATTATAAATCATAAATCATTATGTGAGTATTATATTAGTGATCCATTGTTATTAGTCATAAGTCAAAATTCATATGCCCATATAGAGCGATCCACTAACTTTATATTATATTAGATATTTATAAATAATAAACTGATAATCTATGTCATTAACTTTTACTTAGTGTGAGAGGCAAGAAAGGTATAAGTGATTATCCGTATCACTCACAATATAATATAAATCAGTGGTTTCATATCAGCATGTATCCCATAAACTTGACTAATTTATCATTATCTGATCCAAGTATTATTAGTGTAGACACTTATGAGACTAAGATAATTAAGTTTATTAGTTATGTATAATTTCCTTATGTTCCATACCATGTGTGGTCATCTATTTATATACCCTTTTCACCCATTCCTATAATACGCTTTTCTTTAAAATCAAAGATTTGTGAATTTTATTGAGAAGAGGTTATCAAGGATTTTCATTAACATTTGATAAAAGGTGTATATGCAAAAAAGTAGCAATGCATCCTTGATCAGTTAATAAACATTTAATTCATGTAAAATTTACATTTCCATAATCAACCAAGATGTAAAATCCCATCCATATAATCTAATAAGTATAATAAAAAAATAAAAGCCATATAAGCACCATCCATGTAATATAAAATCCATAGCAAAATATGTCATAAATCCATAAAACACCATAAATTATCACATGCAATTAAAAATACATAATCTACTAATATTCCATTTAAAACACACACATATGAATCCTTAATCAAGATAAAAGCTACCTACATCACATAATCTAAAAATCCATGTAAACACTGCATAATCAATATAATACATGATGCAACTAAAATTAATTTCCATATGAATGTAATCCACATAATCCAAATCCATAATCTTGTAACATAAGATCATGTAATAAATTTGAATAACATATATTAATGAATATATATCTAGAAATCAAATGTACATCATAAAGTGTTATAATGTGTAATATATATAAAGTCCAATACATATAGTTAGCCAAATATATGACTACTTAGTGAATTGGATCTAGCTCAGTGAGATATCCATCCTATATCCCCCTATATACCCTCCATCTCCTCCTCCATCCTTCCCCTATACCACACTCCCCACACTAGTTATAGTAGTCCATTCCCCCTGTGGAGTCTAACCCTTTCAGGCTATGAGGCTGGCATATTTAGGAACCTCTGATAAATGATCAAAAATAATATACTCATAATATCACAACTCTACTATCACATCCTGATATCTATCCAAGGTAAAACTACTTGGAGGCCCCATTCTCCTACCCTGTCCCCCTCTTCTTGTAGTGGATCATGCTATTGTTCCCCTTGATACACCTACTAGTATCTAGAGCCTCTCATGTTTATCATAAAATATATCCTACACTCAACATGCCTCATCATAACTCTACTAAAATGCATCATACCACCCCTATAGCTCTATCAACTACACTTATATTTGGTCTTTCTAAAAAACAACTCCATAATTCTATGCCTGAGCTACATCCCTTTTTATCATAATCACCTGTATATCTCCATCCCCTCCTCATATCCTCCTATAGCCTCTATATCCTCTATCTCCAAATCCCCTATTTTATGCCTCTTGTACACCACCCTCTCCTCTCCCCCTCCATGCTGATCTACCCACCATAATAAATATGCCTATGCCACTTTGACATCATCTATACCCACTCCCTCTATATCCTCCTCTACCAACAATTCCAGCCCTACAACTTGTGGCTTGGGTATCTCCACCTTTGATTCATATCTCCTTTATATATGAGGTTCCTTAGGTATATATTGTTATATCCTAAACTATTAACACATGTACCTAGAGTAAAATATCTCCACATGCTCTAGGTGTCTCCCCCATAACCACCTTGTTTGTTATCCCACCAAAATCTCTATCTCCATCCATGGCCATGCTGGGAACATGATATAAATCCTCCATACAACCTCATCCTCCTCTATCTCCTCTAATACCTATCTATAATAATCTAAATATTGCACTCTCCCATATCTATGTGGATAGGCAAAGTCATCCCTCCATTGTAGAAAACCAACATTGAAGGAAAAATGGTCCCAAACCATCATGGTAGCCATGGTGGCTTCACTACTTATATGTGCTCATATCCCCAACATTGTAGCACATAGGTAACATCTAGACCATAATACCACTACATCCTCCACTCTTAAAACTTTTTGTATATTTGTGCTAGTAAGTTTAGAGATCATGAAAAAATTATTTGGTGCTCTCACATATCTAAAAGCACCCCTATCAAGATCCATGAGAACCTCCTTCCACCTGAGTCTAGAAAAGCATATTAGGAGACAAAAAACATCATCATGGTAATAACCCATCTTCCATCCCTATCTAGATCATATAACACCTCAAAATTAAAGCTTCTTATTGTAAAATAAATATCTGAATCATCATCCCCATAAAATCATGTCAATATACTTGCCCATCCTCTCTCATCCACTAAGATGATATCTATACCTTGTATTAGAAGCTAAAATATCCTATAAATATCTTCCAAGGTCATATCCATCTCCCCTATCAATAAACCAAACATCCCTGCCTTTGGATCCCATCAAACTAGTATCACCACTAGTAGACTTTGATCCTAGTGTACCTAACAATAGTAACATAACACTCCTATGCCTATTACCTCAATATTATCCCAAGTTTCATCTCCCATCACCTCCCTTAGGCACTCTAGTAAAGGTGGCACTTGGTCTTGCATCATCAATAATACATGTGCCTATAATCCCATAATCCCCTAAATTTATTTAGTTTTCTAACAACTAATCCTATCCACTAAATATATCTTATCCATTAGGAATTGGCTGGATCGATCCTGATTGGTCATTGATCATCGATGATCATCATATTAGTGTTGATCCCTAACTGATCAATGGTGTATCATTAGGGAGTCAATATCAATCCTCTTAGGATTGATGTTGAGCCTTGAAAAAACCTAAAAATCCCAAAAACCAACCCTAAACTAAATCAAAATGTAAAAAATTCAAAAAGTTCACAAAAAAACCAAAAACATGTTACCCTTACCTTGCCTTGAGATCGTCATCATCCACTCCCACTAGCCATCTTACTCAATAAGGTTGATGTGTGTCAAATTTTTAGCTCTAGCTCAACTGACATGATCTCATTTGTAAAATGAGCATTAAAGTCATTTGACAACCTATCCATAGCCCTTTTAGAATGACATCAATTTTTCCATGATTGATGTTGATTCATTCCTAATCGATATTGATCTATTAGATCAATGGTGATTTGGTCCATTTTAAGATCCTTTGCACTACTTACAAATCTCTTGCATCTTTACAACATTAATACCAAGGCCACTTAATTTGATCTTTGTTATAACTATCTTATACTTTGTTACCCAACATTAATATCTTGTAGACTTAGGCCCCCTGATGGTTGCATAAAATTTGATAGGTCTACATTCCTTTCAATATTTATCCCCTATGGATGCTAAAAATATACCTCATCTTGAGATCACCATGTCCCCAGGTAGTGCACACGTACCAAGCACACTGGATGTTTTGGTCAGCCCATCCTAACCTTTTCCTTCTTGATTGCCTTTTGTAGATCCTACATGTTATTAATTATAACAATCCATTATTTGTTTTCCTTGGAAAATTCTTATTTAGGATATCCTATATCTTTTTAGTGCAACATTATAATTCATGTTTATCCTTACATATTTGACACTCATTTTCTATATAACCTATCCATTGATATCTCATTTTCAAACCCATATTTGCCTCATTATCCTTTACTGTCTCTCTATTTGAGGGGAATACCTCCTCACATTAAAACCTAGGTCATTAGATCCATCCTAGGTTTTGTCTCGTGACAAGTTATCATAATCTGCTCAATAAAAATGGGCAAATGTAGACACTATAAATTTACATAATTTTATTACAAATAAATATGTCTTACCCCTTCCTTACATTTTTTTATGTTGGTTAATATAGTTTTACCATTTACCATCTAACATTGTGTAAATAATCTAGTTAATTACTATGTTACCTAGGTAATTAGTTAACCATCCCCAAATGTAGTAAAATATCCCCAAGCTTATTAGGGATAAGTTGTTATAACCTCCTTAGAAACATCTCCATATCCAAAACTTGTTAAAAACCAATCTAGACTAAGTTTAATCTATGACCTTGAGTTGTTAGAACCAACAGGGTAAACTTGGACCAAATCGGTAATGATCCCCATGATTATCATTGATCTTATTAGGATCTAAGTCAATTTATATCCTATCTAGCCTCATGGTGAGAGACATTAATTTTTGCATATCATAATGTTGATGAAATTCCCCTAGAGTACTACAAAAGAATGCCATCCCTATTTTAGCCTCTCCACACTCTGTCCAAAGAAAAGTAGATCCCTATAAATGAGATATTTCTCTATAACACAAGAAGCTTTTTTAGAGGTATGTATGTTTTATGTTTAAATGATTATTTCATTATTCATTTATAATCTATTTAATGTCATAAGTATGTTTAGATAAACTAGTAACTAATATTAAATCCTTTTTGAAAATATTAGAGCCCTCCTTATGCCCCTCCTAATATTTTTAGCACTTACTATAAGGATCAAACATGATTCCTTATGGATCAACATTGATTACTTAATTGATACCAATTTTGAGACAATCGACATCAATCTCTATTCTTTTATTTTTGTCTACAACCCAAGACCAGACTATCAATCTTAAGTATTTCTAATTTACTATTTCTAAGTCTTGTAATCATGCATTATTATACGTAGATGACCTTTCTTGGTGCTATATATGACATGGTTTCAATTCATATCTTACCCATAGTACCTCACCCATTATTCACTGATCAAAGTGCCATCTCTTTTGATTTGGGACTTTGTGAGATTGTTTTTGCCTTGAATTTAAAAGCCATTACCTAGTAACTAGAAATGATAAAAGAAAAAATGACTTATCCATAGCACATTGAAACAAATGCTTTGATAATATCTATGTAGTAGATTGATTTATTTCATTTTATTTTCATAATCTTATCACATGCTTTATTGTAATTATCTCATTATATTATCCACTTGATTATATAAAATAGTCAATTAACATCCCTCTAAGGAAGTGTACCACTTCCTGGAAGTGATCTTATATCAGGTAGTTCACCTATCTATCTTATTAATCTAATCTTATCCAAGTTGTCTTTGTTGTGTAGGTAGTCCTTCTTAGCCAAAAAATAGCTCCCACCTCGTTGGATAAATAATGTGCATCCCCCATCATAAGTATTCCTATTAAAACCCTATATCATTTATATTTTTATTAGGTTAATTTTAATAATAAAATGAATTAAAAAAATACAAAATCTCTTTTAGATAGGGTTTGTTTGATCTCAGTAACATTTGAAGGTGGGATAGTTGTGACCTAGTTAGAGGAAAATGAGCTACCACCCTTGTTTAGGATAGATTGATAAATAGGTTCTACTGTAGTAAGGAGGGTTAAGGGAGATTCATTGGTATCTTTTATATTATTAAGTTGTAAATAAGTATCACATGCTACTTGAATATGCATTACTTTATTCTCAAATAAGTGTAAATTATGAACATGAGAATAAATGTGTATGTGTGTGTGTCTTTTTACATGTGACCTAGTGTTTGGCTAAATAAAAGAGATAAGTGAGGTAGGATAATAAGTATAAGGTGTACATTTTATGGCATCTTCATCATAATTACAATAGTTATTATTATCCCATGGTTCATCAAGATTATAATTTAATTATTTTGTATAAGTAAGAGTAGAAGAAGTATCATTCACATGCTCATTAAGGGAGATAGAAGGGAAAGATTTTAATATTTTACTATTATACAATGTGTCATCAAATGCAGGTATAATGAAAGACATTTTTCACTATCTATTTGTGGAATGCAAGCATCATTATCACTTTCATTTTTGGTATCAAGGGTAGGAGAAGTAACATCCATGTTTTCTATTTGTATATTATGACACATAGGAGAAGAGTTAGAGACATTTACAGTATCAATTTTTTGTAAATAATCATTACATTGAGTTTGAAATGTGAAGGAAGGTGATAAATAATGTCATCTACCTTAGTTTTTGCATTACTAAAAGGTGTAATATCATTGGTACTTGAATTTTCAAATGTAACTAAGAAGGGTAAAGAAGATGGATTTTTACTATCTACATTACTTGAATCATGCAAAGGTGGTTTTGATGTAATGCACTTATATTGATTTAATTTGAATAATGAAGTAGAAAAATTAGTTTAAAATCTAGGATCACATTGTAATAAAGTACTACCAATAAGATCTTTTAGAATGATATTATTAGTTTAATTTTTAGGGGTAAGAGAAGAGTGAGAGGAAAGAGAAGATGATGTATCTAATATATCCTCATGTTCATTTTCATTTTCATACTCAGATTAATCCTCATATTGATCATTATAGTAATAGTAATCATCATCATTATAAATGAAGTCATTATTATGCTCTAATGTACGATCTTGAAAATTAGTCCATTCCTTGCTATAATCATGAGGTTATTTCAAGATTACATCAAGTGTATGAGGGTTAGAATAATTTTTATATGCCATTTTAAACTTGGCAAAGAAGATAGTGTAAACATATAAGAGGTAGAATATAATCTAACATAAGTATATGTACAATGTGAGAAATTTTGAACAAAGTTTGTAATAAAAAGTATGATTGTGATTGAAATCCTAATTGATAATATTTATATGTATAGGGACTTAGTATGAAGATATAGGGGTTTTACTTAGGGTTGTGTTTCATTACATTACATTACATTAAACCCTAATGTAAGATTGATTAAATTAGCTAGGTTATGCCAAAAAATCAAAAAATTAGAATTTTGTAACCCTAATTTAATGCACAAAATTTGGAGAAGGTAAACCCTAAGGAAAACTAGGGTTTGAAGTAATATTAAAATTAAGTTAGGTTCACCAAATATTTTAACCTTTTATGGTTTTACTAGTGCAAATTCTATGTAATTAAAGAACAAAGTATTTTGTTAATCTGGAATAAATCTAAAAATTATTGATTTAATTAAAATTTTCCAAAATAACAAGTAGGAAGAGAAAAAGAACTTATCTAGAGATAAAAAATATTTTAAATGGATAAAGTTAATAAAAATAACTAAGTAAACATAGGAATTTTTCATATTTTGATTATTTATTGAGATATGGCTTAGGATAATGGCACCCCTATCAAGATAGTAGCACCATGTGGCACTAGTGTCCAATTTTGGAACCAATGTCCTTCATGTATGGATTGTATAAAAATTGTATGGAAGTTATGAGAGGTTATATAGGTCTTAGATTTAGTTCTGTGTGGTTCAGGGGCTCGTTTATGCCACTATTTTGGTTGAATTTTCCTCCAAAACCCTAATGAATACATGCACACATGAAACAATATATGGATTAAATATAAAAAGTAAGAAAAAACTTGGGCTATGGAATGTTATGATCACATAGAGCATAACCCCTATTATCATGGTCATTACCTACATTAACCCTAATGGTAGGGGTCTCATATTGCATGTAGTTCTCCCTTAGGGAATGTGAACCATTAAATTGCATGGTATGATAGAATGATTTTTACTTAGGCCCTTATTTGATCAAGCATGCAAATTTATAGGTGTGAAGGCCAAGTAGTCTATAGAGTATTTGAGTTATACTATTGATTGATTTTATGTAATTATGTGTGAATATAGTAAATGCTAGATTTAAAATTCCTTGTGAGGTTCTTTATATAGAAGGATATTTGTTTTGACTATAAAACCTTGTTCACTAGTCAAAAATTTAGATAAGAGGGATAAAAACCATAAGAGAAGGCTCATGGAGGGGTTAGGACTCAATCATGAGTGAAAGGGCCCATCATATACTAGAGCCATAAGTGGACACTAGAACCATGTGAAACTAATATATTGAAAGTGGTGCTAGTGTCCTAGGACCCAAAACAGAGCTAAAATTAAGGAAGAGAGGTTAGCGGTCCCTATGATTGGGAAAATGTGACTTGTGACTACTAGAAGTGTCACAAACAAATAAAATAAGACATAAAAATTATCAAAAGATTCAAAATGACCACATGAATAATATCTATAATCATCACTAAGACCTTCATGTGAAAAAGCAATAAAAAACATAGTACCTGTGGATTTTTTACCAAATTAAGGTGTTTACATGTTATTATTTAGAATTCAATAATAATACAACATGAGAATGCAATGATATAAGTAGACATGGAAGATTTTTATGATAATTGACTTGTAAATGATGCAAATTTGTGATTGGTTTGTATTTCATTTCACGTTAACTTATACAAAACATAGCCTATATCAAATTAAAATATATTTGAATTAACAAGTTTTATACATATGAAGAGGACAACAAGAAATTAAATGATGTATCAATAGGAAATTTATTCATAAAATACGAATTACCTATTTATATCAATGAAATAATTTTTCAATGTTAGGTTTGATTTGAAATATCTTTTAATCACATCACAACCCAAATTTGAAAACTTATATTGAATTATCACTTCTAGAAACATAGGGACACAATTAAGTTCATCATCTCTATCAAGTATGTCTCTACCCCACTTTACTAACCTATTTATATCCTCTTTATAAATTTTTCATTTGTAATTCTTAAGAGGGTTTGTGAAGAGGGTTATCGCTTACAACATATTATGGTGTCTTAGTGTATTCATCATTTATATGAAGTCTCTTTATCTAGAAATGATATTTTATGGATATAATGAACTTGTTAGAATTGATGAGTCTTTGGGTTCTACAACCCAAGTTTACATGACATTTATTTTATCTTCACCTCATTGTAAACATGTGTCATACACTGTTCAAAGAATTATAATGTTACCACATTTTTTGTTGCTATGAGATAATTATCAAAAATATTCTGAGTTCTATTCTCAAGGTTTTAAGCTCATCATTTATTCCAATTACATGGATCTATTCATACAAGGAAAAACATCACATTAAAAATGTTGGAAATAGAAAGCCAAATGAGTACAAGTAGAGAAATGTCTTACATTACTAGCCTCCCTTATTTCATTTTCACTATCATCTACCAAAATCTTTGCTTTACCTTAATTTGTAGGGTTTTATCCTCCAATATACATACTTGATTCACCTTCATTAACATCTCATACTCCCTTGTCTACGTCTTGTGTATTCAAAACACATTAGCTCGATGAGATTTAAAAAAAAATAAAAAATAAAAAATAAAGAAAATGTAAGTGGAAATAAACTTTACATTGGACTCTATATCATTTTTGTTGGTGGGTATACTCACACCATCCCCCAAATCATGAAAAACCCCGCCGCTTATTCTCTCTCTCATTAGATCCACCTTAATCACATGTTTATAATTTTAGCCTTAGATGGCATGGCACCATATACCTGATAATGCAACATATCATTTTTATAAATTAAATCGTAAGATACATGATTATTAATACTATGAAAAGTGATGTGGTAATCTATAATTTTCAAGTCCTTAACCCATGAAATATTTTAAATTTTATAAACCTTGAATTTCCTGTAAAATTTCATTTCCTTTCATATTTTAAGCCACTAATAGTGTATATAAATAGTTGTGGTTATTTTGTGAACTAACCAATCCACCATGAAATGTGTAAAAGTATGATTCATAATCAATAAATGGATTTTAAGGTGTGAATGGTATGATTAAATGGCTGAATTTACTTCTTTCTTGTCATGTTTAAGGGTATGAGAGCATCTTAAACACATTCTGATCCTATGAAGCCAATGCTGATCCTAATATACAACAAAATTGGCCTATATGTATCAAAATTATCTAAAAGCCATTTTGAGTTGATGTTTTCTATTTACTCATCATGAAAACTATGTATAATGTATCTTTGTTCACTTAGCATCTCATATTTGACATTGTATTATCTCACATTTTTTATCATATCCTTCAACCATGCATGACATACACACTAGCGACATAAATAAACTTACAAATTAAAAGTTTAATTACATAATACAATAATTTATTAGTATTGTGGAACATAAGGATATAATGGTATATATGAAATTCAGTAAAAAAAAACTCATTATGCATATACAAATAATAAACACACACCTAATTTATTTTATATCCACATTAGCATAATCTACAATGAAGGTGTTTATTTTCCACTCAATTTTTTTAAAATGCACTTGTTGTAGAACTATTGGAATCCATTAGGTGAAGTCACTAATACATGAGCTAAACATGATGACCTATGTTATGGGTAGTCCTTGGTGTTTGGAATCAAATACCAATAATGTGTGCAATTAAAAATACACCAAAATAGAAAACATGAGTTATCTTGTAAGTTTTGAAATATCTATATCATATAATAGAATGAAAATAATTAAAAGAATACCTTCATTCCATTTGTTCCAAATGTTAAATCCATCACTAGTAATCTATCATGTTGTGATATTTAAAAAATAAATATGACTGTTGTGTGAGTTGGATTCCCAATATGAAAGGGATTTATACATCCTCATTAGTGTTTTCATTATTGTATCCTTGATACATGAACCACTTGTAAATATTCACCAACACCCACTCTTAGACACTTTTTGTGTCATTAGGACTATACACATATTTTACCTCCTTTATTTAGTGATCTCTATTATATATGTCATCCTTGTTTAATAAATAATCCCTTTTTGTTTCACCATTGAACATTTTAACTTTATCTTGCACCATATCATGGTGTTTAATATGGATAGCATCATAAAACATAATTAAAAAAAATATGCTATGATTCCATTCATTAACTATGAGATAATATAATGAGAAAAAATATATTACTTCCCCTTAAACTATTCATATTATTGTCCATGGCAATGATTGCCTTGACTGTCAACATGTTCTACTTGATTGTGTGTTAGTAATGCATTAAGATGTCTAATAACCATTTGAAGGGTGATGAAAAGACACTAACAGCCACAAATTATATGTTTTCATTCCAACCAATTATCTTTTCCATTCTTCGACACTAAAAAAATATCTTATGGCATGTCATTAGTTTTGTAGAAGTCCTCAAGCCCATAGGAACACCAATATTTGTACAAATATATTAAACTTATACAGTGTAATAAAATGTAATGGTAGATAATTAAATGAAATATGAACATAACACAATATTATACAAATACTTTCACACTTAATATCTAAAATGGAAGGATATTTACATAACATATTCTAATGTAGTGTTGATTCTTATCTACTTACCTAGAACAAGCACTAGTTTTTTGTGCGATGTGACATAGATTTTTTTTAGGTAAAACTTCTTATTTGATTGTCATTTGATGAATTATTAAAATATATATTTATCAGCCCAAGTAACCCACATGTATTCCCTATTAATGTAAATCATTTTTTTACATTTGAGATTGCCAAAATCAAACATACCCTTGCTTGGGTTCTAAAGTGGATGGTGTAAAATTTTACTCCATCATCTGTTCAATCTATGAGTTCAATTATCCTGGAATAAAACCTACAACATTTATGAAAATTGATTCTATTTCATTGAGTAAATTTGTAAACTGTGAATCACATATAAATTTCAAATATTTGATAAATAATAGTGTGATTAAGATTAAGAATGACATTGCAATCAAAAGTTCATTAAGAAAAAATTAATTTTAGGGATGAGGTGAATAGCTAGGCTACATAACACCAACTATGAATAATGAAAACATACTAAATGCATTACACCATACCACTAAATTATTGAGTTAAAAAATACTCCCAATTGTATAAAAAGTTTGCTTTGTCTCAAAATAATATTACATATATACCAAAATAGTGTTTGTTAGTGAATAAAAAAATTTAACCTCTCTAAAAATAATGGATAGTATGACAATAACAAAAAACATAAACATTATATTGTGTAAAAATGGAAGTGTTACACAATAGTGACATTGTTATGCACTTAAAAATTAGATAAAATATCAAAATATTCTTCTTCTTCATAACACTATGCAAGTGCATCTTGTAAAGCAAAGATGTCAAAATCATCCATACTCATTTGGCCTATTTTAATGGTTCCTCATGTGTTGCTTTCTAGTTGGGTTCTTGATTTGCACAACATAACTCAATATCACGAAAAAAAAACCTTATAAAATTTTTTCTTCCTAGTGTAGTCAACTAAATATTACACGTGGGGAATCTCTCTCCCTTTTAATTTCCAATTAACTTCCACATAAATACATATTTTATCATGCAAGTACAGACATGATCTAAACATATCTATTGATGCAATGTTACATGCAAAGTGTACACAACCCTCATCAAGTAACAATTTACAATGTTATAATATGATGTTATTGTATGTACTTAATAAAACATTATTGATTTGAATAATCCTTTCCGTCCTACATCAACCAATAAACACATTTTTTATTAGACATACTACACTTATTAACAATGCACTATAAAAATATCAAACATGAGATTTTAAATTTCTTCAATTTTACACATGCATTTGTTAACTATGCACATGCAAAACATCAAACATCATGATACCCACTTTGATTAATTTTTAATCTCTATTATTGTATCATATTTTTTCATCTAGTGTTCCTTTTCACCCATTATATAGACTATATGCAGCTTGATCCATGTTTATCATTCCAAATTTAATGTCACAAACATAAACTATCCCATTAGGATTTGATTTAATCATAATAGATTATTTGATAAAATTAGTGTGTGAGAAGACTATGGTGGTTGAGAGAATGTTCATGATTTTAGAGGATGTGTAAATCTTCACAAGCACAAGAGTTAGAAAATATGAGGCCATGCTTAAATAGATGGTAACATGCATATGGGTTTAGAATAATAGAGCTAAGTATTAACAAAAAATACATGAGTAAAACTAATTCATAAAATGGATGATACAAAAACATGTCATCTTAGAATGCATTTTTGGTAAGTTTGAATGCTAGGATAATGATGAACAAGTGTGTGAGGTCTAAGGGTAAAAAATAAAATAATACAAGAACATGGAAAAAAAATATGAGGATAATCTATAAGAATGGGAAGTTATCGCATGTTTTACTGAAAACACCCAATAAATGAAATAAATCACAACCATGATAGTCAAGCGATGGGAAAATTTTGAGAAAGAACTAAAAAAAGTGCGCATGAGGTCTTGAATTCTGGGGAAGGATAAAAACATTAAAGTGTAACTAGTAGAAACTTATTTGGAGACATATAATCAATCTATTATGGTAAATAACATTATTTTTCTTAAACCCTACGAGCTCTAGAAAACAAAGAGGGGATGAATATATTACAAGCACTATAAATTATAAGATAAATATACGATTGGACAATAAAATATAACAACAAGTTGAAGTTGATATTGGTGATAAAGGGTCTTATGTCTCAAGAAATCATACCATGTATCTAAATTCCATGGATATCTTACAAATAGGTTGAGATATTTATGTCGTCAAGCAATTATTACTAGAGATGAAACTTTTTGGTTATTAATTTGGACATTGAACATAACATTTATATTACAAGTTTTTTATGTAACTTCATCTCAAGTTAGACACCCATGCAAAATATAGAGTGTGACATGCATTGTATTATTTTTCATATCTTGATATTATATATGCTTGATGGAGGAATATTTACCATAGGGTTCACGAAAGATGTCACAAATAAAAAATCTAAAGTTGGTTTAAATTTTTGTTTTGTTGAATTACCATGTGTCATTCCACATTCAACATCACAAACATAAACTATCACATTAAAGGATTTTATTTAACTATAATTCATTATTTGATCAACTTAGTGTGTGAGAAAACTATGGTGGTAGAGAATTTTTTTAATATTATAGAGGACATGTAAACCTTCATAAGTACTTGTCAGAGTTAAAGAATATAAGGCTGTGCATAAGGAGTTGGTAGCAGGTATATGGCATTATAAGAATAAAACTAAGCACAAACATAAATTACATAAGAAAAAATAATTCATCGTGAGGATGATACAAAACATGTAGGCTTAAAATATATTTTTTACAAGTAATTTGAGTACCTGGATATGTATGAAGAAGACATGTGTGAGATATATGGGTAACAATTAAAAAAACACAAGACCATGGCGAAGAAATTAGAGGATAATCTAGAAGAGAGGGAAGTTATCATTTTTTTGTTTTAAATCCTTAAATAAATGAAAGAATACATAACCATGATATCCGAGTCAAGGGAAAAAATTCAGAGGGAACTACACAAAAGTGTGTATGAGGTATTTAATTCTTTGGAAGAATAAAAAAGTTCAAGTGTAACTAATAGAAATTTATTTGAGAACATATAAAAAATTCTATTATGGGAGAATGTTGACCCAAATGTTTTGTGAACCATGATGTAATCAAATATTATTTGGCTAAGTATAAGACTACACAAAAATAATGTGCACATTATAGGAATGTTACATTGAATAATACCATGTGCAAAACAAGAAGCCTAAGTATAAGGACTCATGTACAAGGAATCAACATAGAGGACCGTTGTGTGGGACCGAAAAATGAAGATCCACTCGGCATCGCATAATATCAATACATATCCTCTATTAGGCACACATGAAGAGGGTAGATTAATCTTCTAAAGTATTATAGAAAATGTTCCCTAGATACAGGTTAAAAGACAAATAAGGAAGTGGATAAATATCTATATACAAATTTAGATGCTATTTATGATTTTTTTTAATTAAATTGAAGATATTTATGATTGTGTATACTATATATTATGTGGTAGCTTATCAAATTGTGTATATATATCATGTAATTTGATATGATTTTTATTATCAAATAATTATAACTATTTATATAGTCCATATTTTAACCATAGTTTTTTAAATGCTGGTTATCTATGAACTGAATAAATATCAAATAGGGTTTTGGATTTTTATGATTTTTTAAATCCAATTTTATGTCCTAAAATTTTGATATCAAATATGGTTTTAGGTCGATTTTATCCAATTCTATCACCTACAATTTTGATGTTTAAGGTCAGATTAATGATACCAAGTTCAAAAAAAAATAATGTATTTTATTGTGCTTTTGCAATCTCTTTACCTTGAATGAAAATATTTGTGATTTTTCGTTTATGATAGATATTGATCAAATTATGACTAGGATCAACTGACAAAGGTATATTTGAGCTATTATCTACAAATAAATTGTTTGACAAATCCCTGAAAGAAATGTTTGTTGTGGTTTTAAATTCCAATGTAATTACTCAAATTTAGTTTGTTGGAGAAATTTATTGATTTTCTTAGTTATGTCTGCATGCAAACTTTGGTTTCTATATTGAAGTTGAATATGACATTCATATTTTACTATATATTTGTCTAAATATGATTGCAAACTTTGAAAACCCATTAACTAATGGTTGAAATGTTAAATATTCTGATATTTTACTATATTTACGTCATTTAATCCATGTTGGAAACCTATTAACCATTGACCACCTCAGTGAGTGATAATAGTGTCATTGTCATGCAATTCTGACGAGCTTTTGGTATTGATGTTGGGGGGATTTTTGTATAGATGATGAGTTTCCTTCTACTAAGGGTTAACATTGCTTCAAAACCCTGCTTCCAATTTGCTTCTAATTCAAATATGTTAGGGGAAAATTCTTAATATGATTCTAATCTGAAGCAAGAGAGATAAAATTGTCATGAGCAAAGCAAAGGAGATAGCTCAGGGTTAGAACAGTCAATATAAGATGAAAAACATAGTTGATGAAAACAACAAGGGCTATCACAAGTGTTATGTTGTTTTCAAATGTTAAAATGGGATGCCAACATGGAGATCAAACGTATTATATTGTGATGTAGAATGATGAGGTGATATTAGATCCCAACAAAAACAGACATTGAACGATGAACAATGTTAAAAGTGTTATGTTAAGAGAATCAACAACAAAATATTAAAAAACCTTATAATTATTAATATACTCTAAGTTTGTATATGTTGGTTAAACTCACCCTGATTCTATAACTGTGGATTAACAAATTACATCTAACATCATTAAAATAAAATGAAGAACAACAATACATGTGAATTGAATTAAAATGGATGTTGGGACGGGTCTTACCATTCAAATTGGTAAAAACACAATTGCCATTCAATAAAATCTGCAAACTCATATCACAATTTGTATTTACATCTCCCAACAAAATTGATTTTCAACAAAGCGTTTTTTATTACTTAAGAATTGTCTAACATACTACTCACATTCACCTATATTATAAGTACAAAACTTAATTTCTTCCATTCAATCAAAGAAAGAACTGGCAAACACAGTATTAAACAAAATAAGATTTGTCCAACAAAGTTATGCAAATACAACTCGACATGGAAAAGTCATATTTTAAATATTTTTATTTCCTTACATACGTAAACGTCCAGTAGGATGGGAGATCTGTCATTCAATCGGAAAATTAATCGCTCAGACATGTCCCTGTTGGGCAAGCTTGCCTACAACATCAATGGCATCGGTACTTAAATTGGAAAGACGATTTGTATTTTTCCTAACGGCGGGAATCATCTCTGCTGCATCGGATTCCTTCAAATCATCATAGCAGTAATCGCGAGTATTCGCGAAGTCAATGACCAAACCCTCCACCAGCTACATAGTTAAGTTAAAATTGGCATTAGACAATTGTTCCAATCCCCAGTCGGCCTGTACTATCTGCTCCAATGCAGCATTGAAAAGATCCGTGCAATTGCTAAGAGCTGGAAATTTTTTATTGTTATCTTTCAGCTGTGCCACAAATTGAGTAACCCGTCTAGCTTCGTCTTCACACAATTGCACGGCCATAATAGACTGTTGGGTCAAGTTAGGCTTCAAGGAACCAGCAGCATCAGACGAGGATAAAATGCAAAGCTCTGGATTTGTGGCGTTAGTTATTGTATTTGCATCACAAGGGCCAGCCCACACTACATTACAGAAAACAATAATGATTGCCCCAACAAAGAACATGCAATTGCTTCGGGAGGGCATGCTTGGATACAAAAGATGAAATTTCAGGGCCTTTAAATTGAGATTTTGAATGCATTTTTTTCTATTTTTAATGATCGACCTAATTATGATTTGGTTATATAGAAACAGAATTTTTTCTGTTTTTAAAGATTGACCTAATTATGATTTGGTTATATAGAAACATAATTTTTTTGGTTTTTAAAAATTGACCTAATTATGATTTGGTTATATAGAAACAGAATTCTTCCCATTTTTAAAGATTGACCTAATTACGATTTGGTTATATAGAAACATCCTTCTTCCATTGGTGCATTCATTGGTAATTGCTTAATTTAAAAAAAAATTAAGAGTAATTCAGTGAGATGAACACCTATTTTTGAGATTGCAGCGTCAAAATATATCTAGATTATTTTTTTTGTTAGAACGATGTTAATCCGATAAGATTATTTTGTGGAGGTATATTAACCATTTGTCACACCAAAAACGTAAACAAAAAATTAATATAATATTCATGATGGAATTATCGTTGTTAATTTGGCCTGACAAAATAAAGCTACCGCCATTGTTTGTTTGTTTATTTGTAGCGAGTCCTTAACCTTTTCATATTGTGTAGTTTTTTAAGGAGGTAATATTTTTAGTCCCTCTCAAAAGAGAGTAGTATAAATTTCGTTAAAAATAATAATTTTTTTTTAAATAAAATAAATTATATGATTTAATGTATTTGTTTGGTTTGGCTCATTCACAAGAGAGTTGTGAGGCTCAGTGATTTTTATTTGTTTGATTTTATCTGGTCAACAATAGTGTTGTGAGGGTTTATTTTTTTATCTGCACTTTTTCAATTTTACCTTCTAATAAGAAAGATGTGAGTGTTGATGTCATACTTATGAATTATATTATTGTGTAATTTTTTGTATTTTATTATTATTTGAATAATAAGTCATTTTGAAGAGTTCCAATAATAAATTATATGATTTAACATATTATTATGAGAATATTATCTGAAATGCTATTAAGAAATAATCTATTTACTTTGTAACGATTGGATGAAATTTTATTATATTAAAAAAAATATTGTATAAATTATATTACTTTCCCATACTTTATAAGTTATTATTTTTTTTGCATTTGCTTGAGTGTCATTGTCTTGGATCCTTTCTAAAAACATTACCCTAAGTCATTGGTAAGTTACTATTTTTTTATGTATCCTATTTACTTCTTGTTGTTATGATGATGAAATCCAACATTTTTAAAGGCATTTACCGTGATTCATATGTAAGGGATAATTTAGGCTTTATGTATTGATTTAACTTTTAATAGATTAATGGAGTTCAAAAACCCTGGGTTGTTAAAGGGATGGAACATTAAATCGAGGAAGAAATATAAAATAAAAATAGCCACTAATTTGTACAAGAATTAACCTGATTGATTATTCTATAAATAGCAATAAATTTATAAGGGATGTACTTAGCTAAAAACTGACTGAAATGGATGAATAGGAGGCTAAAAATTGGGCATAAGTTGATTAAAGTGTCATAAACTAGAAACAAGTCTCATAACTCCTCCTAGACAGTAAAGTAGTTCCTTGGATAATAACACACTGTGCTAGTTTTCTTTGTATTGTGCTAGTGTCCTCTTGCTAAAAACTAGGTGAACTTTAAGGAACAACGTTGCTTGAGTCTAAGACACCTATGCCTATGTGAATGAATCATGATCCATTATCTATGACCTATTTTTGACTGATTTAAGAACAAACTCTAGACCTCCATGTTGATAGGGTATTTGAGTGGTACAATTAACAAAAGTGTGGTGTTAGCTAGATAGAATAGACATCCTCAATATCTCACTATGTTGAGAGTTGCCTACTTATCAATACCTCGAGAGGGGATTAATCTCGATGTAGTTCTCTCAATCTAAGTGCTGGTGCAAGTGAAAGTGAATACTAGTATGAGTGATGATTTGAGTGCTTTGAGTGAGGATTAATACTGTAAATATGAGTAAAATAAGCTTACGACCATTATAAATGGATATATGTAGAAGTAGGACAAAATAAAGATCAATGGTCTTAATTTACACTTGTTTAAGAGCTTATTTGTTTATGTTTGAATCTGTTTTCCATCTAGTGAGTAAAGGGATAAAAGTGGTGTATAGATATTGATTTTATTCTTATCCAGATGTGATTTGAGTCTAGGTCAACCTTAAGCTAACTTGAGAACTATAAATATGTCTTTTGGGGTTGAAAAGAGGCAAGGGACACTAGGGAGGTCCTTTGGTCACTAACACAATATGTTAGTGTCCAAAGGGGCATGCTAATGTCTAGGTGGCAGAACCTAGGGCACTAAGGGCCAATATGCTTAGGGGAAAGTTTGAGATTAGTTTTAAAATGTTTAGGTATGGGTTAGATTTGAAAGAAATCTAAATAAAGATTGAAAAAGGCCTTACTATAAGTCTAGAGTTAAGCTAGGGATATGGTAGTCTCAAGTGACACTCATTGCATTCAAGCAACATTTTATATGACTACATTTTCCCTTGCACATCTAACTCACTCTCCCCCTCACCGCCCTTTTGTTCTAGAAATGTAGTAAAGTGAAATGACTAGGATAAATGAAAAATAAGTGTATTTAGACTTACCTAAGAAGCAAATCCATTTATTCTAGGTTTGAGTATGTAAAACATGCTCTATTATGTGTCTTACAAATGAAACATGAATGAGTCAATCTCTACTTAAGAAACACCAAAATAAAAGACAAAACTAAGTAAAGAGATAAGGGGAAGAGGAAAGGAATGAATACACCTTGTTAGGTATGTAAATCAATCCAAAAATCTAGCGACATTCTGTGTGTGCATATAGATGGTGACCAAATGGTGAATAATTTGCACCAAGTTGATGATTTACTCCATCCTCATATGTGGGTATTTTAAGAACTCAATATAGTTTTAAATCCATCATTTCCTAGCCCTTCTTGATGGATCATAAACTATGAATAAATTGGGTTAGACTGATGGCTTGTCCAACACTCCTATGTAGGTGGTTCAAGAACTCAATTATGATGACTCCATCTTTGCCTACCCATATGTAGTAGATGCATATGTAAATAAAACTACATAATATAATTGAACATACGTGATGTAACTAAAACTACATAATATGGATCTAAGGCTACTTAAAAACTCTAAAAAAATGGCTCAGGGGCATTCCAAGCACTAGGGAATGTAGTTCAAAGACTATGTAGAAATGCCAACTATTGTAGATAGATTAATGCATCAGTATAGTGTGAAACCTAGTGCAAATGGTGTGTGGAGTATAAAACATGGATAATGCCACAAATCTATCATTCCATATGAGATGAGTTGGCACAAAACTGATCATGTGGAAATAATGTGTTGTGTACATGCCCCTGATTCTGATATTTATGTATATGGATTCTTGACTATGTTGTACCAATCTATGTCTATGTATATTTAAAAATAAAATAGGAATGATCATTCCATGCATGATGCCCATAATCTGAGTAAACTTGTATGATTCTATGCAAAAATGAGAATAATCTAAGCATAATTGATAATCTAAGACTGATATTGTGTAAACCTAAACTGTAAGTACTGTACCTTTTTGGCCAATCTAGATTTTTATATTTCTAGGGCTACTAGATAGTAATGCAACCTCTTAGATAATATCACACCATGTTAGTTTCCACTATACTACGCTAGTGTTTTTCTATATTTTTTTGTGCCAAATTATAGCTAATCTATCTTACTATTTTCCACTATATTCTCCTAATTCTGAGATCTATAATTTGTGCTTGCATGTTACAAACTATATTCTGAGTGAACCAGTATGGAATGATCTCTATGACAAATCCTTATGAATTAACCCTCTTTTTAGGGGAGTTATTTAACCTTTACAATAATTTTCATCAAAATAAAATATATGCAACCTGTGTGTTAGCCTGAGCATAAATGATTTTAACATGATAAACCAATATAATGTGTATACATGACATCATAATATAAAATAATCTGAGCATAAGTTGGTAATGTATGATGTATGTTAGATTTGTCATTCATAAGGTTGTTAAGGTAGATATAACAATGTAAGCATGTACATGAACAAAAAATCTAAGTATAATATGAGTAACTACCTATGGGGATGGGGCATGATGTTTATCAAGGAACCCAAAGAGTAAGGGGAGATACATGAGGTCCTTGATGGCATCAAAAACTAAGTGAATTTAATAAGCAAGATATAAATGTCATGGCCATGACGTATATATGAGGGCATACATACAAACACATGAGGCACATAAAATAGGCTAATAGGCCAAAATACAAGGGACATGAGCACATGCCATTAATTTTATGAGAGTAATACATACAAGGGCATATTAAAATGTCCCCATACACAGAAAAAAAGCAAGGTTGGCTTAGAACCACATAGAAGGGCATGTTAAAATATCGACATATATAATCAAGAAGGCATACACAAGGACATGGGAACATGTCCAAAGCATACACACAATGAAAGGAATTGGCATAGAGAAATAGAACAATGGCATATTAAGATGTCCTTGAATAGATGTAGAAGCAAAGAGGCACAATCAAATCTAAATTAGAAAAGATAAAAATGAAAGTATGCATGAAGATCTGGTAGGAATCTGTATAAGAGAAAATATGTACATAAGCTAAGCCTATAGTAGTAGTTGTCATAAAAAAAGATATGATTAGTATAGGATGATATGTATTAAGAGATCATATCAATGCTAAATTTATGATCTAGAGTATATAAAGATGTAACTTGGAAAACTAGAATCTGTGTATTATGATTCCCCCAATGGGTGAATGTATCAATGTGAAAGATATGTATGTGCCTCCAATGGGTAGATAGTAGTAAATCTAAAAATGTGAATCATGTAATAATTTATGAATACTTGAAGAGAATAAGTGAAGAATGTATGTATGATAAAATTGAACTATATTAGTATAGATAACATATGTGGTACATAGTAAATATAAGGAATGTAAACATGTAAATGCATATAATCTAAAATTTGGTATTTTATGATTAATATTTGAATGTTTTTGTATTTTGAACACACACACACACACACACACACACACACACACACACACACACACACACACACACACACACACACACATTTATAAGTATAAGCTATGTATAAACAATCATGAAAATGAAACTATATACAAAGAGCTAGATAATAGAAATTATATGCTAGTAATGTGTAAGTAAATATGAGTATGTACAAATCCAAAACAGTGCCTCTAGAGACTTAAGAACATATCTAGAGGATGTGGATAATCAAAAGGAATATTTGGTGAGAAATCATCCAATGTTAAATATTGAATCTACCTAAACTCAAATAAATCATCACTATGATCATCATACCAAGTTGTCTGTAAAAGTATAGTCATATCCTTGGAGATAGTCTAGATTATGTGCATTTGAATGGGATGATGATCTATTAAGTAATAATTCTCTCATGTCATCCCAGGTTAAATCACATTAGACACATGGTATCTATGTGAAACCTGTGGTTCCCATCTTGTAGAATATGAATTGTGCATCCCTCATGATCGAATGTCAAAAAATTATCTATCTGATCAACTGTGGCATCCATTACTTGTAATTGATTTAATAATTTTGGGAATATTAGAATCCTATTCCTAATTTAGTTAAGGGTCTGAGTTGACTAAATTAGTAAATAATATTTTAATAATTAACTACTAATTTGTATAATTTATTTGACCTTCATAGATTTCAAAAAATAGTAAGAAAAGAGGAGAAATGCAACTTAACTTAAAAATGTGCTGATATGGCTGAGATAGAGACTGATACTAGTTATTTAGGATTGGGACAGTTTCATGAACCAGGATATGGATTTTGTTGGGTTAAAGAATAAGAGTGCCAAAAATAAGACACTTTGGGTTCTAGTACTATAGTCTAGGTCTTGTCGCTAATATCCAAACTGGTCACAAAGATATGAGTTTTCTTGGTCTTGTCCGTTATCCCTGTGTGAGCTTGCCTATGAAATTTCAAATCCTGAATGTCGATAGAGATCCTTGTAGAGATGATTTAATCTCTAATCCTAGACTTTCATAGTGTTTGAATAAAAGTTGAGAAAGAGGGAGGGTTAGTGTGTGTAAGATGCACTGAATGTGTATCCATACTCCTTATGTGGGTATGTTGCCTACATACCAATACTCTAAAGAGGGATCAAGCCATATGTAGTTCTCCCACTTGATTTGCTTTGTGTAATAGTGATATGCAAATGCAAAATATTAAACTAGGTGTGCTTGAGGTGATTATGGACTAGTGTGAGGGTTTGAATATGTTTGTAACTATATTAGATGGCCGTATGAAGAGAATAGGTTAATTTTGTCTTAGTGGTATTACTTATATTCTTGTTTGATATTTTATATTTACCAATAAATTATAAATGAACTTTGAATGGGATTTAATAGATATATTTTAGTCATAGTTTAGATGCATTCATGTTAGACTGACATAATAAAGAAGAGGGATTAGGAGAAAATGGTCATTTAGGATAGAAAGGTGATTCAACAAGAGCATAAAAAATGGGAAACCCTAAGGTTCAGTACTATATTATAACTCTAACATTCCTATCTTATAGGTTCAAGAAATAGAGGGATGGAATAAGCCTATGAAATGGGGTGTGGTTGAGCTAGAATTAGGTCTTAAAAGTTTATAGATGACTAGGAATCAATAAAAGGTGCTTAGAAGGGTCAAGAGAGCATGCAAGAGGGACCTATGGGTTGGGTGTCATAAGCCACACTCAAGCTACTAATTTTAATATTTTATATGACTACATTCCCCCCTTTTATTCTAACGATGTAGCAAAGCAAAATTCTAGGATAAAGGAAAAATAGAAACCATACCTAAACTTACCTGCAAGGGTGAAACCCATGAAGCTATGTGATGTTGGGTGTGCATAGAGAGAGCACATTTTGAAGTGTAAATTTGGAAGATAAAATAAAGGGTAGATCAGTTCTTACTAGATATGTTATATCTAAAATAAGAATGCACAAAGTTGGGTAAGAGAGAGAAAGAAAAAAGGAATGACTACACCTCACTAGGTACATGAAATAATACAAAAACTATTATGGTATTGAGTGATGCTAGGTGTGTGTTGTACTAAGATTAATATTGTGAATGGAGCTAAGTGCTTAATTTGTCGAGAGTGGCTAAAGAATGTAAAGGTTAGCCCTTTGGATCCATCATTGCCTACTAAGTGAAGCTATGTGATCCTATATGTGTTGATCGATGTTTGGAATGTGTGTTCAATCCCTCTGACTAGGTGGCTTAAGAATACAAAGGTTAGCTAGTCCTTTGGCTCCGTCATTGCCCTATGAAGTGAAGCTATAAACTGATACTAGTATGAATGTGTCATATGAAATGGCTCCTGAATCCCATGAATTCTCTATAATTTGACAATGTGGCATGGATAGTCAAATGTGTGCTATAAAATAGGCCACTCTTGGCCACTTGGAAAGGTAGAGATTAGGTTTGTATGAAATCCACTCTAAAATTGGACAATAGGCTGATGTGGAAGGCACTTGGAAATGTAGAGATTATGCCTAAATGAAAGTAACTCTAAAATGATACCAACCACCTATAGATGGAATAAAGCACACAACTACTGAGAATGTCTAGTTAATATACTAAACTTGAAAAGAAAAGAAGTCAAACGTGTCATACACATTTCCCCCAATCACTGGTGTTTTTAACATGGATTATGATCTGTAAGTTATACCAACTGCCAAATCTGAAATTGTAAGCAAGAATCATCATGTCATGCATGATGCCCCCTTTATTTTTGGATTCTTTGAGAAAAACTATACTAAAATTGTTGAATCTGAATTGATCTGTATGTGACAAAACTATAGTTAAGCTAACCTTTCTACATGTTTCTAGAAAATCTAGGTTTTTTACTATTTGGATAAGAGCATAAAAAATAAGACACCCTACTTTCCAACATTTTTGTCCAAATTAGGCACTATTGTCCTTTGTTGAATTTGATGAATGTTCTATAATCATTACTATTTTTTTGGTCTATTCTACTTAGTTTTACCTCTAATTATTATTCTAAGTGTTTTTAAAAATGATTTTTTGACTAGTAGGAGATCTGATCTTTATGAAAAAACCCATATTTGTTACCCCCTCTTTTGAGGGTAGGAATGAAGACCCTGAAATGACTTCCCTAAGAAGAAATATCCCTAAAAGTGTGTTATGCTATAAAATACATGATATAGAAATGATAATAAAAATGATGTCTCAGGATATAACATAATTTGTATTGGATATTTTTAGATCAACAAGGGTATACCTAAATAGATATAATGATGTAATAGCATGTGCAATGTACTAAATTGAAAATGTAAATGTTAGTTGTTAGTTATCAAGGAGGGATGGAGCATGATGTCCATCATGGCATCTGAGAAAGCAAGATAATGCATGATGTATGTCATGGCATTGCAAATAGTGAGAAGCAAACAAGTAACAAGCACATAAGGCAAGAAGCATACAAGAGAATGGCCAAGGGGCCAAGCAAGCAAAAGAGATGGGCACATGTCACTAAAACTAGAAATTAAGCATACAAGACATGTTTAAATGCCATATATATAATTGAAACAAGCAAGGTTAGAATGGGGGACACAAGAACATTGAATAGTACATGCAAAGGACATTGGCAAATGTCCTAAGGTACACACAAGACATAGAACACAAACTTAGAAATGCAATCATATCTAGCTATTTATAGCAAAAAAGGAAAGCATGTAAATATTCTGGAAATGTAATCACATTTAACTAGTCAAAGAAAGAAGTAAAAGCATACAAAACATGTAGTATAAGACTATATATATGTTAAGAAATACATAAGTGATATATACTAGTGAATGTCAATTAGAGTAATCTATGTAAGCTAGTAAGTAATATACATCATCATGATAAAAAAAGTGTGTGGTGTAGGAATGATATAGCCTAGATGGTGTAGTCACATAGAAGATTCCCTCAGGGAGTAGATATATTGATGTGTGTCTCGAATGTATGAAGTGGGATGCCCCCTCAATGGGTAGAATGAAGCAATCAAGGATATGGAAGTCACTGCACACACTAAAAGAAGATGAATTGAAGCGTGGTAATGTAGATAAATTGATAAACAATAGAATATAACAACAAATATAAGTCTAACATGATAGTAGAAAGGTAAAGAATGGATAATGCATATGATTAAAATGTTTTTGTATTTTTGAATTATTTGAATGTTTTTGGATTTTAAAATGTTATATATTTTTTAGACTTTTAACATATTTGAATGTTTTTGTATTTTTATATATGTGTTATGTACATTCAATCATAAGGAGACTATGTACAAGTAATTGAAAAGAAGTTATGTACAAGAAAGCATAAGAAACTATGTACAATCAACTAAGGAGAAAAGATACTAACCGATGAGTCTCATAAGAGACTCCCTATCATGGTGTCCTATATTGATGAGAGGGATCATGTGTAATCATGAAGCACAATCAAAATGTGGAGACTATGGTTTTGAAAGTTGTATATATTGTAAATACTTTGAATAATTTGTAATAAAAACTAACTATGGGGTCTCTCTATAACTCTGAGAAGTAGATGTAACTATAGGAATCTTAGGGACCCATATGATAGTATAAGAAGCTCTCTGAATGGGTGCTCTATGTGTATAGGCATGATACCTCAATGATGTTACCCTAGGTGTGAACAATATAGCTAGAAACTTTCTAGAGTCCTGAATTGTGGATGCTCTAAAATCAGCCTCCATGGAATTGTATGAATTCTCTTTACTAGTGAAGAAGGCATCAATTAAGTTTGAATATGAACTAGAGGAAGAACTATAATTGGTGGAGAAGTTGAAAGTGGTGGAGAATCTAAAACTGGTGACTACAAAGTAGAAGATGGCTCTGAAGTGGGGAGTGGTAACTCATATAAAACTCCACTAACTGTAAAAACCTAATTAACATGAATGAATTTTGTACATCTATTATTTATAAAAGGTACAACTCAATTTTTTTGAATCCATGGTCGACCAAGTAACATATAAAAAACTCTTGTACTAGGAATAATAGTAAATGGTGTGGCCACATGTGTTAGACCAACCTATAGAGGAAGTACAATATCACCTAATGAACTTTGTATGTGCCCACTGAATTTGTTGATAACTATGTTCATCATGGCAATATTCTTCTCTAAATATCCCAAATGTTGTAGTAATGTTATAGTGCACATGTTTGCACTAGATCCATTATCTATGAAAGCACTATGAATATGATGATTATAAATGTAAGCTCTGATAAAGAGTGAGTGATAATCCAAATCATCATCAACTATCTCCTACTTGGAGAGGGAGATTGAATGTCTAGATCTAACTCTAGAATTATACACACCAATAATGTTATTTAAGGTGTGTGACTTAACTAAAAGTGCCTGATATGTAGTTGCTGGTGGATGTGTATGATATGCATGGTAAACACTTGATGTATCCTTTGTATATTATTTAGAATGTTATGGGAAAGGATTTGAGAATATTTTCAAAGATTTGTCCTATGTTTTATTTTATTGAGGAGGTTCAACTAGAGTGCCAAGATCAATAATGATATCATCTATCTAGTCATGTATCTTATGTTTCACGCTAATCCATCTGTTTGTTATGCAGCCTAATACCTTGTGAAAATCATAAACTAAATTTTGATCATATCCTTGTGGAAGAGGTTTTATTGGATCAAATTCCTAAATAAGAGAGAGAGATATGATATTACAATCTAAAATCTACTGTAAAACTCTAGATGGAAAAATTGGTAGATTGGTAAAGGTTCATCAAGGAGGTGCTGATAAAACCAATTGTTGAGGGGGCTCTAAAGCCACATTAACTGTAGGTTGATTCTAAATTTTGTTATTATTTACCTTTACCTTATATGGGACCTTTTTGTTACTCTTGTTTGTTTTTTCTTATATGCTTATGTACTTTTGTTTTTCCATTGAAATTAGTTTGACTTCTCTTTCCTTTAGTGTATGACATAACTCAATGAAGGAAGAGAATATTTTGAACATTATTGATTCATGTAAATCTAGTAAAATACTCTATTTGAATAGATACTATAACTCTTGATCAACCATGAAGCTAGTCATGTTAGCCAAGATAGTTTTATATCAAAGAACATAATTTGTGAGATGCTCATTTGACCTTTTTTTGCTGTGCAACTTGGGCATAGGAAACCTTATCAATAATGTTAATGATAAAATGAGTTAAGAACATGTTGTCTAAAGGATTAAATGTGTTGATCAACTAATTCAGTAGATTATATAACCATTATAAATCATAATCCTTTAGACTCCATGGAAATAACTTGGTTAGTAACCAGTCATTTGGCACATAGTCCAAGCATGCTACATGAAAAAATCTCAAGTGTGACTTTGGATCACCCTTACCATCATATAGAGTGATCTTAGGTTGAACAAAACTTGGTGGCAAGGGTGTAGAAGAAATATGATGTACTAATGGTGTATAAAGTAGAAAAAAATATTCCAAGGATTGTGTAAGTCTAGAGGCATCTTTCTCGAGATGTAGTACCTTGGATTGAAGATATTTTATCTCTTGCACAAGGGTAGCCACATCAGGAGATAAAGATGTACTAACGATAATTGGTGGTACCTCATAGGAAGGTTGGGATGCTATAGGGGGTTGTTAACACATAGTTTCCCCTGTAGTGTCATTTTCAACTGGTTCTTCTATGGTTTGAGAGGATTGACCATTGTTCAATTTTTGTTCTTCTTCCTATAATATTTTAAGAATATCATTTTGCATATTAGGATATTTAGTTAAAAGTTCTTGAAGTTCCCTCTTATCAATTTCATCAAAATTGGTATATTCGGTCATTGTTAAAGTAGGAAAATAAATTAAAAATTGATTGAATTTTTTGTAATAATTTGTAATAAGAAAAGTGCTATAGAAGGAAAGTAATGAATATAGGAAATGCAAAGTCCTAAAAAAAAAACTAGAGAATGCATAAAAAGGATACGAAGCTTTCAAATATGTAAGGTGATACCTCAAAAGTAATGGGACCTAGTATATGTAATTAGGGTTTGGAAGAGAATGATTTATTTAAAATTACTAGAGAATTTTAAAAATTAATTTGAATTTTTGATTTAAATATGCAAGTAAAAAAATAGAAAATATATGGACAACTCTTGATTTGAAGGGACCTAGTATATGCAACTAGGGTTTTGAAAAACTCATATTTTTTAAAAATTACTATAGAATTTTAAAATTTAATTTAAATTTTTGATTTAAATATGCAAGTAAAAAATAAAAAAATATTTTTAAAATTAGCAAGAAATTTATCCTATGGTCTTTAAGGTTTTTTTGCACAAAAGGACCTAGTAATTTCAAGTAGGATTTGGAGTAGATTATTTTAAAAATTACTAAGGTAAATTTAAAAATTAAATATGAATTTATGATTTAAATATGTAGGAAAAATAAAAAAATTATTAGAAAAAATCAGCAAGGATTTTACCCTAAGGTTTATAGGGTTTTTATGCGCAAAGAAAGTAAGTTGGGTTCACCAAATGATTTAAATTTTTTGGGAATATGGGAATCCTATTTCTAATTTAGTTAAGGGTCTGAGTTGACTAAATTAGTAAATAATATTTTAATAATTAACCACTAATTTGTATAATTTATTTGACCTTCATAGCTTTCTAAAAATAGTAAGAAAAAAGGAAAAATGTAACTTATCTTAAAATTGTGTTGATACAACTAAGATAGAGACTGATAGCTGTTGTGTAGGATTGGGATAGTGTCATGAACTAAGATCTAGCTTTCATTTGGTGAAGTCATAGGAGAACTAAAAATAAAACACTTTAGTGTTTGATGTTATAGTCCAGGTCCTATCTCTATTATCCAAACTAGTCACAAAGATCTGAGTTTTCTAGGTTTTGTCCATTGTCCATATGTGATCTTGCCTATGAAATTTTAGATCCTAAATGTTGATAGAGATCCTTGTAGATATAATTTAATTTCTATTCCTAGACCTTCATAATGATTGAGTGAAACTTGAGAAAGAGGGGGGTTAATGTATGTAATATGCACGAAATGTGTATCCACACCCCTTGTGTGGGCACGCTGCCTATATAACAATAATCTAAAGAGGGATCAAGTCCTATGTAGTTCTCCCACTTGATGTGATTTTTGTAATAGTGATATGCAGATAAAAAATTATAAATTGGGTATGCTTGAGGTGGCTAGGGACTGGTGTGAGGGTTTGAATGTGCTTGTAACTATATTAGATTGATGTATGCAAAGAATAGGGAAATTTTGCCTTAGTGGTATTGCTTGTATTCTTACTTGCTCTTTTATATTTACCAACAACTTCAAAATTAAATTTGAATGGGATTTTATACAGATCTATTAGTCATGGGTTAGATGCATTTGCACTAGGCTAACATAATAAAGAAGAGGAATCAGGAGAAAAGGGTCATATGGGCTTGAAAGGTGATTAGACAAGAGCACTGGAAATGGAACACCATAGGGTCTAGCACCATAGTCCAATCCCAATGCTCATATCCTATAGGTTTGGGACCTGGTGGGATGGAATAAGCATAGAAAATGGGGTTTGGATAAGCTGGAATCAAGTTTTAGAAGTCTATGGATGACTAGGATTTAAAAAAAAGGTGCCTAAAAAGGTGAAGAGAGCATGCAAGAGGGACCTATGGGTTGGGTCTCATAAGCTACACTCAAGCTACCAATTTTGACATTTTATATCACTATAGTAACCATGTATTGACACGTGTGAAATGTATATGAATGACCATGGTAATGACAAAAATAGGTGTGTTGACCACCTTAGGGCCACATGCAATTGGTAGTGTGATATGTCCCAAGGAGTCTTGATAATGTATAACATGTTATAACTCACTCCCCTGATGTCCTATGTGTTATAATAATGCTAAGGTGTAAGTATTAGGATTAAAATCCTCATTTATATCAACATGAAGGATGTATTTTTACCTAAATAAAATATATATAGTCAATAGATCATTCCTTGTATATTTAAATTGGTGAAGAGTCCATTTTGGTACCTATAATGGTGGAGGCAGAGGCTGTGTAATATGGATAGTGCATCAAGCTTTGAGTTTATTTAGTTTCTATTGTAATGTTGAGTATGTATCCATATCATGTCTAGTAATCTTGTGAAAATGATAAAATGGTTTATCATCCTACTATGACAATCTCCTAATGGATCTATGGTGAATTGTGGGTAATACTTTCAATCCTATATAAGGTGGTAACTATAACATTTATTATGATCTATTTTGTGTACTTCCTTCCTAAATATGAATAACTATGTCAATATCCATATATACAAACATATTTATCGAAAGTATATAATATTCTAAATCTAACTGTAATTGATTGTCTTGTTCTTTATCTATGAAAGTATGAACTAGAGGTGATGCTTTTCTAGATAAAGGCATAAGTGTCTTAGAATCATATTTTTACTCTCTAAGGACTACTATCATGAATTTTAACCCACATAAATAATCATCAATGTCAATGGGTGTTGAATCATCCTTTATGGTGGCTTTGGAATATGTATCTAAGTTTTTGATGTATACATACTATGAATTAACAATTAATGGCAACTATGCTATGAGAATATCTTCATTTGTCATGCACTGGGATAATTTTTTTTTAGGAGTATCCTTTTCTATCCTAGCGAAGGTAACTATGTGTTAAGAGGATTAGGAAAGGGTGTAAGAATAGTTACCTTCATATGTATGCATCTGATCTATCAGAATCTTGTGAGGTAGGGACTCTATGAGAACATGAGGTGTCCCATTTGAAGATGCCCTCAAGGTGGTGGGCTTTATGACTTTTTAATAACTAAATGTTCATTATTAGCTTGGTATGTGTATAAATGTTCATCATGTAGACACATCTATTCAAAGTAGATGGTACAACCTCTATGGCATGTATCCAAGGTCTCCCAAGTAATAAATTTTAATGCAAATGATTAGGAATCATGCGAAACTATGTGGATATGGTTTATAGCCCAACTGTTATATCTAATGTAATAATATCCAATGTTTATTGAGGAATGTCATCAAAATCTCTAATGTTATTATATGTATTTTAAAATGATGATATGTCAACCCCCATAGTCTATAATAATGTGAGGTTGCATATGTTATGTCTTAAACCATTATCAATTAGAACTCATTTAATAATGGTGGTTTTGATTTATGCCTAAATGAAGAGTGGGAGATTTTGATCAATATTTGATTATGAGGTAAAGTCCTCAGTGGAAAAAGATATAACATCCTCAATGTCTTTGATAGTATCCATAATAGATGAAAAATAAGTTAGGTCTATATCACGAGGTAAAGATGTATGATTAAGTGTTTGAAAAAGAATATATTTAAAAAAGGTTGCCTTTTGAAGTAATTCCAATATAAAATTTTTATCTGGTGTGTTTTGCAATCGATCCATAATATCATATGCTCTATGTGGATTCCTAGATCCCATGGTATTGTTTTGGGGATAAGTAGGTATTGTTTTACTATGTTGTTCCTCTATAAGTTGAGGAGGCACATGATTTTGTCTAGTAATAACCCAAATTGCATAATCTATTATTAGCTAAAGGTGAGTAGTAGAGGTGGGATGTGAGTGAAGGTAATTAACATGTCTAGGTGGATGAGGAATAAAAGGAGTCATTTGAGCTCTATGTCATTGATTAGTGACCATAGGAAAATCAAAATGGGCCATGCAACAATGCTCTCCATAGAAAGGGGATCAAAATGAGGTGCACCAATGTGTGAAATAAGCTGAGTTTTAACTTGATCCATGAGAAAAGTGATGTACATTTGCATCATTTTACAAATGATGGGTAATATGCATATAAGGAAAATAAAGAGACATTATACCAAAAAGTAGAAGATGGCTTCTATCATGGTAATCATGATGTAAGGCTAAAAATTGAAACTAAGCAAATGCTCAAAATAAGAATGGAACCCTAATGGTACACTAGTGTTTTAAGTAATATGTTCTAGGTAAGATAGGTTCATTAAATGATTTCAATTTTAAAGGATTTATGGAGTTTAAAACCCTAGGTTGTTAAAGGGCTAGAACATTAAATTAGGGGAGAAATGCAATAAATATAGCCATTAATTTGTATAATAATTGACCTAATGGATTATTCTATAAATATAAAAGAATTTAAAATAGATGTACTTGGATAGAAACTAATTGATATGGATGAACAAGAGGATAGAAACTAGTTTAGAAGTTGAGCATGGTGTCACAAATTGGAAATGGGTCTTATAAATCCTCCTCAATAGTAATGTGGTTCCTTGGATAATAGCACACTACAATAGTGTCCAATGTGTTGTGCTAGTGTCCTCTTACTAAAAACTATGTAAACCTTTAAGAATAACCTCACTCAAGTTTAAGACATTTGTGCCTATGTGAATGAACATTGTTTCACTACCTATTACATTTTTTTGATTGATTTAGGATAAAACCCTAGAGCTCCATGTTATTAGGGTATTTGAGTGGCATAAGTAGAAAAAATGTGATGTTAGTTGGTTAGGTTGGAAATCCTCAACACCCCACTGTGTTTATAGTTTATTACATACCAATACTTTGAGAGGGGATCAAGCCCAATGTAGTTCTCCCAATCTAAGTGTTGGTGAAAGTGTAAGTGGGCGCTAGTATGAGTGTTAGTTTAAGTGAGTTGAATGAGGCTTAAGACTAAAAATTTGAGTAAACTAATCTTAGGATTATTGTAGATGGTTGTATGTAGAATTATGGTAGAATAATGGTAGAATAGGGATCAGTGACCTTGATTTACACAACTTGTTTCTAAGCTTTTTTATGTGTATTTGTATCTAATTTCCACCTAGTGAGTAAATGGATAAAAGTGGTGAATATATACTAATATGGTGTTTGTAGAGATTTTATTTGAGTTTAGCCTAACCCTAAGGTACCTTAAGAATTGGAAATATGTACTTTGGGGTTGAAAATAGGTAAGGGACACTAGCATGCTCCCTTGGTCATTAGCACAATAAAATAATGTCCAAAGGGGAATGCTAGTGTCTAAGTGGTAGAAGCAAGGGCACTAAGGGATTGGATGCCTGGGGGAAGGTCTGTGACTACTTTTGAAATGTCTAAGGATGGGTTAGAATCACGTAAAATTTGAATAAGGATATGACCCTAAGATAAGTCTAGGTCTAAGCTAGGGGTAGGGTGGTCTCAAGTGACACTCATTGTACTCAAGTGACATTTTCTATGACTACATGCATACTTTTTTAGGGTGCTTGTTTCCACTCTATTTTGATGAAATTTACATTTACCTCTATTATTAAATATTTACAGTTTAATTTTTTTTCTTTTTAAACTCATTAAAAATTAAGTCATGAAACTAGATACTAATTCCTTATTTGGTTCAATTTATAGTATGTATTTACTACAAAAATAGGGGAATAATCTAGTAGATTGTTTTAGTCAAGATTTGGAGTTGTAATCTGACTTCTATGAAATAAAAAAATGATTTGTATATATCCAAGTAACCACCAAAAAAATTTTAAATTTGCATATTTCAAGAGGGAATGACATCAAAATTACCCATTTTTATGTTATTTGAGTATGCATCTTCCCATCGTTTGATATTAGAAATTGTGTTTTAGAATATAGATTTAATGGTTATAGAGAAAAATGATTGGCTGCATTGAGCTAGATAACATCAACATTTTCCATGCATTTAAATCATGAAATTACCAATAAATATTTTATCTTTGTTTTATGTTTGAATCTAGATTTAAATGATGTATGTTATAAGCCAAGGGCATCTTATTTCAACACAAGCTTCAATATAACTTTCATATATTTTGGATTACCCTATGAAGGAACATAAAAACTACCACAAGTAGTTGGTGTTATTTTTTTCCTATGAAGATATTCTCACTTTATATTTCATCTATTCTAGAACTAGTGAATTGTACTTAACTTGAAATAAATAAGAAATATTTACTCTAGGGACCCAGATATTTCTATAAAATAGATGTAATTTTTATTTATATGAAGTTATTTTTATGCATTATTTATCATGATAAGAAAAGCCTATTTTTTCGATTTGATTTTGAATTCTAGTCTTCTAAAGATGAATAGTGTTGGTTTTATATACATTGAGGGTCAGGGCCTCTAGTGAAAATATAGCTTGTTTTCTCCCTTCCCATTTGGCCTATTCATTGCAAAGAAAAGGTTTAAAAAAATTTCATGGTAACTAGTGTTGGGCTGTCAACTTTGGATAATTACTTTTTAAAGATAAGTGGCATGGAATAAAGTGAAGGAATAGGAGATACATGGCATGGAAGACAATGGCACAAAATATCATGGTGTGAAAGACTATGGTATAGAAGAGGAAACTCACATGAAATAAAGAAGAATGAAACATAAAGAACTCAAGAACATAGGACTCAAATATTAATGAAAGACTTGGTAAAGGAATGAAAAGTAGAGATGGTTAGGGAATGGTTCACATGAATTTTAAAGAATAATAGTCAAGCACAAATCCAACACCGACCTATGGGAATATAGGTGTACAATGATGAAGATCTAGCATAGAGAAAACATATAGTTATAGTTAGCCATGAGTCCTTAGGAATTTATTGTAAACAACTTGCCATGATTCATTGCTATTAATGGTTGTTGGCAAGTCATCTTTTTTTAATTATTTATGTAATTGAATGGTTGGGTCAAACCATGTATAAATACCCCCTTGTTTTACTTTGTTTTATTTTTTATCATTGTAATCATGGATTCTTTGTAATTTTGGATATGACTTAGGAATATAATGAAAGGAAGCTTATGTGTTGATAAAATACTTGTGTAATCTATTCATGATTATAATAGAGTTAATACTATTTTATTATTAGTTTGCACTCAACTTTTTTTTATCTAGTTATTTCAATAATAAATGACTATTTAATAGTTAGCCATAGAATTAAGTATGATTTTAGAACTAAGTGCTTGTTTGAGTGCCTTAGATAAGGAAAGTAAATGAACACACCTTCACATGAAAAAAAAATAAGAACTGGTATTAAGCTACATGATTCAAGTGAGTGTGTGATAACATTTTCTTGCATGTTATGATGATGTAGTAGCTCATTGGAACTCTTGTTTTCTTAGGCAACAACTATAGAAAAAACATTCTAGACTAGAGGAAAAAAGCCCAAAATTTTGGTTCCATTGTTGGGACTTGCAGCACTTGTTTGTGTAATAGTGGGAAAATGCTCGAATGGCTATCTTTGGAAAATGTCAAACATTAGGTTAATACTATAGAAGAGAATTTTACACTAAAATATATTAGACTAGGAGTTTTGACATGTGCATGGTTAAAACAAAACCTTTATGACTCAATTTATGAAGCTTTCTTTATATAAGTACCTATTCACTTAAATGTTTGGTTTTCAATGTATTTACAAGATCATTCAAAGAACTACAAATAAAATATATCCTAGTCAATAGAGTGTCAGTTGGCCTTGGTAAGATCAGGAATGCCTTGGATGCATGTGGTGGATTTTTAATGGAAAGAAACACCAAATAACTATATTTTGAAATACGTGGTATATATATATTATTATTTAGAGGAATCCTAGTATAAGTTCCTTGAGGAACAATGTGGAAGGTATATCAAGTATTTTTCATTAAATATTAAGAAGCCTTTAGTTAACTCAGGACTTAAAAATTTTCACATGGATGGCTAAAATATCCCTTGTGTGAGAAGCGTAATCAGTGTGGAAATGAAGGGGCACACTTTGATATAAGATTATTGATTTAACCTAGCATCTAGTCTATAGGAGTTACATAAGCACAAGTATTATGAGGTTAGACAAATGGATTTGATTGGAAGTGATCTAGGGAGGGGCCAAAAGGACTCAAGAAGTGTTATGAGGATCCATAGGGAGGTAGATATGCATAATGAGGTCTCCCCAAACATAGTACCACACCTAAATTTAGTGATATAGAAACAAGTAAATAATTGGTGACTATAAAAACCAATCTATATAGGCTCAATTCCCCACCCATAGCACATGCTCATACCCTTGAGTTAGATGATGTTCTTGGAAGAAATTAGGATATAGATAGTGTAGAGATAGAGACTAAACTAATTGAATAAATTTTTGTAGTATAGGATCAAGATAGTAGTTTGTTATTAATCTATTTTTACATTACAATTTAACCCTATAACTCAACTTAGAATGATTGGTGGACCAAGTATAGATAGTGGGTAGAGTACTAACCCTTCCATAGTTAGTCAAGCTACTTATGTGCCCAACATATTAGGTGATTTTATTGCCATAGAAGGCACAAGAGGTAGTAATGATTGTGGTTCAAATAGAGGATCTAGAGGTGGTGATAGAGGCATCATTGGACCTTCCCTATGAAGTACAAGAGGGAATAAAAATTGCAGCCCAATAAGTTCCATTACCATCACCTAGTCTGCCCATAGTTTACTATAATATGATGCTTAATCTACCTAAATATCCTAGTGTGGAAAATGCAACAGAACATGTTCATAAGTGTGAACTTATATGGCATGTATGTGCATTAATTCTTATGAATGAATGGAAACTCAATTTATAACTACCCTTTTAAATCGTACACATAAACCAAAAGTTTGATCTGAAACAAAATGTGTTAAAATATTAGTTGAAAGTAGCTTTTCTCTAGGAATTTGACATTATAGAGTTTAAATAATAGTGTATTTCTTCCTTAAAAGATATTAAACAAGAACTCATTGAGAGTGTGTATGAGTATGATGCACATTTTAAAACACTTTTTTACAAGTTATCATTTAATATAAATTCAACTCAACATGCCCAGTGGTTTTTAGGAGGCTTTTTACTTCCCTTCCAATGCACATTATCCCAAAAAACCTTTAGTGGCCCATGTGAGGCCTTGAAATCTTCCCTTCACACTAAAGTTATCAGAAGTATCAATAAAGATATTAGTCCCTTTATAGAATCCTAGATTACTACTATGAAATCTCAGTTGGAGAAGCTCATTATGAATAATACTCATGATACTCGCATAGTTTATGGTGTGTTGACTATGAAATTGAAGGTCATAATAGGAATAATTATCTCAGAAAGAGTATTCATGCTATGGTAAAGTAGTTTAATATGATCTATCATGAAGATCATGATGTGAGAGGTTACCCCATATTTCAATGTGCTACTCAATCAAAGGTATCATCACATTATAAAATATGTGATGCATATAATCATGACACAAATTATTTTAACTTTATTAGTGAGATTTATGAGGTGTGCACACTTGGTACACATTAGACCTATGTTTCCAATAACTAGGATAATGGTGGAGGTTGGTCCTATAGAGGTCATATCCATGGACATGGAAGTGGTCATTTTTTCCTAAAACCTATTACTAGCCAAAACTTGGCCACCATAAATTAGTATCATTCAAAAAAAAAATACACATTCTTAACTTTGTTGAAAGTCATTATGAAGGTCTTGTATTAGTCATTTAATGATATAGGACAATAGGTAGTGTGCCTTCCTTGGTAGCTTATAAGGTCATTTCGGATGGTCTAGTTGGTAGTTGAGTCAGGTCACTTTGTCTTGTCCTGTATTGGTCATTCTTCATGGTATTCATTATGTTTTTGGCATTGTTTAAGGTTAGTTTGATAAAGTTATGGTTTGTTTATGAGGTCAAGGTCAAGTTTGAATCATGGTTAAGGAAGAAGCCAGGTGGTGACCTTCCAAGGAAGAATGTGTTCTAAGATAATCAAATGAACTAATGGACAAATCTAGTAAGGTGGGGACATTAGAATTTCAAGCATTTTAACAAGGTTAAGGTATTTTGTAAAGTTTAAGGTTTCTTTGGTTTGTCTTATAATACTTGTTCTAGCATTATAAGATAACTCTTTAAAAGGATAATCAAATCTTAATATCTAATGTTATGTACAAAGATGAAAAGGGTCTTTTATGTCATTTAAAACTTGTGAAATGTCATAATATGTGTACTTGGCCATACATCTCCTCAAAAATGTCTCGACATTACTTTTCCAATGTCAAAACCTACTTATAACTACTAAACTATAATTTTATAACATTTAATATGAAATAATGAGAAGGTTTTAGGGTAAAATAAGATGGTAAATGATTTTGGAAAATTTTTACACTTATGTATAGGCCAAGATCAGTTTTAGGATCACCTAGTTTTCATCTCCAATAGTTTCAAAAGGTAGAATAGATCTTGAGAAAAACATGTTTTTAGAGGTATTTTATAGATGGATTTTGATGGTTGAAAAGCTAAAAAATATTTAAGAGGTAACCATGCTCTTATTAAACTGATATCCATGAAAAACATGGAGGTACATAGTCAAATGATACTGAAAACCTATCCTTTCCTCTATCGAGCTTTTTAGCAGCAAGAAAAGGGGACTAGTTTGTGAATGGTACTTTAAAAACAGAGAAATTTATATCCAAATATCTTAGACATATAATATTACCTTAATTAACTTTAAATTTGTGGTATTTTTCCTCTGGTTAGGCTCCTTAACTTTATTAACAATCATTAAGAAGTTAATGTGTAGAAAAAGGACTCAAAACCCCACTAGGGTCAGCCTTCTTCAAATTCATAGTTATGAAGCCAAATGAATCCATGAGAATGATTTATAAGGATATATTAAACAATAATTGACCCATGAAATATGGGTTTCCTTTATTTTTCCTCATATTCATGTTTGGTGTAGTGTCTAATAGTCTTATTTTCCTAATTTGAATAGCACATTCAAGTTTGAGGAGTTGTAAGGTGTTTTGGGTACATTCAATGGATGAAATGAGATGTTTGATAGTTAATAGAACATCATAAATATTCCTAAAACTTATATAATATCCATTATATTCATAAAATTTTAAGGAGGACAAAGAGTTGTGCATATACAGTTAGGTTGTTTGAACTAGTTACCATGGTGGAGCAACCCTAATCAGATATGAAGGTTTTTTCATTGCTCTATATAATTGAAGGAGATGTGCCATATTTATATAATTCTTTAAAACCAATCTCAAGGAGGTTTCAAGTACTATCCATTGGAGTCATGTCTCTAGTGTCTTCCTTCAAGCCTAGGATAAAGAGAAGATTATGAACCTACAGGTCTATACACCTGTAAAGGACTATTTCATATAATTTAGACTAATCAACAATCTAAATTTTTGAAAACTATAAAAAATAAATTGGATTGTATATATATTAAATTATATTGTATTGAGATTAAGTTGGACTTATTACAAATAACTCATATCTGTCTAATGTATTTGTGATAAGTCTAAATTATTTAAAATGATCATAAATAATATATTTATTAGTAGTTGAAAACTATCATAAATAAATTAGAATTCATCAATAATTACTTTGACTTATAACAAATAAATCACATCTATATTATACATTTGCAATAAGTCCAAATTATGTGATTCAAATTGGCTCATACACCATGTATTTATAGATATTATAAGACTTAACAGTATATTTATTAAGGAAAAATAATTCATACATCAATCACACGCTTGAATTATATGTGATTTAGAACACCTGGGATGATTGGGATGTCCTGTGTCATTGGTTGATTGGATTGTGAACTATCTATTTAATTTGATTCAAGTGACGTCCTCATCACCATCAAAGTTTATTTTATATTTATGTACCTACCTCATGTTGATCATGGGTGTTATATTATTATATTATTAATATAATCTCCCACATAGTCGAGTTAATAAGATTATGATGCGTGTTTCAATCTCAGGTGCTCACATTGTTTAAGACTTTTGTTTGGACTAGTCAACCTTTTACACAATTGAGTCTCCAAGATGGTGCCACATGACACAATCTTAGGTGCCAAATGGCACATCTTGGGTGCCACATGAAAATCCAAATAAAATTTATCAATACACAAATTTCAAATAAAAAATCTTGACATGCAAGTGGGACAATCCAAGGTGTAAACCCCAAAGACCTTTTTTCATACACGAGAATGCCAAATTATAGTTTACAAAACACAAAAGCTATAGTATACTAAATTATTAGATGTGAAAATTATGAATACCTTTTATTGAAGACCATTTTGAAGGATGAAAAAATGCAAAGTGGATGTTCCAACAGTCAAATGCTATTAAATAGATGCATAGTGTAGAAAATATAAAACTTAAATGTTGAAGTGTATTTTCCAAGACCCAAAATTTGAAGTTCCACTAGAAATAAATATAAATACTAAAACATTATACATTATCAAAAAATGGACTAAATTTTGAAAAACAAATTCATATTTCTCATTCTAAAATAAAATAAACACCATTTCAAATTTCCCAATCCTTTTATCACTATTTTTTTAGTGCCTATTGGGATGATGCATTCAAATATTCTATTACAATGCCTTTCAAAAAATTAGTAAGAACAAGTGTATGCCCTCTCTAATTTTTATTTAGTTTCCAAGCGTAGATGATAATATTTATGAGTATGGATGGAAAAGACGTGTTAATTAGGTTTGGATTCCATTTCTTGTCCAAGTAGCATGAATAAATTTTTGCTTCTTTTGCATATTTTTTTCCTACATGAACTGGGATGAACCAAGCTACATGGCCCTTCATTCTATATCCCTATTTATTTGTAGTATCTCAATATTGATTTTAGCTATAACAACCCATATTATGTAGTCCACTCTTATAGAATCGTTAGGTTTGACAAATAATACATATTCAATTTGCACATCTTGAGTTAGATCAAATGTAATTTTTCTTCTTTTACTTCTTAGACCAACATATGTATCTATAGATTCCACTCCAAAATCAAGGGTCCTATCATGAAACATTTTGTATAGATATCTATGTAGGGGTATGTCATTATTATTTCTAGGCCAAAAATCTCCTGTGCACTCAACTTCAAAAGGGAACATGTCTTATTTCATTATGTCATGGATGTTTTAGAAGTAATATGCTAGATCCTTCCACTTACTATTTCTGGTCAAACAAAATTCATTGAATTATTGTACATACTTATTAAAGTTATAATTAATTTCTTTTTCAATATTTTTTATACTTCCATCTGATTCTTTAAAAAAAATGGAATCTTAAGACATTTCTCTATTTTTCAAGTCTTTAAAATATTTTTTTTATTGGATTACCTTCTAGAAAATTTGGCTCATCATTTTCTTTTGTTTACCATATTATAATTGAGTGGACCAATTTATATCTCTTATAGAGTTTTTATAACACATAATGGGTTGAACTTGCTCTATGTGTAGAAGAAAGTATTGACCTTTTATCAAGCTTACTATTTTATTTCTTCCTTTCAGCTAGTAACTATTAACGTACTCTTTGAAATCCACTACCTCTTCAATCAAATATGGTGTGAAGTTTTTAGTATTTTCACATGTCTTATAAGTGTCCAACATCTCTACTATACTTCATACATCTTTCCTCTTTATACATTTAAATAGGTTTCCAAATGTGCCATTGATGTCCTCATGGGTATGTCCTATAGGGAGAAATCTAACCTCGACATCAAGGAAAACAACTTTGTAGACAAGGAGAGATAAATATTGCAACACATACCTATACAAAAATACATGATTTTGTGAATTTTTAAATGTAACATTAGTTCCATATAAGTTTTAACATTTTTTAAATATAATTATGGATGGAATTACCTATTCTTATTGTCCCCACAATAGTTGTCTAGTTGAAGGTATATCCTAGAAGGAATTTTCTTGAAGACACCAATTGATTGTGCTTCTTCTCTATATTTATTGTAGTTAGGGTAGTAGTTATTAGACAAAAGTGCATCATAGAATGGATATTTTAAAGATACAAGTTTATATAGTAAAGATCCATAAGTATCTTGCATTGTTGTTTCCATATCTTTGAAGCACTTGTTCAATGAGGTGATAATAAAGTTAGACCCTCCAAGAATGTATGGTAAAAAAATTTCCATATCCACCTGCACCATGACCATGTTTTATAATCAATGTCATTTACAACTCTAATATTTTATTAGTAACTACTTTGATTTCTATCATTATCCTTAGAACAAATGATTTTTGATGTTCCACCTTGTCATGAATGACACTAAGGCATTTTTCAGGGTATTTCTCTAACATTCATTTATGTGTGTAATACATTTATCTTGTAGAAAGTATTTGATGTGAGTGCATCATGAATTATTGATTGATACGATCTTCCTGATCGCTAGAGAGGGACCCAAAGAATTTTTGTTAAATCAACAAGATGCATGTTTTACACTTAGGAAAGTCATCAGATGTGGCAATGGTCACATCATGAAAATTAGTTCTCCACATGTTATTGAGTTTTGGATGGGATATTGGCTCATATTCCATATATGGTAGTTATGCATTGATGTGGTGCCTCATAAATTCTTGAGTGAAAGATGTTGGAAGATGCCAATTTTTTTTTGTGAGCTATCTATATCTACCTAACATGTTAGTTATGGAGAAACATCTACAAAATCATCCACCAATTGGTCCAACAAATCTTTAGCTGCCATGGTGTTCTTTTGTAGATTTTATCAAAATCTCCCTACATAGAATGCATTTCATTCCCAATTTTTATGAAAATTTTGAATGTCACAAAAGTTACTTCTCTTTAATCCAAGCTTCCAAATAGATCTTTTTACCCTAAAAATGAATGCTAGTTTTGTTTTTATTTTTCTTAAATAAATCAATAGAAAGGGCATTCAGTACATGTTTCCTCCTATCTATTATGGTGGAATCAAGCAACTTCATATTTGTAGATTTTAGAATCTCAAATGACAATCCCGACTAAAAACATTATCAGAATATAAAAATGTTAAAAAGGTAATGTATACCATTTTTTTAATGACATGGTTTATGTCAATCCAAAAAAGATATATTTTAATATCATATACTACATACTTCTATTCTTGATTCATCCTAATTCAAAGGTATTTCCTAGGAGATACATTTCAAACATGCATCAAAGTAGAATAACCACATAGATAAAAATAGATAATTAAGTTAATATTCAACCATGTGTTTTATTACAATACAAAATAATAATGAGCAATGGGGATTTTGAGTGAAAATATAGAAAATGATTAACTGCTTATATTTTGGGATCCTATATTTGATTTTAACCTCTGTTGTGGACCTAAAAGTTTGAAGGTATCTCTTAGGAGGTACATTTCAAACTTACATATGGGTACCCTTCAAGGTTTGAAGGTAGTATTGGGTGATACTTTGAAGGGCCTTGTAATACTTTCAAGGGTACCCATGACATTAAGCTTAAGACTTCATTTTTCAATATTCAAGGATATATATCATGCACTCACAAACCCATGACATTTCAACACTCAAAAAATATTTCAAGTTCACTGGGTGAGCGAATCTCTATGATTATGACAAGTGTCTCCATCTTATTTACCTAGAGACAGACATATAAAAATTTATGTACAAAATATTAGGGATATGTAAGAAGTGTTGTGGTGATGTATGCCTCCCTCTGAACTACCTCTAAAATTATTGTTAAAAATGAGGCCTACTTCCCTAGGTCAATAACATGACTTTTATTTAAATAATAACTCCCTTATTTCCTAAGGAGTGTCATGATGACACATGTCATCACTATAAGGGACTAAGACTTCAAGTTTATGATTGTGCTCACCTGTGTGCTTAGTCATTGTGAGTCCATGATGAACCTAAATGCTGGCTTTAAGTTTACAACCATATTATTTATTCTCTCCCAATAGGATACATACAATTCTTAGACCATGGGGAGGATACATATCATCTGGGAGTGGTCGGTGAGGTCATCCTTAAACTACTAGATTTCTTGGTCTTTGGCTTAGCACTCTTGTCCCATTTGATATTTCATCTATTATTGCACACTTTTAGAGTCGAAGAGGCTCTTATGGGTATGCATAATATAAATTATTAAATTAATTTAATAAGTTAGTCTAAAATTTAAATTATCATTATTTTTACTTTACTGAAGAAAGGAGATTAAGGAGCAATCTGGTAAAAAAGTACATTGATCTCAAATTAAGTCTAGGAAAATGATGGAAACAAGATAGTTATGGTAGAAAGATTGATAATGGTCATGTAAGACCATTAATGACATGGAATTTCAAAATATTGTATCTTGTTCAAGGTAGATCGAGTTGGGATGTGACATGCTATGGGGTAGTTTTAATATTTTCAAAAAAAAATGGTCATCATAAAAGCCAAAATATTAAAGATGAGGAAGAGAATTCATGTGCAGGTAGTTAGTACATTTAAATAGGTTGTCAAGAGAAAATTAGATGATAAAATCCATAAAACAAAGCTAAGTAACAACAAAAAAACATTACAAACTTTGGAAAAGAAGAATATTATACTATTTGCTCTTGATATACTCCCATATGAAAAAATTGAAACCCAAATTTTGGTAGAACAAATCCATCAAACAACATAAATTATAGGTTTAGGCATGGATAGGAGAAAGTTGTTGATCTCAATCATAGATGTGGAGAAGGTGGAAATGGGGATTGGTATAGGTCTTCAACAAACCAAATTCAAAGACCTAAATCCCTTCAACTTTATGAAAATGATTGAAGTTACTCTCTTTTCCCTAATAACACAACAAAGTGCATAAGAGATCTTTCACTTCAACATCCACTTTGAGGTTTTGATGTAGAAGGCTAATCAAGTTACTTATATTTGGGAAACTAGATGAGGTCATGCATACCTTGTTAAGTAGATAAAACCAAGGGGTTATTCACTTATCTAGAGATATCACCATTGGGATCAATTAATAGACCATAGAGAGAGCCACAATCCTCTCAAATCATGGAAAATCATTATTGCCATACAAGTCCATCATACCACCAACTCATCCATATGTTTGGGACAGGTTTTCCACTAGGGTAGATAGAGGAACCCCAGTTAACTCCATTGAGGATGTTTCAATTCTCATTCTAGTAGAGTGTATTATAAAGAGGTTTTGGCAAACAATAAAGCAGGCCAAGTAGGTGATAAAAGGAGTTATTGACATTGTGTATTATATGATACACTAGAATGATAAATTCAATAAACCTGAGTTTCTCACATTTGAGCTTGCCACTAGTATAAAAAAGGTAATTTTAGGTAACTCATATAATTTCCAATATCAGTTCTTGGTTTTGTTATTATGCTTCACCCAATATAAGTCCCTATTAGGCCAATTTAATGTTACTGTAGAATTTTGGCCTACTACTACCCTTGTAGACATCACTTGGACTAAGATAGGGAAATATTATGAGCAACCAAGGAGGTTTAACACATGGTATATTGAGGCTCTAGCTTTGATCAAGTTTCACCCTCAAATTCCATAGGATGTAATGTAATATTCGGGGTAGCATGCATCGATAACCAAGTTTTACAATATTATTCAAATCAAGGTGCATGATTTAGCTAGTCCAATTGTGACTCTAATGCTCTTTTTCATCACAATGGTTAAAACACAAGCTCCTATGTATGGAGGTAGAAATACCTAGTTTCACAACAAGGTTGGCAATAGAAAGAATAAATGTAGCTAGCTGTGCAACCATAGGCCTCACCCTAATAGTTTGTAGCTCCTCCACAACAAGAAAAATGCAAATGGAAGGGACTTGTATAGAGATCTTCACAATCACCAACTATAAAGAGATCAAGGTAAATCAATTATTGGTTGGATAACCCACGTGTGCCAAGGATGGATTAGGAGTATGATCTCACAATGTTATGGGTTGATGAATAGGAAATTATTTAATGCATGATCAAAGACATTGGTCAAAAGGTCTACAATAAGGAAGAGAAAAAGGAGTTATTTATTTTAAAGTAGTTCACACTTGATAAGTGTGGATTAAGGTAAGTAGTGACCATTTGTTTGACATTATATAACCCCCTCCCTCTAATTATTTTAGGTTAAGAAGAAGTTGAACAAAAAATTGAGTTAGAAACTTTAGAAAAATATCTAGAAGTTAATTCATCATCTATGTAGTTTGTAGATCTACTAGAGGAAGGGAGCTCGATATGGCCACTAATGAAAAAAAACATAGTCATCATCAGGTGAGTCTTTTAACCACCATAACCAAACATTTGGCATCTTTCAGAGAGCTAACCATAACAATTAGTGCCCATCAAGTGAAGTCTAGTGGCATGATGAGACACAAGGATATACTTATCCCTCTAATCGAGTTGAGAAAGTTTTTCCTTGTATAGAGGTGTCACGATTATTGAATCCAAATCTTCATAGGACTCATAATTTGATGTGAAATTAAATGATTTATATGTAATGGAGGGACTCCTAGATACCACTATCTAAATGAGATCACCCTGCTTTCTTATACTTCTATGGAGATGTATTTGGATGTTTTGTAGGTGCTATTATCTAAGGAAATTAGAGTAGATGTATTCCAAAAATCCATTGTGCAAAAGGCTTCTGACTTGGAACATATAGTTTTTTGGCTACGTGAGGAAAAAGTAAAAGCATAAAGACAAATTAATAAGGCTAGGTAGCTCAACAATACCTCTTATCCTGATCTAGTTGTACAAGTCCTTGGTGATCAAGTAATGTCTAATGACAAAAAACTCACTACATTGTTGACTCAACTAATAAAGGATTGGGTGAATGCACATAAACTATGTACCTAAGGGTAGGCTATTTGCACTAAGACAAAAGGCATTTGTGAACTTTTAGAGGAATATGTATAGGTCTTAGATATAGTTGTGCATTAGGATAAGTAGATTGCAAAAACAATGCTTGATTGGAAACATCTTGAAAAATCCTTGGATTTTGCTAAACCAAAGTTTACAATGATGGATAAAGATAAAGTTGTAGTGAATAATCAAATGGCTACTAGGGAAACACTGAATGATGCATTTCAATATTTTTTAGAAGCTAGGGATACCATGATGAAGAAGCTCTAGGTCTGGTAGAATGAGATAATGTGCAAAAAATTTATGATAATTAAAACCCAAAGGACTATAGATAGATTCCATGATACTATGTTAGATATCTAGCTTAAAATTTCAAATGATAGAGACTTCCTTATCAATGCATAAGAAGTAGATGTGCATAATTTGATGGTCATTTAGATTCCACTATGAATTTTGCTTACCATGGTGTGGGAAGTACTTTATAATTAGAAAATGATCAAGCTTTCTCACAGGTTGAACCAACTATTGTGCATATCATAGATGAACCTAAGTTCATTCCACCATAAGAGTTTCAAGTAATTTTATAGAAGAGAAAGCTGGATCTAAAGGCACAATTTAGGCAACCATAACCTACATAGTAGGTAAATACATAGTTCAAATTTTGTAGTTTAAGAATTTCAAAATTTGGTAGGTAAGTATGAAAAAATGGAAATCCTAGACCAATTATTATGATTTTTGTGAAAGGCTAATATTTTATAGATTTAGGTAAGATCAGATTTTAGATTTTGTCTCGAGACAAAATAATAGTTTGAGTCTATGAAAGTGTTGGATGTGGAATAGGGACATGTGCACAGGGTATTATTTTGTTGTCTATATGATCTTTTGGATGTCTTTGGACTTGTTAGGCAAGTTATAGATATAAGAATGTCATGTCTCTTTTCTTTTTGTATGCTAAAAAGTTGTGATGTGAAGAGATAGATCTATGTAAAAAACTATATATAGTGTTATGATGTAACGTAATATTATTTTGATGTTATTATTTTCTATGATTATTTTACCTATGCATAGTGAGCAATGTTTTTAATATTTTTTTAGCTTGTTCTATACTATATTATGTTGATTATGATCTATAATTATTAAGTCCATGTTAGTTTATCTTTATATTTGCTATGGTGTATAAAATTGAAGATTGTGTTAATTTAATCATGCCATTATGATTCTTTTTTGCTTCCTACTGTGCAAACTATACCTATAATTTCTAGTTTTGAATAATTTCCATGAAAATATGCTAACATTCCTTCAACATGCACATGATTGGAATTTTATTTTAAGGTATCTATAAGGAGATACCTTGAAGGGCTTTGTATTACCTTTGAGTGTACCCTAATGCATGCTTGTAAGGTATTAGGTATCTCATAGGAGAGACTTCCAAACACGTGTTTATATTAATTTCAATGGGTATCCTAGTAGATACCTTGAAAATGTACATGATTAGAATTATTTCAAGATAACAGGGCCTTGTAATACCTTCAATGGTTCCTCTATGCATAAAGGTATCTCTTAGGAGATACCTTCAAAGTAGTCATGAAGGTATTACAATGCTCTTTAATGTATATTATTTTTTTGTATATTGCTTTTTATTTTATTGGTTAAAATCCAAGTTGAAATGGCCTATTCCCTTTACAAAATAAACATGAAAGATAGACATGATAAATACAAAGGATAAAAAAGGATCAAAAGATGAATCTAGCAGCTCAACAAGCTAAACCTCCTAGGAGATACATTTCAAACAAGGATAAGAGTGGATTTCTTCAAGTGAAAATTTCATTTACATGGAAAAGGCACTATTGGGTGATATTTTTAAGCCACTTTGAATACCTTCAAGGTATATCCTAGGAGATACCTCTCAAACATGCATAAGAGTTGATTTCCCCTTTCAAAGTATCTCCTAGGAAATACCTTTCAAATAGGTACAAGAGTGGATTTCTCCTTCAAATAACAAGTGGAATTTTCCTTTACATGAAAGACATTACTGGGTGATATTTTAAAGGCCTTTGTAATACCATCAAGGTATCTCTTATGAGATACCTTCCAAACATGTACACGAGTGGATTTCCCATTCAAGGTATTTATCTCCTAGGAGATACATTTCAAATGGGTAAAAGAGTGTATTTCTTCTTCACAAAAGGAGTACACTTTTTATTTACATATAAAGCACTACTGGATGCCTTGGATGAAGCAGTCCAGGATACAAAAATTCACTATGAGAGGATAGAAATATATCTAGGTCTCCTTGCATACATTGATTTGATGCCTAATTATCAAAGAAGAAATGTTCTAGGGCCTTGGGTAAAATTGTCGTGTTGCACCTTCAATGTGATTTAGTGATTGAGGTTAGGAATTGCCTAATGAGCCAAATGAAAGACATGTAATTATATTAGAGGACTATGAAGACTATTTTATGGATTAAAATAATCTTTCTCATATCAAGGATGGTGAAAAAGTGGAAAGTTGGCTGAGAGTCTGAACTAACATCTAAGTTGGATATGTGGTAGGTCCTTAGGGTTTTATTAGTTATAACCTCTTTTTGGATATTTCCCCACTTATATTTTGGTGGTAAAGGTGATGAGAGTCCCTAATGGCCTAAAGGCCTAGGTTTGATAAGAGAAGTGATGACATGTGGCAGATCCTTGGGGATTTTCAAGATCTAGGCCCTTTTTGAAAATTGCCTCACTTACCTTTGGGTGGGAAAGGTGCAAAAGGTCCTCAAAACCTTGAAAAATGAAAGAATGAAAAATTTTACTTATATAAATCCACGTGTTGTAAGGAGGATTGCCTAACATAATAGAAATATTTTCACCTTCTCTCTCTTTTTTTGAAAATAATATCAAATGACTTAAAGAGGGAAGTTAGTGATTAGCCGTTAAGTTTTAAAGCATTAATGACAACCCTAATTTCAAAATTCAAAGGATTATAACTAAGGTACTTACCTTAATTCACATTTACCTTTTTCATTTAGAGATTCTACTTGTATCTTTGAACTATTTGTGTGTGTTAATTATGTACAACATGAAAGAGTGATTATGATAAACTATTTAAAGGTCTTTTGTTTCAATTATGCATAACCCTCTAGATTATCAATAAGTGATTTTATAGCTCTTTATATTGTGTTATTTGAGGAGATTTGAAGGTGTTTTGAGGGTGTTCATAGTGAGGACTCATTAAAGTTCAATGTATTTTCACTAAAAGAGCTACGGAAAAATGGTGGATACTTCAACATCTATTAAGAGCAACATTGTTTCTATTATGGATGAAATCAAAGATACAGATGTTCAAGGGTTATAATTTATAACCCTATAAAATGTATTATATTAGCCAAATCCTTTTCCAGTAGTATCCAACCTTGGCATAAGTTAAATCACCCCTATGGTAGTATTCCCCTTGGCTTCCCCATACCCAAAGTTGGTGATTGCATATGCTTGAGTTTACTAACCAGACACTAAGACTATCATCAATGAAATCTAATCAATTATCTACTCTTTCACTCCTTTGGCCCTCAAACCATGCTTTGGATTCTTCCCTAGCTTGAAAGTGTCATACCTTCTCTAGAGGAATGCCAAGAGTATGCAGATAAGAACAAAAAGACAATATGGGACATTATCAACTCCTATTGGCTAGTCAAGAAAAGTAAAAGGTCTTGAGATGTCTAAGAGTCTAAAACTAGTGGAGTTTAGGGAATTTCCATTTTATGTGATTGACATGGAAAAAAGAGTTTATAGGATGCCCACTATAGAGAAATTTGAACCTTGGATGTTCATAATCTTAATTTGTGTGTCAGAATAATAGAAGAAGATAGACTAGGCTACCATTCTAAGTGATAATTTACATAGGTAGATGATGCAAATCCAGGTTGTAATCCACTCACATGAGGAATTCAAAGGTAAATTTTACATGTCCTCCTAACTAATGTACAACTTGGTGCATAATAATATATTCGAGGGGATCACCAGGAATCCTAATGGGATGAGAATATATGAGGTTTATCCTAAAATAAATATGGATGACTTTAATAATAATTATGTAGAGTTTACAATACTATGATGAGTGTCTTCTATCCTCTAATAAGCCTTAACATGATGTTCAATGGGGATATAAATAAAATTGATAAATATAACACCTCATATATTCAATTTAGATCATTTACTTATATTAGGGTAAGAATCTACTCATGGTCTCCATACAAATTACTGAGATACCTATATGATAGACTAGTAGTGATGGAGTTAAGAAGGTAGATGGTTCCCCTACATGAGATGATAGAGGAAAATAAGGTAACTAACCCTTTCAAGTTTCCAATTGAAATTGGATGTTATTCATGTCTTTTTATTTCCAAAGCTAAGGGACTAGAGAAAAAAATGGGATAGTAAGTGATTGATAAGATGCCACCTAGGTTTAACTATGATATCAAATGGTAGGTGAACACAAACAACAATGTAATTCTATGTCAATCATATTTTGAAGACATCTTGTCCATTTGCACTATTGAGAAAGATTTTAGAAAGTTAGATTATATGAGCTAACATTGAGAAGTTATCACTTACAATATCACTCCCATCCCTAAGGACATGGATGAGGATAAGAGGACACTATCTACAATATATAATCAATCCAATATTGAAGCCACAACCATCTCATAGGTGGAGTTCATTACTAATGAAAATTATTACATTCTATGTAGGACCATAATAATCATGAGAATAAACTTTAAGTGGTTGAAGTAATATTTGGGTTAATCTCATTACTTATGACACCCCTACCCTCCAAGAACTCAAATGAGTTTAGGAGTTAAAGGATTTCCTCTTATAATATAGCGGTGCTCACTTGGCTCCACCACTAGAGATAAAGGGAAAATGGAAGAGAAAGGTTGGTGATGTTATCTTCACCAAGCCAATTGATGTGGAATCCATAACCACATCATAGTCCAAGTTAGAATTATCCTTTTCAAAGTTAACAAATCTAGCTAAAAATTAGGACAAAATTTATATTGGGGAAGTTACATTGGCTAGTGCCACCCCAATATCCATCCCAATAACCATCCCAATGATTAATCTAACTATTGTCCCACTTGCTCTACTAGCATAATAGCTAGCCATTATCCCTCCCCAAAATATTTATTCAAAGAAGAGAGGAGGTGAGGAAGAGGTTGAGCATCCCAAGTAAAAAAGAGTCAAAAGGGATCTATAGCCTCTAGTTGGGATTCCTAAGAAGAGGATGGAAGTTGTGTTCAAATACCTACCTTATAAGGAAATATTTTTGAAGAGGAAAGATGATCAATCCTCATATGCTTAGAGATTGAGAGAATGAGTGATGAAGAAGAATTAGATGAAGATATACCTATTGCAGAGGTGATGAAAAAGTAGTGAGTATTCACTCAGTCACAAGTAAGAATTGGTAAAATAACTCCAATGGAAATACCCTATACCCAAATTAAGGTCCTAATTGTTGGTTTATTTATAGAAGAGGCTTCTTTAAGAGTAAAAAGTAAGGGTGATAAGGAAGAAGTTATGGCCTAAATTAATCCCCTCTCTTTTGAAGTTGTTGTTAAGGTTAGAGTTGAGTCATCCACTCAAGTTTAGGACCCTAAAGAAAAGGAAATGATCTCATCGGATACAAATACATATATTAAGAATGTCATCACCCAACCACTAGGCCAAGGTAATCAGGGTGAAGTTGAGGAAATGAATAAATATGATTATAAAGATAAGGTGGCTCTAGAGAAAGATACTAAAGTCACTATTGATCTTGAAGGGGTGGTTGCACAAGAAGGATTATAGATAGATCCAGAGGAATCATAAGTTATCCCTTCCTCTTTAAAGGTGCCAAGTTTAACACCAAATTAGAAGGCAAGTATAGAAGAAGGTGGGGGGAAAAACTTGTAAATGGGCACCCCTACACATGTATAAATAAATAAAGAATTAGACCAGTCTAATAAAGGTGTTGAGGAGAGTGATTTAGGTAATGTTTCTTCAATTTAAGTACCTCAAGGTCTCCTTCCTCATATCAAGGTCCATGATCCAACCCATAATAAAGGTCCAGATGCCATGATTGGTGAAGAGTTGCCTAAGGAAAATAAGGTCACCATAGCCTTATCTATATCTGAGGCTCAAACAAATAAAGAAGGTGAATTGGGTGCATAACATTTTAGTGAGTTATTAGGATGAGGAAGCTCCATTGAAATGTTGCTCGAGTCTCACCAATTTACTCCAAAATTTAAAGTTTTGGAGCAGATAGAGCCAAAATTGGAAGAGGAACCTAGAAAAAACAAGGGTGGTGAGGAGTTAGAAAGTGATGAAGAAATTGAATAGTTCATGTTAAGTCCACAACCCATTCTTATGGCACTTCCTACATCAAGTAGTCTGATAACACTACCCTTTACTATCTCAAGGAATGCATCTATGTCCAATACATCAATGAGATTTTAGACTACACCCCTTCTTTGGGTTGAGGAATAGGTCAAGTAGAATAAGGACATTATGAGAAAAATTAGGGAGATCAATGTAGTGAAGATCACTTAGGCATATAAGGCCAAACCCCCCAAGAAGGAAAAGACACATTACATGACAATGTTCATTGCCATAGGAGAAAGGAATGTAGAGGTAGCCATTCCCCCACTAGAAGTTTTGAAGAAAGATGCTCCCCTTGAGAGTTACACTATTTATAGCTACAGTTTGGGGGAGCCATCAAGGAATGAGGTAAAGCATAGCTCATAGGTTGTAGTGAACATGGTGGCTCATAGGATGGATAGAGACTAAGCCACCCTGAAAGAGTTGAAGCCATAAAATTAGGCTATGATCTAATACTTACAAAAGACACTAAGTGATCCTAAGGTAGTAACTCTAAATGCTAGTATTTATCTAGAGCATCCTCACTTCTCAATATAGTCATTTGATTTTGGCTAAATTGATGATTTAAAGTTTAGAGGAAGAGCAACATAAAAATGACAAGAATATCTGGGCACTAGGGTAGAAGAAATAATCCACTTGGTATTGAAATTCTTGATCAACATAGTGAAAAATAAGAGGGAGTATGATGTTCAAATGCTTTTCTATGAGATATATATCAAGACGTGGAAGGTAGTCCAATGTAAAATGGATGAGCTCTGCAAGCTAGGCACAAGTAATTTGATATTAGAAAGTATGATTGCTCCTAATAATCATAAGAAGCCCAAAGAGTTTCAACTGGAAATTAAACATCATTTGATGATGCTCAAATATGGAATCTTCAATTTAAAAGGAGAAGAGTAGTCCCTCAATACTACAACAAAAGAGATAAATGCCTCATTAAGGAAGATGGTAATCCTTGATGGTGAAAGTGACTTAGAGGAAGAGATGATATGCGTCATTCTAAAAACCTCATAGATGCACCATAAGAGTCTTTAAATGATTATAAGATAAAATAGTTTGTGTCACTTGAGAATTCTTGTGACCATCTTAAAGAACTCATTAGATGAAATCAGACTATCTTTTAGAAGATTAACACCTAGATTGAGGAGTATAGAGTAAAATTCAAATACCAAGCTATCTTAGACCAAGGGAATCTCAACCCTATATTGAAAGGATATAGAGGTATAAAAATAAGTTGGTGAAAGATTCTATCATCAAAATCAACTCTGGAGTATAAATGGATATTTCAATTTTTTTGAGCTAGTGCCACATCTTTTTTCCCTTTCCTCCCTTCTTTCTTTTTTCCCACTTTAAAACCATTTTAATTAACCCAATATTGGAACATCACTTTTAGTTAGTTTTTATGTAATCATGATGATAAGAAAGGGAAATTTTTGTCTATTGTGTAGGAGGACAAAGTTTTGTTTATCCCTTGTGAGATCTTCTTCCACGTGTATAAATAGAAAATATCCCACCAAGATAGAGGATTAATTTTACCATAATCACAAAATCACAAGCATATCCACACCTATTTTATTTCTACATTGTTCCAAACTCTCATTTGGATTAATGGACATGTTTTCAAATGATCATGGTTTTACCCCTTCTAATGTTGCTATGAATTGTTGCTTGTGTTTTTGCAATAGGTTTAATAGACATGCTTAGGTTCTTTCAAAGGTATCTCCTAGGAGATACCTATAAGGTCCTTAGAATACCTTCCACATTAATTTCAAAGGTCCTTGAAAGGGATTTGATATAACCATGACAACTTTTTATTTGGCAAGAACCCCAATGCACATGATTGGAATTTTCTTTCAAGGCATCTCATGGGAGATACCTTTAAAATGCACACAATTGAATTTTATTTAAATATATCTCTCCTAGGAGATACATAAAAATTAATTAGAGTTCCTTCCATGTTTCTTGAAAAGGTCCTTGAAAAGTATTTGATATAACCATGACAACTTTTTATTTGGAAAGAACCCTGATGCTCACTTTTGAAATTTTCTTTTGAGATATCTCTTAGGAGATAACTTAAACATGCACATGTTTTGGAATTTTATTTCAAGTTATCTCATAAGAGATACCTTAAATGTCCTTGGAACACATTTTATGTTTATTAAAAATGTCCTTTCAAAGGATTTTATATAACCATGGTACCTTTTTATTTGGAAAGAACCCTGATGCACATGAGGTATCTCCTAAGAGATACCTTAAACATGCACATGATTGGAATGTTATAGGAGATATGTAAAAGTGAATTATAATACATTCCATGTTGATTTTAAATATCATTAAAAAGTATTTAATATAACCATGACACCTTTTTATTTGGAAAGAACCCTGATGCACATGATTGGAGTTTTCTTTCTAGATATCTCGTAAGAAATACATTAAACATGCACACGATTAGAATTTTATTTAAAGGTATCTCTCCTAGGAGATACCTTGAAGGGAATTATAATACCTTCGATGTTTCTTGAAAATATACTTTAAAATTATTTTATATAACCATGACAACTTTTTATTTGGCAAGAACTTTAATACACATTGTTGGAATTTTCTTTCAAGTATCTCTTAGAAGTTACCTTGAACATACACAAAATTTAGACTTTTATTTCAAGGTATCTCATAGGATGTACCTATAAGATCCTTATAATATCTTATATTTTGATTGTAAATGTCCTTGTAAAGGCTTTGATATAACTGTGGCACCTTTTAATTTGGGAAGAACCCTATTGCACACAAGGTATCTCCTAAGAGATACCTTGAACATGCACACATTTAGAATTTTTTAGGAGATACCTCAAAGGGCCTTGGAATACCTTCCATGTTGATTTGAAATGTCATTTTAGAGGATTTAGTATATCCATTACAACTTTTTATGTGGCAAGAACCTTGATGCACACTATTGAAATTTTCTTTCTAGATATCTCTTAGGAAATACCTTGAACATGCACACAATTGGAGTTTTATTTCAAGGTATCTCCTAGGTGATACCTCAAAGGGGCTTGGAATAATTTTTTTTTTGATTTAAAAGGCCTTATAATGGATTTTATATAACCATGCCACATTTTTATTTGACAAGAACTATGATGCAAATGATTGGATTTGTTTTGGAGGTATCTCCTAGGAGATACCTTGAACATGCACATGATTGGAATTGTATTTCAAGGTATATATATTAGGAGATACATCTAAGGTCCTTTAATAAATTTTATTTTTATTTACAAGGTCCTTGTAAAGGATTTTATATAACCATGATGACATTTTATTTAGAAAGTACCTTGATGCACACTTGGAATTTTCTTTCAAGCTATCTCCTAGGAGGTACCTTGAATATGCACATGATTGGAATTTTATTTCTAATAATTCATTTAGGGTAATTGTTTTAGTCAAAATGTCCACAAAAATTTCCCAAATATAATAATTTCAAATAAATTAGGTCTACCACAACTTCCTGAAAGAGGTAGAACAGATAGCTAGGACAATCTGTATATGAGGAAAATCGCTCAGACCTGGATCAAACACACAAGGATGTTATGGTGGCCATACATAAAGTAAAATTTTTATCTCTCTAAGAGATATAGGAGGAGGTGTAGAAATTAACTACAAAAATTAAGAAAATCAAGGAACAATCCAAGATAGTGCACATTCCTACAGGCATTGAAGCTAAAGTTCAAGAGGCCATTTCAAAGTGTTATAACTACTTGGAGGCCATGGATTTATGAAGGATAATATGTTTCCCCATGTGAACTAGGTGAATTATATGTGTAACTCTTTGGTTCAAGATAGTGTGAATCTTAAAATGCTAGTTGTTTATATAGACAACTCTTTATATAGCCATCTTAATCTTAAAAAAACACTCAAGGCATCTAATGCCTTAAACCTAGTTTTCATCTAGCATAAGGAGGTGAAGAAATGTTTAAAATTAGTTGGGGATTTGATTCCTAAATATCACACACATGAGGTTCAACTTGTCCAAATTTTGGATGAGTTAAACCTCATGTAGAATCAGTAGAATCAATTTTGATAAAATTATCTAAGAGGCTATAGTTGACTTTAAATATAGCATAAAATATTTATCCATCAAAGAGATAGGATCTTAGTTAATTAAATCCTGAATTAAGGTAACCAATGTTGATATTTTTTTGTAATAAATTCCAAATAACTAAGGATGAACATGTGAGACTCCTTGGATAGAAAAATAGACTTCACCATTTATCATTACTTAATTTAGACATTATTCGATAGTACCATGGTGTAGTGCACAAACTCTATGAAGATAATGAGGTAAAGAAGAAGCAAGATTCTATCAGTGCTAATATATATTATATGTCTACTTCTACTTCCATATTAACTTAAGTTCATGTAGCTATCTAGACAAATCAGACTTGATAGGCTAAAATCCTTATGCATGTACAATTTTTGTAGCAACCCATATACTTAGATTTTCCTTGTAATTAGAGAAAACCATTGTAAAATTAAATTTATATTTTTTGGTATAGGCATACATTTCATAATTTTTTAAAAGTGAATTAATATATTTAAACCAAATTGCACCCTTGAGATTTTTTTTCTTTTAAATACAAACATGTCTTGGCATCTTTCTTCAAAATACATATATTCTCTTCAAGTTTCTTTATCATATAATTCCACTATTGATTCTCTTTCTTTAATTATTTAGCCATCTTTACACCTATTCAGAATCTCTTTCAAGTTGTTAAGCTTCCTCCAAAGGACCCACTCTGATACCAATTATTAGAAGTACAATCATTGAGAGGGGGGTGAATCAGTGAGCCCAGATAATATAACTTAAATTTATAAACCCTTTCAAAATCTTAATCAATTACCACAATAATTCATGAAGCATACACATCATTCATAGTAATGAACAAGAGAAATCATGTAAGATTAAGCACATATAGTTAGTTATACGTGAGAAACCCTCTTGGGGAATAAAACCCATTGGAACTTGAAATTGGACTACTATCCTATAATAATAAAAAACAATCTAGAACAAATACAACTAATCAAGGAACTATCATCCCTTATTTAGTGAGACTAGAATTCCACAAGGTGCTACTACACCTATCTAGCTGAGAAATCACAACAATTAGACTTTTATCAAGTTTCACCTTGTAAAGAGGAAATAACCACCTTAGATGTTGAGAAACCACAATAAAACTTATGAAAATATCCACCTTAGAACTTTTGTCTTTAACACTAGATGATGAAACTATGATTATGACTTTTCACCTTCAACAATAACTATATCATCCAACACACCATGTTGGCCAAATCATATTGCATACTTAAACCAACAAAAAAAGATTAATAAGACATATTACATAAACCAACTAACCCCACTCCTGAACTATGCACACTCAATGCATCCAAATACACCTTTTGGATCACTCTTCAATACTTAGCAACAACTCTATCACCACATCCACAATATGAACAAATGGTCATACACATAGTCCACACATCGATTTGCCTCTCAGATCAACCACCAAGCTCACTTAGACATCAACAATCATTTTTTCACACATAAGGCATAAAAAACATAATTTTTGATGAATCTATAACTCTTCACTCATCCTTAACCTTCAAGATTACTATTCTAACATCAAATGATCATATTCACCTTTGCTTACCACTACATATGCTCAATCAATTCCAATAGAGATCTTGTATACATGAATACTATGAATGAATACACAGCCTACTTTTTATTCTTTGGTCATATTTAATATTGATTGGTCACACCTCCAAATTCCACATAAATCATCCTCATGGAGTCTATATCACCTTCCAATAGATAATACATCATGAGACATCTAAACACCATCATAATATATTCAAATATCCTTTTTGGGTCACTTGTAGAATATAGTAGAACACACAATCAAATTTATATATAAATATATTTGATTGTAAAAACATTCATATCATCTAAATAAGTTCATTATAAGTGACATGGAGTCTTATATAACTTTTTTTTTTACTCCATCAATAAATTTGTCCTGGATCAAAAGTTATGGATGAAATACATAGCACTCATTTTTTCCTTTGTAAATTTGAATATTAAAATTCAAACTAGGGACTAATGTGATCAAAACCATATGAACAACTTCCACAGACTCATCCATATGTGGAAATGGTGACATCATCAAACTTCATACTCATATTTCCTACCACTAGACCAAAATGTCTAGATAAAAACAATGATCAACTAGATGAAGTCTACTCACTTCCATACCCATTCTAAGCACCCTTGACACCCCATAGGGTCTCTTCAACATTTCCATACCAACAATATCATCCATAAAATGACTCCCTTAATCAAAAATTGAAGAAACATGTATTAATATTGAGGCTCATTGAAACACACTTTGTCATTGTCATTCTAGCACACATGACATGCCATCAACATCCTTGGTCACCTTAGAGACATAATTAACCAACCTCCAAAAATTTCCCCTTTATTTGTAACTATAAAATAGTTTTTACTATAATTAATAAAAGGAGCCAAAGAATTCAAGAGTTCATCTATAGTTTTTTCTTAGTCTTTGTTATTATTTGGGTGTTATCTGAGTTGCTAACATAAATCAAAGGAGATATATTTGTCTTTATTGTTATAAGAGAACTTTCTTTTTTTCCCTACCTTACTCCCTCTTAAAATTTTTTAACATGAATTATTTTATATTAATGCTCGTTATGTATATCCATTTGCTTGTTTAAGAGTTTGGGCTTATATTTGCAAATACAAAGAAATTTACATTATTACAAATTCAAGTAAATTATTTCACTACCATATTCATGTTGTCCCTATAGTAGGGTCTACTTTTAGAATATAAATTGGTAAGTTGTAACCATATATTCTCTCTAAAAAACCTAAGTGAAGCCCTAAAGTGTCACTACCATATTCTTGTTGTCCCTATAATATGAGAAATGTTATTCTATTGTTTGCATTACGTCCTTGACATAGACACACATCAACAATCTGGAAGGACCTACATATGAATTTGAATATTCTCAACCTACTATTTATTGTCATGCAATTTTAGGTATTACTACTCCAAATATTAAGGTGGTTAGTTTTCTCAAGAAATAGAAGTCAACTATATTTACTTAATCTAGGAGTACACACAAATTCATCAATAGTAAGTTGGTTACTCAATTGGACTATTTCATTTACCTAGCTCCATAATTTTAAATCCTAATTATAAGTGGGGTTAGAGCCAATTAGTTTGGTAAATGCCATAGTATAAAGCTATGGGAGACTACCTATTATATTATGTTATGTTTTCTATTATCATGGATGGGACTAATATTTTTTTTTGGATTGTAATGGCTCACCACTTTATGCATAACTGAGATGGATTTTGAGTAACTATTCATGCTCATTAATTTATAAGGAAAGACATTTTAGTTGCATGGTTTATTGACTAAATCTACACAATTGGTTAGTTTTCACCAGATGATGAAGATGATCAAAAAAGGTGTAAAGTAATTACTAGATGATTATTATCCATAGAATTTAAACCAAATAAGGAGTATACCCATATTGAATTATAGTTGGTAGAGTCTACCCATTTTTGTCTTACACACCCACTTGACTCCTTTTACATCTTTTCCTTTTGAAATAGGCTTTACAATAGGGTTCACTATTACTTAGGCCAACCCAGGGCCTCCTTGAGCTCGACACACATTCTTAAAAATTGTACTATTTTTATTAAAAATTAATTGAAGTATATACATGCATAGCATTTAGAATAATATTTATTATATTATTTTATAAAATGTTAGTGTTACAATTTCAAAACCCTGTTTGCCTAAATAATAGACATGTGCATGCTCCTTCAATAGAAGGCTCACTGACATCACAATTAGGGCCACTTCAATAGGTCAAAAAATATTACAATAATACAAGTAGATTATTTGAATCTTAGCAATTTCATAACATATTAAGGTGCTAAAAATGAATAAAAGGGCCAAGTAAACACAAATAAATCACATGTTTTAGGTAGAGTAAAAAAATATTGAACACTATTAAGAGTAAATACCTAAAAATAAGGATTTCTACACATTTTAGATAGAGTAAAAAAAATATTGAACCCTATTAAGATTAAATACCTAAAAACAAGGATCTAAAAAAATGATAGTAATAAATATGGTCAACACTTCAGACACTCTACAACCTACTCTGTTATGATCTTTCAACACTCTATAATGTATGTTCGGTAAAAACTAAGAATATATAGGAATAGGAATATATCTGGTCAGACATGTTTAATGGTTTTTATTCCTCTTAAAAATGTGCTAAAATTATATAGACCCTATTTTGGAATGTATATTTTAATTTTAATTTTGTTGGGGACTCCCACCTATTTTTGAACACAAATGCACCTCGAGCAATCAAGTTGAATTGAAGGTGAGTGATATATTTAATATATTAAAATGATATATATATATATATATATATATATATATATATATATTATTAAAATACATAATATTTATTTAAAATATATATTATATAATGTAATATAATATTACAATATTATATATTATATAATATTACAATATTATATATTATATAATATATATGTTAATATAGTTTATAAATCAAATTATACTTATATATTGTATATTTTAGTATAGGGGAAAGGTCCTAAAATCTGTGCACCCTAACTTTGGACATTGAATTAAGGTGCCATAACATCACATTAGATTTTAAAATTTTTACCTATTTTAATATGTCATATTAGCTACTTATAACTAAGGTTTTAAGGTTTAACACATTATACATTTTACAATATAACTAATTTTATCACGAGAGGTCATAAAATGCATTTTTTAAACCTATGACCAAAAATTAACCTTTGGAGTACCAATAGTTGTGCATAAGAGTATCAATACTTGAGTCTTACTTGTTAAGATGTGATTGGTTACTTTTATTTTTATAGAATAAATTTTGAACAAGTATTAAATACTACATGTTCAGCTTCTGGTGCACTTTAATATTTATACACACCAATATGATCCATCAATGGAGTAACATGTTAACAAAAGCCATTTTTGGTAATTCAAACATGTAAAACCATTGGGCCTTTCCTCTAATATATTTAAAAGTAAATATATTATTACACACACAAACACACACACACACACACTACAAAAAGCCATCCCAAAGTGCATTAAGGGTAACCTAGTCCTAGCCATACTCATCATTCTATAAAGCTTCATTGCTACCTAGGTTGGCCCTGAGCTTCCATTAGACCACACATATTTCAATATAATCAAATCAATTTTTATGCTTTTAACTTGTTATATTATGCCACATAATTAAGAAATGTTCAAAGTTTCACTTGGTTTGTTTTTCTCATGTGGATAGAAGGGGGTCAAAAATGTGGAGACATATAAAGATTAAAAAATTTAATGCACTTCACTATGCACTCACCCATGCCCATGTGTGCAGCTCTTCATATATGAACACACACACATATCATGACATATAATTTATGTATATATGTGTTGATGAGAAGGGTTATGTAAAGTGAAAGAGTGTAAAATTATAATTTATATTTAAACCTATTAATTATAAACCCTTGAAAATGTCAAAATATTAGTTAAGTTCATCTTTAAAGATAATTATGGGTGTAATCCAATCGAGATCTAAATCACCATACAATGATTTAGTCTATGATGGCTTGTATTCTACATGTAAAGAGAGAGACTCTTAGCATGTAATCTCTACATAAAAACTAAAATGGGCATATATATTCCAAAGACACCATCAATTCCAAAGCATCAAATCACATCCAAAGCATCATAGACCATAAAGGAGCATAAGTCATGAACTATAGTCTATTATGTGAGTAAAGACCAAAAACATAGAAGTAGAAGAAAAGAAATAATAGATAGAGATAATTTTCCACTCCAAATAACATATAACATCACATCCTTGTATATGGCTAATAGAATATAGAAAGCCATAAAGGCACATATAAAGTATCTAATCACATCCGTGAGGTCCACCTACTAAGGTTGCAAAATGAAAAGTGCTAACTGTCACTATTCTTAATCTATTACAATGGTTGGTTATCATTTGTTTGTATTCTTGATTTTGTAAACATGAGTGTCAAATACATAAATCTTAGTAACTATGCATTACAAAAAAATTGTGAACAAGGCTGTAGTATAAATGAGCCAAAAATGCTAAACAGTCTTGTTCATGGAAAGTGGTGAATACATCTCTAGCTCCCTTTGTGGTACCTACAATCAGAAACACCAAGAAAAACATCTCATAGTCAAACTTCAAAATTGAAGTTAGTGAGAAAAATATCATTCTAGTCTTATAAACTAGAGAAATAAACCAAAGGATTCGATTGGAGAAATAAAATTATCAAGAAAGATATTCATTTGCACTTTATCTTAATTTAAATCTATTGAATATAAGATATGCATATCACGAATTTAAATTGTAGATCAAAATACATGATGGTTAACTAAAATTTGATGTTCATTTTGTATAAAAGTAGAATAGTGTATAATTTGTATATAATCTAGTAGTTCATAGACTTTTTATAACCAAGTTCAAAGGGGTACTAAAATTTAATAATTCGCATGCTTTACTACCAATAGTCTCATTCCAAGTGTCATCTACAATATTAAATTTAATGCTTGTGATAACTTGGTGATATGTGATTGCAAATTTTAATCTAATTCCTCCCAAACATAATAATGTTTGATATATTTGGTCTTCAAATTAATCTACCTCATCTGCTATGCACATGGCAAAGCACCATAGAGTTTTAAATGCATACCTATGATTGCATTTACCCATTTTTTGATGTTACATGGCATTATAGGCATACTTTTTTTTTTTAATTTTGTTAAAAATTTAATATTATTTCCATACCATTAACAATAATATATAGATATATTATAATTTCTATAATCTCTATAAATGAAGCTTTTGTGATGTTGTATTGAAATATTTTTTAAGATTAAAGTTACTTGGCTTACATTTTCTTGTTTAAATTTAATTGATTTTACTACATTGATGTGATTTGGCACTATAAATGGCAATTTTCAAATCACTTCACTACATATCCAATTGATAATGATGCATGGATCATTTACTTTCATTAATAAAAATGCACCTTTTATGATGGAGAAGGGATACGTGATTTAACCTTATTGATATGTGATTATTTTAATTTAATGCCCATTGCCTACCAAACATTATTAATGTTTGATAGATTTGCTCTTTTATGTAATTTGCCGTAAAGTTTTAAATCCATGTCAGTCATTGCATTTTTAACCTCATAATGTTAAAGCCCATTTTCATGTTATGTGGAATTATACACTTCGTTAAAGGTATAAAAATTCATTTAATTTTATTAAAAAAATATAATATTATTTCTATATTATTAACAATATATAGATGAATTGAATATGTTATACTGAAATATATAATATATAATATTGATTTATAATCTATATTAACATATATATTATATGATATAATAATATTGATTAATATTTAAATATATTTTACAAAATATATAATTTATATATAATATTAATATATAATTAATTAGTTTAATATATATAAATATTAATAATGATATATATTATAATATGTAAATTATATTTATTTAATAACCAATATAAATTTTGTGTGTGAGGGGTAAGATGGATTACGTAAAGTGAATGAGTGTAAATCAATAATTAAACCTATTAATTACTCAAAACCCAAGACATTGATGTTAAAATAAGTTTATCTTAAAAATAATTTTGGGTGTAAACTTATCGGGATCTGAATCACCATGCAATGCTTTAGTCTATGATGGCTTGCATTCTTCATGTAAAGATATAACCTCTTAGCAAAATCACTACATCAAAATTCCAACTCTCTTGGTTTGGATCAGAGGGCATCTATATTCATTGGATAAGGAGAATCATAGTTGTGGGTGATCAGGTTTTGTCTTGGTGATTGCAATGGATAAATTGGTTTTGTTACAATGGCACTAAAAAAATTAGAAGTGACTAAGAATAATTTTGGGTTTAAAAATATGATAAATTTTTGAAGTGGACATATATGTTCAAAAGACACCATCTATTCTAATGTGTATGCCTTCTATTATACCACCACCACTTGTTTCTCCTAATAATTAATAATGTTACATCTTTAAATAAATATGGATGAAACTCTAGTTATTAAGCATTAAAGATCCTAATAATTATTTCTAAATCATTACCATCAATTCCAAAGTTTCATGATGATAATTTTACTTCAATTTCCATATTTGAAATGCTATAATTTTCATTGTATTATGGTCTTGTAGCAGATTATTGAACATTTTCTAACTCTGATGATCCCTTGGATGTGATAAAAAACCCATGATAGGAAACCCATAAAGTCAATAATTTGTTGTGATGAGTCTATTTCTATTTTATTGGAATGAAATAATTTCCCTAAATTATACAAATCTACATTTAGATACAATCTCTAAATGGATTCAAAGTCTATATATATAAATACTATATATAGCAAGTGTTCTAAGGTAGATTTCTTAATATTCCTCACATAATTATATTAATTTAGATAAGCACACAAAATCCTTTCCCAATAGGTCTTTTAGTTACTAGGTATGATTTTGTGTCACTTATTTCAATTACCATTTTGAGGTCAAATTCATGTGCAAATATTAGTTTATTAATTCAAGAAAGGTGACTCACTCTTACAGTTATTTGAATAGGTAAATTAAATTATCTCAAAGTTATTTTATGGGGGATAAAATTTAAGGAGTCAAATCTCTATTAACAATTTGATTATGTTACATCTTCAAAAAATGTGGATGAAACTCCACTTATTATGCAAGATCCTATTATTTATAAATCATTATCACAATCTCTATGTCAAAATTCCAACTTCCTTGGTTTTGATCAAGGGACATTTATATTCACTAGATAAGGAACATAGTTGTGGGTATCAAGTTTTATCCTGGTGATTGCAATGGAGAAATTTATTTTGTTACAATGGTGCTAAAAATTTAGAAATAAACAAAAAGAATTTTGAGTTTAGAAATATGATAAAATTTTGAAGTGGACATATATGTTCTAAAGACACCATCTAATCCAATGTGTATGCCTACTATTATACCACCACCACTTGTTCCTCGTAATAATTAATAATGTTACATATTCAAAAAAATGTGGATGAAACTCCACTTATTATGCATTGAAGAACCTAATAATTATTTTTAAATCACTACCATCAGTTCTACAGTTCCATGATTATAATTTTACTTCTATTTCTATATTTGAAAGGCTATAATTTTCATTATACTATAGCCTTGTAATAGATTATTGAATATTTTCTAATTCTGATGATCCCCTAGATGTGATCCAAAACCCATGGTAGGAGACCCATAAATTCAGTAATTTGTTGTGACAAGTTTGTTGCTATTTTATTGGAATGAAATAATTTTCCTAAATTATACAAATCTACATTTAGATACAATCTATAAATGGATTCAAAGTCTTTATATATAAATACTATATATAGTAAGTGTTCTGAGGTGCACTACTTAATATGCCCTCATATAACCATATTAATTTAGATAAACACACCAAATCCTTTCCCAATAGGTGTTTTATTTACTAGGTATGATTTTGTGTCACTCATTTTCATTACCATTTTGGGATCAAATTCATCTCCAAATATTAGTTTCTTAATTCAAAGAAGGTGACTCACTCTCACAAGTATTTGAATTGGTAAATTAAATTATCTCAAAGGTATTCTATAGGGGCTAAACATTAAAAGTCAAATCCTTATTACACAATTTGATTATGTTACATCTTCAAAAAATGTGGATGAAACTCCACTTATTATGCAAGAGCCTATTATTTCTAAATCATTAGCATAATCTCTATGTTAAAATTACAACTCCCTTGCTTTTGATTAAAGGGCATTTGTATTCACTGGATAAGGAGCACAGTTGTGGGTGTTTAGGTTTTGTCTTAGTGATTACAATGGAGAAATTACTTTTGTTACAATGGTGCTAAAATAATTAGAAATGACTAATAAGAATTTTGTGTTTAAAAATATGATAAAAATATGAAGTGGACATATATGTTTGAAAGGCACCATCTATTCCAATGTGTATGCCTACTATTATACCACCACCACCACTTTTTCCTCCTAATAATTAATAATGTTACATCTTCAAAAAAATGTGGATGAAACTGCACTTATTATGCATTGAAGAGCCTAACAATTATATCTAAATCATTATCATTAGTTTCAAAGTTCTATGATGACAATTTTATTTCTATTTCCATATTTTAACTTCTATAATTTTTAGTGTACCATGGTCTTTTAGAGGATTATTTAACATTTTCTAATTTTGATGACCACCTGGATGTGATCCAAAACCCATGGTAGGAGGCCCATCAAGTTAGTAATTTATTATGATGAGTCTGTTGCAATTTTATTGGAATGAAATTCCCTAAATTATAAAAATATAAATTTAGATACAATCTATAAATGGAATCAAAGTCTATTCCAATGTGTATACCTACTATTATAACACCACCACTTGTTTCTCCTAATAAATAATAATGTTACATCTTCAAAAAATGTGGTTAAAACTCCACTTATTATGCAAGAGCCTAATAGTTATTTCTAAATCATTACCATCAGTTCTAAACTTCCATGACAATAATTTTAATTCTATCTCCATATTTAAAATTATATAATTTTCATTGTAATATGGTCTAGTAATGTATTATTTAACATTTTCTAATTCTGATGGTCCCTTGGATGTGATCCAGAAACCTATGGTAGGAGACCCATCAAGTGTAATTTTTCACAATGACTCTGTTTCTATTTTATAATTTAGATAAGAACACAAAATCTTTTCCCAAGAGGTCTTTGAGTTACTAGGTATGATTTTGTGTCACTTATTTTAATTACCATTATGGGGTTGAATTCATCTCCAAATATTAGTTTATAAGTTCAAGAAAGGTGACTCACCCTCAAAGGAATTTGAATTGGTGAATTAAATTTTCTCAAAGTTATAATTCCTAGGGGGGTTAAAAATTAAGGAGTAAAATCCCTATTAGATAATTTGATTATGTTACATAAAAAGTGTGGATGAAACTCCACTTATTATGCAAGAGTCTATTATTTATAAATCATTAGCACAATCTCTACATCAAAATTGTAACTCCCTTGGTTTTGATCAAGGGGAATCTATATTTGTTGGATATGGAGCATAGTTGTGGGTGATCAAGTTTTGTCTTGGTCATTACAATGGAGAAATTTATTTTATTACAATGGTGTTAAAAAAAAATAGAAGTGACCAAGAAGAACTTTGGGTTTAAAAATAAAATAAAAATTTGAAGTGGACATATATGTTAGAAAGACACCATCTATTCCAATGTGTATGCCTACTATTATACCACCACCACCACCACTTGTTTTTCCTAATAATATGTAATGTTACATATTCAAATAATGTGGATGAAACTCCACTTATTATGTAATATCCTAATAATTATTTATAAATCATTACCATCAGTTCCAAAGTTCCATGATGATAATTTTACTTCTATTTCCATATTTGAATTTCTATAATTTTCTTTGTAATATGGTCTTGTAGTATATTATTGAACATTTTCTAATTCTGATGATCCCCTGGATGTGATCTAAAAACCCATGGTAGGAGACCCATCAAGTGTAATTTGTTGCAATGAGTCTGTTGCTATTTTATAATTTAGATAAGCACACAAAAATCATTTCCCAAGAGGTCTTTGAGTTACTAGGTATGATTTTATGTCACTTATTTTAATTATCATTATGGGGTGGAATTTGTCTCCAAATATTAGTTTGTAAGTTCAAGAAAGGTGACTCACCCTTAGAGGTATTTGAATTGTTGAATTAAATTATCTCAAAAGTATAATTATTTTTGGGGGCTAAAAATTGAGTCAAATACCTATTAAATAATTTGTTTATGTTACATCTTTAAAAAATGTGGATGAAACTCCACTTATTATGCAAGAGCCTATTATTTCTAAATAATTAGAACAATCTCTACATCAAAATTTCAACTCCCTTGGTTTCGATCAGGGGTATCTATCTTCATTAGATAAGGAGCATAGTTGTGAGTGATCAGGTTTTGTCTTGGTGATTGTAATAGAGAAATTTATTTTGTTATAATGGCATTAAAAATTAGAAGAAATCAAGAAGAATTTTGAGTTTATAAATATGATAAAAATTTGAAGTGGACATATATGTTCGAAAGACACCATCTATGCCAATGTGTATGCCTACTATTATACCACCACCACTTGTTTCTCCTAATAATTAATAGTCTTATGTCTTCAAAAACTTTGGATGAAACTCCACTTATTATGAACTGAAGAGCCTAATAATTATTTCTAAATCATTACCATCGGTCCAAAGTTCCAAGATGATAATTTTACTTCTGTTTCCATATTTGAAAGGCTATAATTTTCATTGTGCTATGGTCTTGTAGAAGATCATTGAACATTTTATAATTTTGATGATCCCTTGGATGTGATCCAAAGCCCATATTAGGATACCCATCAAGTGTAATTTGTTAAGATGAGTCTGTTTCTATTTTATTAGAATGAAATTCCCTAAATTCTACAAATCTACATTTAGATACAATATATAAATGGATTTAAGTCTATATATAGAAATAATATATATAATAAGTGTTATGAGATAGACTACTTAATATGCTCTCACATAACCATAAAATAGACAAGCACACAAAATCCAATCCCAAGAGGTCTTTTAGTTACTAGGTATGATTTTGTGTCACTTATTTTAATTACCATTATGGGGTTGAATTCATCTCCAAATATTAGTTTGTAGGTTCAAGAAAGTTGACTTGCCCTCAGAGGTATTTGAATTGGTGAATAAAATTATCTTAAAGGTATAATTCTAAGGGGGGGGACTAAAAATTAAGGAGTCAAATCTCTATTAGATAATTTTCTTATATTACATCTTCAAAAAATGTGGATGAAACTCCAATTATCATATAAAAGACTATTATTTTTAAATAATTATCATAATCTCTATATCAAAATTGTAACTCCCTTGGTTTTGACCCCAATATTGGGGTTTGAAGTACTGAATGTGTTGTTGGCTGAAATGTTTAATCTTGACTCTATATTGAGATATCAAATGATTTTTTATCATGAATGAAAATTTAATGTTTATAGATTGGGATGGTGTAGATTGCTTATGCCCTCACATAACCATAATTTAGATAACCTCACAAAATCATTTCCCAAGTCTAGATTTTGAGATACTAGGTATGATTTTGCATCATTTATTTTAATTACCATTTTGGGGTCAAATTCATCTCTAAATATTCATTTGTTAATTCAAGAAATGTGATTTTCTCTCACAAGTATTTGAATTGGTAAATTATATTATCTCAAAGGTATTCTATGGAGGCTAAAAATTAAGGAGTCAGATCGCTATTACACAATTTAATCATGTAATTTAATAAAAAAATATGAATAAACATTTTTACTTAGAAAAATTATAATAAACAATAAAAATTTGTAAATATTTTTATATTGAAAAAATATTTGAGTTTATTATTTATTTTTATTTATGTTTAAATGTTTAAATATTTTTATTAAATAATGTACATAATTTTTTAAATATTTAATATGTTTAAATATATAAATAATTTTCTCATGTGCTTCAAAATTAGGGTTATGTTTATATTTTTCTTTCCATTATTTTCTCACTTTTTCTCTATCCCTTTTGAAGGCCAACAAAATTATTTTATTGACTATTAGGTTAACTATGGCATTAACAGTGGAAGCATTGACCCTATTTTCACTATCATTTCTATAGGGGTGGCATTAGTGGTGGAAGCTTTGACCTCATTTTTCACTATCATTTTTGTAGATGCTTTTTATCAGGTATTTAATCTATGTAGTGTATTGTTTTACTATATTTGAAATGTGTGATTTGTTTGGCTTGACATGAAATTGTTATTCATTGCTTACTGCTTTAAGTTATGAAATCGTTAAGATTCAGATAGACCTATATTTTTTTATGAAATGACTAAGATAATGAAATGGTGGAGATTAGTATTGTTTAGCGCTTACTTGTATTTAATAGGGACCCAAATGGTGAATATGAGGGAAAATAATACATTTTTTATTAACTGTAAGTAAATAATGAAATGGCTAAGATAATGAAATGGACTAGATAATGAAATGGTGAAGATTAGGATTATTTAGTGCTTACTTGTATTCAATAGGGACCAAATGGTGAATATAAGGGGAATCTGACATTTTTTATTAACTGTAAGAAAATAATGAAATGGATAAGATAATGAAATAACAAAGATTAAGATTGTTTAGGGATTAGTTGTATTAAATAGGGGCCCAAATGGTGAATGTGATGGAAAAGTAGACATTTTTATTAATTGTAAGCAAATAATGAAATTGGAGATAATGAAATGGTGGAGATTAGTAGTGTTTCATGATTACTTGTATTTAATGGGGACCCAAATGGTGAATATAAGGGGAAATTATATATTTTTTATTAACTGTATGAAAATAATGAAATGGTCGAGATAATGAAATGATAGAGATTAGGATTGTTTAGCACTTACTTTTATTAAATAGGGACCCAAATGGTGAATGTTAAGGGAAATCAAGCATGTTTTTATTAACTATAATCAAATAATCATAGTAAAAAAGTGTTATGATTTGAAAGGGTTTCAATGGTTCTACCATCTCTATCCTATCACATCATTCATCTATTGGCTCTATTTGAATACTGTGAATTGTTTCTATTTTAGACTGAGTTGAAATGCCATTTTTGGCCTGTTCCAAGTTATTATTATTTGAGTTGAATTCTTTCCATTTTAGACTAAGTTGAAAAGTCATTTTTTGGGTGGCAAACATTTCCCTCATGTCACATTATTAAATTCAATGAATGAATGATTAAATAACACCTAGCATTATTATTTGGGGTGGTAAACGTTTCCCTCGTGTATTGATATTCTTGGGTAGAGGGGTCCCATTCATCATTATGTATTAAAAAATTGCTTATAAAATATATTCACCTATTATATAGGAGCAACTATTGTTCAGGGCGAAGTTTTTGAGGGGTGGGAAGCTATAGAGGGCTGAAGGTTTATATGGAAGCTCCTTTTTTTTATTACCAACTATCATTTGCATCTAATAATTTTTTTTTTCAAACAATGTTTTTTAGTAAAATGCTTCTAATTTATCTTAGCAACATATATTACACATAATGTTTTTAGTCTTCAGAGTACATCCGGATATCTTCAAAGCATCCATTATAGGTCTTTTGATCACCCTGTATAGATCTTCAAAACATTCTTAGAATTATTCAGAGCATCTTATGTATGTATTTGGATCACACCCAAAGCATATTTAGACCAATTCCAGACCATTTTTAGAGTGTCCTCTAAGCATTCAATCATTGGATCTCAATTGTTGAATCCTCAAATTTGTAGCCAAAAGAGTTGTAAAACCTGTGCTGTCTTCTCAAAATTACCCCCTATTGGAATGTTTTGTTATACTCAAAATTACCCCATCCTTGGGATGTGTTCCTTTACTCAAAATTACCCCATTTGTGGGATGTGTTGTTGTACTCAAAACTGAACTATTCATCTAAGTAAGACACAATAATAAGGTAAATAATTAACCATAAACTACATACAAATAATGAATAAATTACATTCATATCCTACTTAGATTATAAATTAACTATTAAATGTAATACAATATATAACCAAAAACAACACTTTAGGGATAGTTTATATAACTATGATGAGTTATTTGAAATGCTCATCATTTCTCCCCGACACTTTACCTTTTACAAGTCCTCTCATAAAGAAGTGGGATGACTATTCCTTAATCCAAATTTCTTGATTCAAACCTCTGACGCATATCATAAACTTCAAAATGATGGTCTTAGTCACAGTGGCCCCTTGGAAAAAATCAAATATCTCTAATAATTAGATATACCCCAAGCTTCAAATTCAACTTTTGCTTGACAATTTGAACACTTCCATGGAGATAAAGGACATAGAATGATAGGAGGCCTAAAACTCATCCCAATATAGACATATAAACCTCATTTTTATAAGTGCTAAGTGATTATCTAGCATACTACTCTGGCTCTTCTTAGACTCCATTTAATATTGGTGGGGCTGAGGACTTCCCTGTACTTCAACTCAATAGGTAATGTCTCCCACCTGGAAAGACTTGCATTGAAACCATTGGAATAATGGTGGTTTATAAAATCTCTAAAAGGAGTAATATTAGATCTCAATATCTCATGGTACTTGTTCTTCATATGCATAAGATACAATAGTTGAAAAGAAGAAATAAGTTTATTTTCTTTTGGAAATTATGGTCTCATATATAACCCTATGGTGTTTTGTAACTCCAAAAATCTATTATTGGCATGTTCCCATGGAATTTGGTTCCTTAGAGAGGAGAGAAAGGCACACAATTGTGTCTCCCTAACAAATAAATTTATCAAGAAACTAGATTGATCACCTAACAAAAAATTGAAATTATATAACTCACAAAATCCATCTTGCCTTTCTTTAGTGTTATTTAGAAAAATGTCCATAAATATATTCTCATATTAAATTATATGTTAAAACCAAGGGAAATTAATTGAATCTACCATTTATTAAACTACTCATATAAGAAAAGAACATAAACTAATGAAGGATTCCTACATGCTAATAGTTTCTTAGAAATAGCACAAATGTGTTGGATAGAAGCATGTGTTTTCTATGATTAGAGTTGGGATTTTTCCAATTACTTATAAGAATCCTCCTTAAGTTTGGAATTTTCATCCTTTATTTTTTTATTTTTATTTTGGGTGATATACTAGGTAGAGATTAATTCATGTAATGGAACTGGGAAAGAGGGAACAACTCTTGTTAGACCCTCTATTTAAATTGCAATATCTTGTGTTTCTCTTTACATGATTTGAATAGAGGCTTATAACTCAAAATTCCAAGTGGAAAGATCTATTATTATATTAGTTTGTTGAGAAATCATTGTATTTCTCTCATAAATTGTTTATCTTAGATTATTAATCAAATTATGCTTATCAACATTGGAATTTTTCAAATCAGTAATCTTAGTGTCTTTGATAGTAAGAGAATTTTATAAATCACTAATATGAGTGTCTTTTATAGCAAGAGAATTCTACAAATTATTTAATTCTTGGGTTTATGAAAACATTACATTATGGACCATAGTTTGTTCAGCTTGTATTCCTTAAGAATTATTTATTGGTCACTAACTCTAGTAAAATATTCTTCTCACCTTTATTTCAAATTATAAATCATCAAGTATTTACCTTTCAAATCTAAAAAAATAACATCTAACTCTATTTTTTGTAGTTTGATTATTTCCTCATGGTGTAATAAAGCCATGGCATGCTATAATTATTTTTCTTCATTGATAAATATGGATAAGATGGATATTATTTAATCAAGGGTGCATTTCCCTTATCATCAACATAGGGCATATGATTCTTTGATTCTTGAGGTACAACTTATTTTTCTAAAGCTCCCTGTACAAATACAACTTCTTATATGGCCTACACATCTTCTTTTTCCTGTAAGATAAGTCAATAAGTTCACCATAGTTTAGTTGGAGGAGGATGAGGGGTGTTTGAATAAATTCCCATTTGTCACTTTGATCTTTTGTGTAGTGTATATATAAATAATGGTAGTAGAGATGGTCATTCTACAATTTCAACTATGGGTTCTTCAATCTAGATTATAGTGGAAGGAGGAGAGGTAGAATGTGGTGTCTTTTTGGTAGGAACTAAAGAAAACTTTAATAAGAAAGAGGTTTAAGCCTTTTCACCCATTGGTTTACTAAGAAAATAATGACAACAAATGAGTGTAACTAGCCCATGATGGTGGGTAGACTCAATACCTCATCTTATCTTTTGAGAAACATTAATTAGAGAATTATGAAGGAAAGAGGGAACATTGATCTTATATTCTTCTTGAACAATTCCTTTCCTTAAATAAAGAAGGATTCTCATAGCATCTCCACCCACTACTATAAACTGAGCATCACAAGTGACATATTTCATTATCTAGAAAACAACATTTTTCCAAGGTTGAGGAAGACTTTCTCTCAAAATTCCCTTGGCCACTCCTTGGGGGGATTTGGCTAGTTTGGGATGTGGCTCATTTCCTTCAAAAAATAAATAAATTATATCATAAAAACTAATCTTTTCAATATCAACTACTCCATCCTTAGGAATCCTAGATAGAGTACTGATTACATATGGATTCAATGGAATGTTCTTGCTTTTGATAATAGCATGATCTTCATCAAAATTCTCATAAAATTCTTGTACAATTTCTTCATGAAATCCTTGAAACTTTTTTAAGAAATTCAACCAACCTATTATTTCAAATACATCTCTGGCTACTTCATCTTAAAACAATGCATCAGAGGATTTTGGCTCACTTTTATTCTTTCTCCCACCCATCTTTGGAGTAAGCACTATTTAATTACAAATCTAACTATATTGTAGAAGTATAGATCTTGTATTTGCATAGGAAATATGGGAAGCAATAGGTTAGATATATGACACAATAATTACTGGAAAAAACAATGCAAAAATGAATAGTAAAGTAGGTTATATGATGTGATTATGATAAGAGTGATGGATGTAGTTATGGTTATCTATTTAAATCATGTGAGATATAATGGAAAGGTGATTTATCTGATCAAGTAGTAATGTGTGTCATAAAGGTCATTATTGATTGTACTAGGAGTAATAATCATAATTAATTATACATCATACCAAATATTTTTGAAAGACCCTCTATTTAAAACATATTTACATCAATCTTGTTTGAAAAGATCATTTGGAAACATCATCACAAAATACCATCACATAAATTCTTTTGGAGATATTTTGAAAACACTGTCACATCAAATTATGGATTGCGGCATTATTAGTATAATGGCATTATTTTGATTCTCAATGATGGAGGTGGATTTTTCCCATTCATTATTTTTCATCTCAGGAGCATAGTTATTAGTCTTTGGAGCTAAACCTTCAGACTTCAGAGAAAAATTGTAGTCTATTCAGACTTTGTTTATATATAAAAGTATAAAACACCTAATTAATTACAAAAACCTTGTATATATTTAGTACCTTATATATATATATATATATATATATATAACCTTATATATGGTGTTGTTTGTATGTATTTATAGCCAATTGCATCTGCTTAATCCTTGTTTTGTCTAAAAGACCATGTGGGGGCTCTATTGATGGAGGAAATGGATGAGTTAGAGTTTGTCCCATATGAATAGAGAAAGGAGACTTATTTTGACTTGGTGGTTTTAGATGTTCCTAATTCAACCATGGATTTCAAATTCTGATTGATGAGATCGTATATTACCTTAATGTGGGATGAATGCACATAAGACCTTTTTGGTAAGCTTGATTAATGAAATGTTAATGGCAATCCTAGTTTATGTCATATTCATGGGAAAGCTTGTCAAAATTTGAACTATTGATTTTATAAATTAATTGCTCTAGAATTTAATTTATCTTTAATTTTAATTTGATTTGTCATCAATTTAAGCTTTAAAGATAAATATTTCCACCTTCTGACACATGGTTGCTACCTTTTGACACGTGGTTACTACCTCAGATATAGCTAAGTAGTCATATGGAATGAATATGACTATGCTATCTACTTATCTCAAAATATAAACACGTGGAACCTTTTGATTGCCTCACAAATTCATAGAATGCACCTTTACATGATGACTCATCTGTTTATCATCACTTGGTGACCCTTAATTTATAGTGAGCTCTCAAGTGATGCCTTTTAATTATGATACCTTGAATGGGGAATCCACTTTTATGCTTATTTGAAAGGCATCTTAGGAGATACATTTAAGGGGAAATAAACTTTTGTGCATGTTTGAGAGGTATCTTATAGGAGATTCCTTGAAGGTATTAAATGGGCCTTCAAAATATCATCTAATAGTGCCTTCCATGTAAAGGAAAATTACACTTATTCTTTGAAAGAGAAATCCTCTCTTGTGCATGTTTGAAAGGTACCTCTCAGGAGACAACCTTAAGTGGGAATCCACTCTTGTGCTTGAAATTTATCTCCTAGGAGATAACTTGAAGGTATTATAAGGGCCTTCAAAATATCACCCAATAATGTTTTCCATGTGAAGTAAAATAACACTTGTTCCTTGAAGGAGAAATCAACTCTTGTCCCTATTTGAAATGTATCTCCTAAGAAATACATTGAAGGGTAAATTCAATCTTGTAAATGTTTAAAAGGTATCTTCTATAAGATACATTGAAGGTATTATAGTGGCCTTCAAGATATCACCCAATAGTGCCTTATGTGTAAAGGAAATTCCACTTATTCCTTGCAAGAGAAATTCACTAATGTGCTTGTTTGAAAGATATATATTAAGAGATACCTTGAAGGGAAAATCCAATATTGTGCATGTTTTAAAGGTATATCATAGGAGATACCTTGAAGGTATTATAAATTCCTTCAAAATATCACCTAGTAATGCCTTCCATGTAAAGGAAAACTCCACTTGTTCCTTGAAAGAGAAATCTATTCTTGTGCCTATTTGAAAGGTATATCCTAAGAGATAAATTGAAGTGTAAATCCACTCTTATGCATATTTACCAGCCTGTGTGCCTGTCTGGGTGCACCTCCTACGACTTCAGCTAGAATTTTGGCGTGAGGACATATTGCATCAAATAGCTTCAATGTTGGGAACACCTATAGCTGTTGCACATCAAACGCTGGACAAAAATTTCATTACATATGCGCGTATATGTGTGGAAATGGATTTGAATAACCCTCTACCAGACTCTATGGAAATATGTATGGGGACCTCATCATGGATCCAACAAATAGATTATGAATCAATCTCTTTCTGCTGCCGAATATGTCATGTCTATGGACATCTTCACCGGCATTACCCTCAAGCTACTAGGAGTAGTGGGATGGAGGCCAATGAAGGCAAAGGGATAGAACAGTCAATCCAAAGGGAGTCTATAAATGGTCAACCTAGTAGCGCATTAAAAGGGAAAGCCCATTCAAATCCTGTCAGTACATCTCATGGCCCACCTGACTATAACAGCCCAGACAAGGATGGTTTTACCCAAGTTTGACACTGGACAAGGGGACCTGGGCAGAAGCAGATGAATCTAAACCAGCTAATGGAGCAGAGTTTTAACCATTTTAAGACTTTAAATAACATGGCCATTAAAGATGGTATCTTGTAAGAAGGAATAGGAGGTCCTTCAGAAGGTGAAGAGAAGTGCTCTTTCTTCAGTGAGTCTAAAGATATGGAGACCCAACCGATTCAGCAGGCTCTCCCTTCCATGGAGGAAGGGACCCTTGTAGTACATCCAGCTCAGCAAGATAAAGATATCAGCTAGGCAGACTTGGTGAAAGACACAAAGACCTCCAAGAAGGAAAAAGGCTCATTTTCAGTGCTAGGCTTAATGCAAAGACCATTCAAAAAAGTTTCCCTCACCGCTCCATCCAAAGCGGGTCGCAAGAAGGATCAAGATAAAATCAAACTCACATGGGATCTATTGGTAGATTTGGGGGTGGTAAAGACCCTGGATGAGCACTTCACCCACTCTACCCAATGATTGTACTATCATGGAATGTAAGGGGGCTGCATAGTTCTCCTAGACAAAAATCTATGCGAAAGCTAATCGCTGATCACTCTCCTGATATCCTCTGTATTCAGGAAACAAAGCTTTCAGTTGATGCTATGGATAGTTGTTTGCCCAAATTTTGGGGTTCTAGGCAATGCCAATGTGTTGGCACTCTTGGAAGTGCTGGAGGTGTTACAATCTGCTAGGATCTGAGAAAGGTCACACCACTTTACTGGATGGCTAGTCCCTCAGCTCTCTCCATGGTTGCATCCTCTCTTGAATCAGGGGAGCTGATTTTGGTCACCGCTGTTTATGCTCTTATGGACATCTATGGACAAAAAAAGCTATGGGAACACCTCCAGCATGTTAGGACCAGTTATCCTTACCTTCCTTGGATCATGGGTGGAGACTACAATGTTGTCCTCTGCTTGGAGGAAAAAAGAGGAGGGATAACACGATTAGATCCCACATCTGAGCTTCTTAGACATAACATTGACCTGCTGCACCTTTCAGATGTCACACCCCTTAATGAAATCTTCACCTGGAATAACAAAAGAATAGGTATGGCAGCCATCTCTAAGTGGTTAGATAGATTTCTTGTTTCCTGTTACTATCTTTTTAGTGCTATTTCCCTTTCTTCTAAAATTTTAGATTGGAAAGGGTCCGACCATTGGCCCATTAAGCTCTCTATTAGGCCTATTGCTAGGCCCAAGAAACCCCATTTTAAATTTCAGCTAATGTGGCTCCGAGATGCATCTCTGCATGGCTTAATGACCCAGTGGTGGAGGCAGGGAAGGCCAGAATATGGAATAGCTATGTTCTCCTTTGCCAAGAAGCTTCAGTATGTGAAGAGAAAACTGCAAGACTAGAACAGGAACAACTTTGGCAATATTCATTCTATGAAGAAAAGAGCCCAAGATCAGTTGGACACTATCACCAGGCAAATTTGCGATTTAGGCTTGTCTGAAGATCTACGTAGGGCAAAATTTCTAGCTTTAAATGCTTTGGCTGAGTGGGAACTTCGAGAAGAAATATTTTGGAAACAAAAGGCCCGTATAGACTGGATCTAGGAAGGTGATAAGAACACATCCTTCTTTCATAAGTTAGCACAGGCACGACACAACAAGAATTATATTTCTTCTCTTATAAGCTTAGATGGAACTTGCCTAACGGCCTCCCATCCATATTTGAGGAAGTTGTTCATTTCTATTCTAGCCTATTATCTGGTGATCATCTTCCTACTGATAGGGAGGTTAACACTGTCTTGTCTTGAATTCCTCCTATTGTCACACCAGAGATGAATGATTTGCTCATGAGGCCAATTAGCAAGGAGGAAGTGGAGAGAGTTGTCTTCATCATGCGCAAAGGCAAAGCGCCTGGTTCGGATGGATTTCCAATCAAATTTTACCAAGAATTTTGGGATATTCTTAGTCAAGATCTTTTGGATGTGGTACAGGAATCGTACTTTAACAAAGAAATGCTCAGGGCACTGAATGCAACCTTCCTTGTTTTGATCCCGAAGAAGGAACAGTCTAATTAGTTTGATCACTTCAAGCCTATCGCTCTATGTAATATGGTTTATAAAATAATCACAAAACTCTTGGTAGAAAGACTCAAAGTTTGGCTCCCCAAGATTATCTCAAAGGAACAAGGAGGCTTTTTTGTAGGGAAACAAATTTTGGATGGGGTGGTAATTGCTTCTGAAGCAATCCATTCTATGGCTTGTCTCATGAACGCTCTATGTTTATTAAGCTAGACTTGGCTAAGGCTTATGACAGGGTTGACTAGAATTTCTTGGATAAAATCCTTTTGGCCTTTGGATTTAAGCAAGAATGGGTAAGATGGGCTCTCAGCTGTGTTACTATGCCTTCTTATTATGTCCTCATTAACAGGCAGCCATCCAAGCTTTTTGGTGCATCTAGAGGCCTTCGTCAGGAAGATCCACTCTCTCCATACCTGTTTATCATTCTGGCTAAGGGGCTAGGCTGAATCATCAAGTTTTGGGCTTCCCAGAATGTGATCCATGGATGGTGGTGGGGAGATGGCCTAGTCAATTTAACCCATCTCCAATTTGTAGATGACACCATTCTGGCAGGGAGGGCCAGGATTAGAGAAGCACAAGATTTTCAAAGTACTCTAGATATGTATCTAGCTGCATCAGGGTAGGAAATCAATGAGCACAAATCTTCCATTTTCTTTTTCAACACCCCAAAACCTATCCAGAGGAGGATTGCCACGACCCTGAGATTTCAGATTCAGACTCTTCCGGTGATATATTTGGGGATTCCCATTGTTTTTGGAAGATAGCCTAGGCTCTTCTGGCAAAATATTATTGACAAATTAAGGTAGAGAATTAATCATTGGACTCACTCATGGCTCTCCACTACGGGCAGGGTGACTATGTTGCAATCTGTGATCCAAGCCTTACCTATATACCGTAGTATGGTCCAGGCTGCCCTGATGTATTTTCTTAAAGAATATGATTCTCTCTCTAGACGGTTTCTTTGGAGTGGCAATCTACAGAACTCCAAATGGAGTCTCATCAATTGGAATACGATTTGTAGGCCAAAGAGGGAAGGAGGCCTTGGCTTGAGGTCTGCTATCCTGTCTAGTCAAGATCTCACTGCTAAACTTTATTGGCATTGGTGTTCCAACCAATCTCACCTCTGGGCGCGTATCATATCTGCCAAGTATTGTATAGGGATAGTGCCTTCGGATATTTTTAGGATGCCTATTGAGGGAAGAGGGTCTATGGTTTGGAACACCCTCAAGCTTGGAGCTCACCTAGTTCAGTGTAGTATTTTTTGGATATGCAAGAGTGGTGCAGAGACGCTCTTCTGGGAGGACTCATGGGATGGAGCTCCTCCCTTACTATCCTTTCATCCTCATTTGTAGGACCTTTGTAATTCCTTTCTTACGGCTGGCTGGGACACATTGTAACATTACAAAGAAGGTTTTAATCTAGGAACTACCATGGCATACAGGTGGAAGAGCTCTTCTGACTGGCCACTTGGAGGGACTGAGGAGAACCAAATGGAGTTATCACAGATTCTCATTGCTAGAGGCTGTAGCCTCCTACGTGGGAGTGACGTTTTGGCATGGGGAGGTGATTCCACTGGGCAATACTCTATTTCTTTTAGCTACTTGGAGCTGACCAAGCAATGTTTTAGAGGGATCGAGTTTTTTTGGGGAAAGAAAATTTGGAACAGTATGTCATGGCCAAAATGCAATTTCTTCCTTTGGGTACTCACTTACAACCACTATTTGACATGGGACAATCTCTGCAAAAGAGGATTTCAAGGTCCGTTTATGTGTATGTTATGCTGTAGCAGTGAGGAATTTGGGTCTTACCTTTTTTTTCAATGCTCTTTTGCTAGAAGGATATGGCATCTTTGGTGGGATGCATGGGGGCTCCCCTGCTAGCATGTTTTTTCTTTGATTGAGTTTTGGGAATGCCTAGGTAATTCTCCTACCAAGGCATCTATTATGTAGACAACATGGACAAGCGGACCCTCCTTTATCCTTTGGAACATGTGGCTAGAAAGAAATAGGAGAATATTTCAAAATAAACAGTTGGATTGCAGAGCTTTGTGGATGAAGATCCTTAGCGCACTCCAAGAAACTCTTGTGGTCAAAAGTGATAGTTTTGACATCCTAGATATAGCAGAGGCATTGATTATGGTGCAACTCTCCCCTGTCACACCCTTTACATCCTCCCCCACCCCTCACATGCGGCCCATGAAGTCGACCAGGCAGCAGATGAGACCTATCAACCATATGGGACGCTGGACTCTCCCTGTCGATGGATGCATAAAAATTAATACCGACAGATCTTCATTGGGGAATCCTGGCCCAGCTGGGATTGGTGGCATAGGAAGGGGAAGTTCAGGTGATATATTGTTCCTATTTTTTATTCATAAAGGCCACCATTCGAATAATCTTATGGAGGTCAAGGCCATTCTGGAGGCAATGCAAACTTGCTATCAACAGCGTTGGCATAGCATCACTTGTGAGTCAGATTTGCAAGTAGTAGTCAATTTATTAAATAATCATATTTTAGACAACATGGATTGGCAACTAGGAGCGGTTGTCTAACAGATCCTTTAGATCAGTATTTCCTTAAAGTCGGTCTCCTTTAAGCATATTCCCCGTGAGTGGAATGGAGTTGCAGATTGTTTGGCCAAATGGGCCTCCGAGTATGGACCGAATTGGGCTATACATGAACAAAAAATGCTTCCCTTGAGTTTTTCCCCTAAGCTGGCTCATCTTCTTGAGCAATATATGACTGTGTAATTTTCCTGCTTGTGGGTTTTTTAATAAATTTTTACCCCCTTTTTAGTAAATGAAAATTTCACTTATTCCTTAAAAGAAAAATCCACTTTTGTCCCTATTTGAAATGTATCTCCTATGAGATAAATTGAAAGTGAAATCCACTCTTGTGTATGTTTGAAAGGTATCTCCTAAGATATACTTTGAAGGTATTATAAAATATTTCTAAATATCACTCAATAGAGCCTTCCATGCAAAGGAAAATTCTACTTATTCCTTGCAAGAGAAATCCGCTCTTATGCCTACTTGAAAGGTATCTCCTAGGAGATACCTTGAAGGATAAATCCACTCTTGTGAATTTTTGAAAGATATCTCATAATATATACATTAAGGTATTACAAAGGCCTTCAAAAGATCACCTAGTAGTGCCTTTCATGAAAATTCCACTTGTTCCTTGAAGGAGAAATCCACTATTGTGCCTATTTGAAAGGTATATCCTATGAGATACTTTGAAGGATAAATCAAATCTTGTGTATGTTTTAAAGGTATTTATTAGGAGATACATCAAAATATCACTGATTAATGCCTTCCATGTAATGTAAAATTGCACTTGTTCTTTGAAGGAAAAATCCACTTTTGTTCTTATTTGAAATGTATTTGCTAGGAGATACCTTGAAGGGGAAATCCACTCTTGTTCATGTTTGAAAGTTATATCATAAGAGATACCTTGAAGGTTTTACAAAATATTTAAAAATATCACTTAGTAGTTCCTTCTATGTAAAGGAAAATTCCACTTGTTCCTTTCAGGAGAACTCCACTCTTGTGCTTGTTTGAAAGGTATCTCCTAGGAGATACCTTGAAGGGGAAATAGAATATTGTACATGTTTGAAAGGTATATAATAAGAGATAACTTTAAGTTATTAAAAAGGCCTTAAAAATATCACCCATTAGTGCTTTCCATGTAAAGGAAAATTCCACTTATTCTTGGAAGGAGAAATCCACTTACATACCTATTTGAAAGGTATTTCCCAAGAGATGCCTTGAAAGGGGAAATATAATATTATGAAGGTATTAAAAGGGCCTTAAAAATATCATCTATTAGTTCCTTTTACATGTAAAGGAAAATTGCACTTGTTCCTTGAAGGAAAAATCCACCCTTATTATTATTTCAAATGTATCTCCTAAGAGGTTCAGGTTGCTAAATTGCTCAAACTATAGGAGGTAAGGGAATAGGAAAGTGATGCAAATATCATCTAAAAATAAGTAGTTAAGTGATGGTTTAATAGGAAGTAGTTATACCTAGCATTTAAAATTGGAGATTTAATTCTCTAATATGATCAGTAGGCCACAAATCCAGGACAACATGAAAAGTTTTATTCTCTTTAGAGTGGACCATTTTGCATCATCAGTGATATACAGGGGAATGCTTTTGAATTGGAAACTTAAGTGGGAAACAAATTAGAGATCCCCCATCAATGGGATCGATCTAAAGAATTTCAACTAACCTACACATCTCTCCCCTTTGTACATAATTAACCCTTTCTATCATGTGTTTCCCTTTTCTTACTATTTATTTCCTTTGTTTTATTCCCTTTGTTGTTTCCTTTTTCAAAGAAGTGTTTTTGGCATAGGTGGTCAATCTAATAGCCTCGCTTCCTCTCCCTAATCCTCCCAAATCTTCACAACATTCTCTAAGAGATAATTAGTTACCTACCTCACTTATCATTAATGTTAGACACTCCATCACATGTAATTTACCATAATGATCACCATAAAATCTCTTAAAAATGGTCCTTTGAGTGTGTGTGTTACACCTAGCATTAATGAGGATGCTCATTTTTGAAATTTCCAAAATGAGCCCACCAAGTGTCACTAGTGCATAAATACTCCCCTTTTTTAAAGCTAAATACTAGGCACTTTGAGATTTTATTAAGAGCACTAAGCAATTGAGATAAATGGAGAAAGAATGTCTACAGGTGAGTGAGGTAGTGATTAACTATCAACTTAGTTTTAAGGAAAAAAGGGTGATTTTGAAGTAGATATCTCAACATGGAATTTTCTACATCCTTATTTAAAGTGACAAGCATCCCTCAAAATAGAGAACCTACAAAATGAGTAGTGGTGGAGATCCTCCCCCTAAGTACACCATGAGTAAATCCTATTCTTTAACCCCTACCCAAGTGAAGGAAAAAGTGACAAATACTAAGAAGGGAACCAAGAGGCCTTGCAAAGACAAGACTTTGGTAACTAATTTCATAGATGACATATTCAACCTAGAGTTAGCCTAAAATCCTAAGAATATGAGAGAGGGTGTCCATGCATGGATGCTTGAAATGATCAATAGGAAAGAGTATAACTCTATTGGATGTAGAATAAGGTATTTCACACTAGTGCATCACATGGTGCCATATTTACACCCATGTCTTGAGGTCTTCACTCTCTTCATAGAGATATACAACATTGATGTTGGCATGATCTCTAATAATGCTCATCTGAAGGTTAAGATCAATATAGATGACATCAAGACAATGCTTCATCTCCCATATGATCCCAAAGCCTTTATCTATAGAAATGAGAGCCTCTAGATCATCTGATATTCCTTGAGAGATAAGGCACACTTCCTTGGATCTCTCTTTATAGAAGAGCTCATAAATATGACTCCATTACCCATGTCCCTATTAGCTTTTCCCATGTAGCACTTAAAAGACACCCCATCCATGATAGCCTTAACAATGGGTATGGACTTTGATGAAAATCACCCCACCCCATGCACTTCCACATTTCTCCACTTTGACTCTCATTGTCCATTCACTCAGCTTCATAGGAGCAAGATCCACTACTTTGCAGTAGTAATTAGATATTTTATTTACACTACCATAAGGGATCCTCTTTGTGAGAGAGATCATCCAAGCATTAGATTGGTACCAGTACTAGATGGATGAAACATATGGTTCTTAATCAAGCCCTTGATGTCTCCAAGGTGGAGAATATATTGCAACCACTCACCCAACTAGAGTTCCAGATGTTGGAAGTTGTCAAAGGCTTGGGAAAAATATCCTTTAAGGAGATAATAGATCTAGATCAAGCCTTCAAGGCTCTTAATAAGAAGACACTAATGAAGGACAAAGAGTGGGCACCCTTATAAGTAACCTTTCAAAAATTGTAGGTTTTTACACCTTCCTATCAATTTTTCAATTTTGCTTCAACTGGTCTAAGTGTCATAGTTTTTGAGGTTATCCTATCTATAAGTAGATGCCCCTATGAATCTTTGGGAATTATGGATTAGAAATACACATTTATTATTTTGGATTAGTTCATTTCTAGCTTCAAACATGATCAATAGTTAATAGTTCCTCAACACCTTTTGGTAGTCCCCTTTTTGGCCTCTTTCTTCTCTGGGCCCATTTTTAAATTTTGTCCAAGCCCCAGCCCTCATTGAATTCTGATGCATGGTAACCTAGTGCTCATCCATCTCAAAAAGAATTTCATATCACTCTGGAGAAGTTCTAGTTTGATATATATCACCCCCACATTTGATCTCACTAAAGTGTCTCTAATCCCTTTGAAGAAGTGTAGCTTGATGCGTGTCATCTCTGTGCTTGCTCAAAAATAGTGTTGGGTTATTAGATCTTATAAGAGCACCATTTAATGAAGGTGTGGGTCCCTCGTCATGAGAGAAGATTTTGAAACACTTTAAGATTAACTTAATATGTAAATCAATGATTTTTAGGAGGATCAAGGCCATTAGATGTAACATAGTAGGGATAACTCTAGAAGAAAACACATGGGATCACCTCACTTCTCCCAAGCATAGTTGCCATAATAGAATGGTATAGTTACATCATATCAGTGGCCATAATTGCACTCATGAGCTTGAGACCCTATTTAAACTTAATGGCATCATCATGGGCATGAATACTGGGATCTCCTAGTGTTACTTTCTCTAGGAAGTTGCCTCACATGTATATTTTAGGTTCTTTCCATTTATAAGGGGATGGATATTATTTTTGTGAGTTATCGCATTTTTATTTGCCATTGTAATAGACTAGGAATAATATAAGTTAGAATTTTTTCTATTTTTTAACCTTAATAGATACATCTCATGGGTGTAAAAGGACACTTTTTATGTTCCCCCTTGTGACCTATATTTAGTCTCCATTTGCAATGAAGAGGATGTGATGTTCTATGTTATTTGGAATGGGAAATTGTCTCTATCTATTATTTTTTGTTTTTAATTCTATATTAGGGGAAATATACTATTATGCATATTTAAAAGGTATCTTCTAAGAGATAACTTGAAATTATTATAAAGGCCTTAAAAATATCACCTAGTAGTGCTTTCCATTAAAGTAAAATTCCACTTATTCCTTGAAGGAGAAATCCACTCTTGTACTTGTTTAAAAGGTATCTCCTAGGAGATACCTTTCCATGGAAATCCACTCTTGTGCTTGAAAGGTATTTTTGACCAATGTTTGGTCTTGTAAGCCAAAATTGGGCACCCCCTCCTTTTTATTTGAAAAATTCATCCAATCCATGTTTTGGCTAGATCATCCCTCTGTTGCCTTATGCAAAATGTTCTATGCCAGACATTTCTCATGAAAAAGCTAGGTGTTTCCCTCATTCTGCTTTACCAAGTGCAAATTAGGTCTATGCAGGTGCATTACTTGTATACTTTTATAAGGAGAAGCAATTGAAGAACCTGAAATGGTCTACATAGTTCATAAAAGGCAATAGATTTCCTTCAAAGTGCATTTTGATAGCTTGAAGGATGTTTGAAAAAAGTTTGAAGGGTGTCTTTCTAGAGGGAACTTGGGAAAAGAAAGATAACTTTTTCACTTTTATGAAGGATGTTTGATTAAAAGTTTGAAGGGTATGTACCCTTATAGAGGGCATCTTGGTCAGTTGTAGGACCAAATCAAAAGTTCTAAAGGGGCCTTTTGAGGCATAAAGTGCCCTTATCGAGGGCACCTTGAGAAAGTGAAGAATGAAGATAAAAGGCTTGAGGGGCATGTGGCCTTCAAGAAAAAAACAATAAAAATAAATAATTCCTTTGAATAAAATGTTTGAAGGAATTATTTTAGATAAAATGTTCAAAAGGAATTCCTTCAGACATTTTGTCTAAAGGAAAGCGTGGTAAAAAAACCAAAACAAAGAAGGCCTGATAAGTCAAGATAAGCCAAGAAGAATCCAAGGCAAAAGAGAAGGCAATGAAGAGACAAAACATGGTCAAAATAAAGAGAAAAAAAGAGAAAGCATAGAATAGTTCCAATAGTTGATAAGGTCAAAAGGTAGAATCAATGACCACTCAGACCAAGACAAGTGGCATAGACAACTCAGCAAGGATAATTAATATATTTAGTGAAATATATCTACCAAAAACCAATAAAATAGATTGGTTTTCAAACTATAGAGATCAGCCCATGTTTTCATGCTTCACCATTAATGCATAGTCAGTTGTACCTAGCATTGAAGATAGAATGGTCCAACCACAATAATTTGGGGATGGCTTTGTCAGTTTTTAGGAGTGTCCCATACTTTTGTAGGCCTAGGATAGCCAGGGTGGTGACTTGGACATCTACAACATGGCTCGTCCATATGCAAATGGAAGAATATGGTAGTATCATGGTCTTTTGGTTTGTGCAGAAGTGTTTAACTTAGCATGGGTTTTCATTCCTTGATTTGTTAGCTATCTTGTTTTGAGTTATCTATATATTTTTAACTTCTCATTTGAGAAAAGATATCTCAGCTTGTATGGCAAAGCCTTAAAGGAATTTACCTTGAATCAAAAAAAGCATTTTTACCTCCATTTGAGCTTACACTTTTGCATATGTTTAAGGTTTTATCTTGTGTTAAGTCATTTTATTTTCATGCTTTCATAAGTTTATTCCAACATATCTAGTGTATTATGAGTTCTTCTCTTATAGGTCAACAAAAAGTGTCCAGATCAAAGTATAGGTACATGTGAATAGGCTATCCATAGTGTGTCTTAGAACACCTCTGGTAGTTCTTCCTCCCTATATCTCCATAGGATCCAATATTGAAACATTGATGCAAGAAAGGTTCTCATTTGAATGAAGTGTATGCTTGCTTGTCTTTGGTCTAAAGTGTATGTCAAAGCTAAGTAGACCAAACATTTTGGTGCATCACCACTTTAGTTCAGGTTATAATTTTAGTATTTTTATCCCTTTTCATCCCCCCTATTATTAGCAATACGAAATCTAGGGCCTCAAGGTGCATCAATGGGAGCTATCCCCTAATCTAGATATTCATCCCTCACATTTGTAACCCACAACAAGAGGAATGTCTCCATTGTGCCACATGGAGGAAGAGAGTTGAGCCTCCCTTCAGAGGATGCAATCCACTATGTCAATTTTTTTTGGCATGCCTAGTGGGATAATTTCTATGTCCTACATGTTTCAGTATTGGTACTAGTCTTGATCTTATTAAAAAATCCAAAAGAAGGAGCTATATTTAGCACCTAGTGATTCCATTCAAGAATAAAATATTTGGTTAATGACTAGCTTGGCATCCCATGCTAAAGGTCACTATAAGATCTTCTTTTAGGGGTGTCCCTTTTGAGTTTGTTGAGTTACCTTTAAACTCAAAAAAAAGGTTAAGGTTTGAAAACACCCACCCTTATGTAGAAAGACATTTTCCTAAACCAGCCATAAAATATACCTACTCAAGGAGACCCCTATTGAATACTTTAATAGCCATGGCAGCCCTTAGGGCTTTCCCTTTTATGGCCTTTAATGGTCAAAGTCCCTTGAACCTTTAGCAGTATGACCCAATTCTAGGGACAACTCTCAAAAGTGTTCCTCCCTTTAGTGGAGAGGGCCCAATTAGTACTTTTGAGCATATTAGAAACATAAAAAACCTCTGTAACATCCATAATATCACTAAAAAATGTAGCCATTAGATTTCCAGCCTTGTCCTTCAAAGGGAAAGTTTTGGACTGGTATGGGACCTTGACTATGAACTCAGTTGGCTCATGGAATGAGTTAGGGACCCTCTTGACCAATAGGTTTGGGGGAAAAAATGACCATTTGTCTCTAGCTAAGTAATGAACCACCATGAAGAGAGCCCCACATGAGTTTATGCAAGATTTTAACACTAGGTTCTAAAAGACTTGGTATAAAATCCCAATTCTTGTGAGGCTAACCCCAAACTATGGTTTCCTTTACCACTTGAAGGCCCTGAATAGTGACATTGCTATCATGATATAGTCTATGGGTGGAAAAACTCTACTCATTACTTATGAGATAGCCATAACTGCTAAAAATTGCCTTTTTCAAGTAGGAAAGATAGTTCCTTGACTTCCTATGCCATTCTTTCCTGATTTATAGCCCTCAATTTAGCCTACTTTTCCCAATCTAGCTCCTCTACATAATCAAGAAAATCTAACTTCTACCATTTTAAATGACATCCATGAAGTTAAGAGCCTATTTTATAGTGTTACCAATAAGTTAGTTGCCCTCAAGAGACAACAAGCTCAGAGTTATAGTCCAAATCAAGGCTACTAGTATTTTGGGCAAGCAAATAGGCCTCCCTTCTAGAATTATAATCAAGGGAAAGGTTAAATTAAACATATTAAGACTTATCAAATCTATAACCAAAATTCCCTTTCATCTTCCAAGGATCTTGTCCCTACTCAAAATAATTTGGTGTAAGAGCAACTCAACTATCCACCCTTGGAGCATGGCCAAGAATAGGTTGTTTATGCTAGTGAGCTACCAAATCAAAGCATGATTACACAAAGTGATTAGGTATCCTAATTATCAAATTTTTAGATGTCAACACAACTTAGGATAGATATTAGGTAGGCTCAATATAATTTCACTCTTATAAATCACTTGGAAGGAGAGTTCTACATAGTTAACTATGTGGGGGGCACAAGTAATCAGAATGTTGGTATTATATCTAACACCATGTCCAAAAGGAGACCCAATGATGAAGCTCAAGTATCCAATAAAGAAATTATAATGTATCCTTCACCCAATAAAGTAGGAAGTGTACCTGAAGTAACCCCAAGACCACAAGCAAATCAAAAGTTTCCCAATTACATGCCAATGGTTGTAGCTTGAGCTCCTCAGGTTGAACCATAGGTTACAAATGTTCCCAAGGAGAATTGTAAAGGGGAAAATCCTTAAATAAATATAGTGGACCAAATGAATAAGCTACACATGAAAATATCATTATGGGATTCTTTAGCACTACCAAGACAAAAATATATACTCCAAAAGGAATTATATGTGTTGGGTGAGCAAGTTGTCCTAACAATAAATGATAATGTGTTGGTAGTAAATGGGGATCCTCCCATGGTTGGTTAAAAAAAGAAAGATGAAAAGGTTCCTCCTTTCTATTTTTCCCTAACTATTGGTAATTTTTTAGTCTATAATTACATCATTGATAGTGTAGCAAGCACCTCAGTTATGCCCAAATGCATAGCTGATAAGCTAGGCCTCAAGTATGAGAAAATGACCAAATGAGTTCTATAGTTGGATGGATCACCTGTTAGGACCTTGGGAGTGGAAAGAGTCTTGAATATGAATCTCCATGCCTATCCAACCTTCTCAATTCCTCATGATGTGGTAGTGGTAGATGTTCCTCCTTACTTCACTCTTTGCTTCTCAAGGAATTTCATATCCAAGATAGGTGGATACTTAGCAACCAACTAGTCTTACATTGTTTTCAGGACAAAGTGTGTAAAAAAGGTGAAGATTGAGTTAGATCTCATCCACAAATATTACCTAGAGACTTACCCAAAGTGTCAAATGTGAACTACACAATCATTGATGAAGAAGAGCTCCAAGTAGATCAATCTCCATCATCTTCCCTTGTGGGACTTGCTGACCTACTCTTAGATGAATGGGCAAATGACAACTTTGAGCATGATACTTACAATTTCATTGAAGAACCTGGTCTTGGAGTCTACTACATGCATGAGAAAGATGTTTTCATGCTGAAATTGATGAAGACAGACTAAGAGGACTATGGTTTATGGTAGTTGTTCTTTGATGGATCTAAAATCAAGTTAGGAGTTGGTGGTGGGGAAATTCTAGTTTGACCTTCAAAGGATAAATACTTCTCAATTTTTAGGTTTTAGTTATCCTACACCTATAATGTAGTAGAGTATGAGGCCCTTGTTCATGGCCTAAAATGGGCAAGGAAGAGAGGAATCAAAGAATTACAAGTGTTTGGAGATAGTGAGTTGATTATGAACTAAGTGAGAGGTCAAAGCTTGACCAAGAGCTCCTTACTAAAGTCTTACAAGCATAGAGTGTGGGACCTTGTAGATAAATTAATTGATTTCAACATCACTTTCATTCTAAAAGAGGAGAACAAGCATGCAGATAGACTAGTAGGAGTTGGTGCTCAGTTTGACATCCCAAAGGGGATGAGACAAAGCAAGAATTAACATCATTTAAAGGTGATTGTGAGGTCCTCCATACTAGACAATGTCACCAATTGGTATGTGTTTGAAAGTGACTAGAAAATAACACTTCTTATAGGAAGAAGCTGAGTTTGCTTCCAAAAATTAGTCTAAGCTAAAATAGTAGTATGATGGGAAGATTATTTAACTAAAGACCAACAGGCTTCCCAAAGGTTTGGTAACTCTTGAGAGCATTTTCAATGAAGATGACCAAATCAAGAAAGACAAAAAAATCATGTCAACCAATAAGGAAAAATATGAAAAGGTAGATATCTATAAGGATAAGTTTCCTACACTTAGGAAGGTGTATACCAATGATGAAAAGTATGATTTCATTATGTTATGTCAAGAGTTTGTTGATGTCTTCACTTAGGAGTATGGTGATTTGAAGGGATTTGATCTAAGATTGGACCAACACACCATTGAGCTAGATTAAGGTACCAAACCCATCAAGCAAAAATAAAGGCCAATAAATCTAAAGATCGAGCCTCTTATGAGGAAGGAGCTCACCAAACTGATCAAGTCTAGGATCATTTTCCATATCAAACACTCTTTTTGGTTGGATAATTTGGTCCCTGTTAGGAAGACTAATGGAGAAATCATATTGTGTGTGGATTTTAGAGACCTAAATAGAGTCTCACTAAGAGATCACTATCCCCTTCCAAGTATGGATCAAATTCTTTAGATGGTGATAGGCAATAAAAGGTTATCTCTCCTAAATGGCTACTCTAGGTACAATCAAATCTTGGTACAATAATGTGTCCAATACAAGATAGCCTTCACCACCAAGTGGGAAACATAAGCCTATAGGAATATGTCATTTAGATTGTCAAATTTTGGATCTACCTTCCAACATGCTATGGACATGGCTTTCCAAGGTTTGATCAATGATATTGTGTTGGTTTATCTTCATGATGTGACAGTATTCTCCAAGGAGGAAATTAAACACTTGAATCACCTAAGGTAAATATTTGAAAGGTGTAGATATTTTAAAATCTCTCTCAACCTAAATAAATGCATGTTTCCTGTCCATGAAGGCAAGCTCTTGGGCCATGTTGTTTTGAAGGAAGGCCTATCCATTGATCTAGAGAGGGTGCATACCATCTTAGCATTGTCCTTGAATAAGCACAAGAAGGGCCTACAAAGTTTCTTTGGTAAGATAAATTTCATTAGGATATTTATTCCTAACTTTTCTAGCTTGTCAAGCCACTAAATTCCATGCTAAATAAGGATGAGACATTCACATGGATAGTAAGAAGAGAGAAATTTAAAGGAATCAAGAAAGCTATCACCCAAGCTCCTACCCTAGATAGTCCAAACTTCTCTAAGGAATGAAATATATATAAATTTGGGAATGAAGAGGTAATCTCTGCTATGCTCACTCAAGAAAATGGTGAGAATTTAGAACCTCTAACTTTTTTCAGCCAAGGTTTAGAAGGCTATGAGGTTAGAAACACATATGTTGAGAAGAAGGTGCTTGTAGTCATATGAAGTCTAAATAAGTTTAGACATATGTTATCTAGAAACCAAATTCACATCATGGTGCCACATCCTAGTGTAAAAGACTTGCTAAATTGAGACTTGAATGATAAATGGGTAAGTTAGATCACCAAAGTAATGGAGTATGACATAGAAATCAAGACCACCAAGTTGGTAAGAGGAAGAGGGTTGTATGAACTCCTCAATATATAATTAAAAGAACCAAATGAGGATGTTTTGGTACTCCATGATGAACTTATAGTAGTTGTACATATAGTCATTAAGAGCTGGGCACAAGACATGGTTCATTTCCTTCAAACTGGTGAGTGTCCATATGGTCTTGATAGGACCAAGAGGAGGTATTTTAGACTCCAATCTACTCCTTATGTCCTAGTTGATGGAGTGATATTTAGAAAATAATTTTCAAGGGTAATCTTGAGATGCATTGATTTAGACCAATTCAACAAAGTATTGTCTGAGTTCCATGATGGACCAGCTGGTGGCCACTTTGCTTCTAAGGCCACTGTTGCAAGGATTATGAGGGTTGGTTACTTTTGGCCTAGTTTGTTTAAATACACTCATTATTGGGTGAGGAAATGACAAAAATGTGCTTTCTTTTATGGGAAGCAATGATTAATTACCATGCCTTTTCATCCTATTTAGGTGGAACAACCATTCATGAAATGGGGGTTAGACTTCATAGGGTTGATCAATCCTCCTTCTAGTGCTAGACACAAGTGGGTTTTGAATTCCATGGATTATTTCACAAGGTGGGTAGAGGTCATAAATTTGAAAGAGGCTAATGAGATTATAGTCCTAGACTTCTATGAAGGCATAGTGATAAGATTTGGGGTCCCAACCATAATCATTTTAGACAATGTATTGGCTTTCTTGGGAATAAAGACAAGTGAGTGGGAATTAAAGTATGGCATCTATCTTAGCACTTATTCCAACTAATATCCATAAGGAAATGGGATGGATGAGTCCACAAACAAGAATTTTATTAGGATCATAAAGAGGACAATGGAGTGAAATAAAAAGACTTGGCATGCCAAGTTGAAGATAACTCTTTGGGTAAATAGGATCACTTCAAAGAGGGCAATCGATAATTCACCATACACACTTGTGTATGAAAGGGAAGATAGAATTCCTATCTCACTTGAGTTACCAGCCTTGGATCTTTGCTATCAGCTATACTTGATAAAAATTGATAGCCTAGAAGTTAGGTATTATGAGCTAATGGAGCTTCAAGAAGCGAGAGACCAAGCCATGGATGCCATGACCAACTGCCAACAACAAACAAAAAAGAATTTGGATAAAAGGTCTACACCAAGGAGATTCTCAAAAGGTGACATTGTCTTGAAGTGGGATGAGGACCGAGCCAAGCCTAAAAGGCACATGAAGTTTGATGCTTTGTGGAATGGTCCATATGTCATCACCCAATGCAAGCAATACAATGTTTTCCAACTCTCCAAATTGGATGGTGAAGAGATACATATCCTAGTCAATGAGATATACCTTAAGCATTATTACTAGGTTTATTTCTTCATATACATAGTTTTCCTTATTTTTCCTCATTTTCCCTAAGTCATGTTATGCATGTGTGTACTATTTTTAGCCTTTGTATGTGTTTTTTCATTGTTGTTTTGGATAAAATATTTGTTGGTTCATAGGTCCTTACAAATATATTGTTGACTTCTTCAAGATGCATCCTAACCCCATGCCCAATGGAATTTGTGGCTACCGGTCTTCCCAAGCATAGAAGACATGCTTCCCCTATGAGTCACCAATTGTGTTGACTAATTTTTGGTCCTGTAAGCCAAAATTGGGTGCCCCCTCCTTTTTATTTTCAAAAGTCATCCAATCCATGTTTTGTATAGATCATCCCTCTATTGCCTTGTGAAAAATGTTCTCTACAAGACCTTTCTCATGAAAAAGCTAGGTGTTTCCCTCATTCTACTTTGCCAAGTGTAAATGGGGTTTGTGTAGGTCCATTAATTGTCTAATTTTATAATTAGAAGTGATTGAAGAACTTGAAATGGTATAAGTAGTTCATAAAAGGAAATATATTTCCTTTAGAGGGCATTTTGATGGCTTGAAGAACATTAGAAAAAAGTCTAAAGGGTAAGTATATTTCTAGAGGGCACTTGGGAAAAGAAAGAGGACTTCTTCACTTTTCTAAAGGACAATTGAAAAAAAGTCATAAGGGTATGTGCCCTTATAGAGGGCACCTTGGTTAGTGGTAGGACCAAATCGAAAGTTCCAAAGGGGCATTTCAAGGCACAAAGTGCCCTTACAAAGGGCACCTTGAGAAAGTGAAGAAAGAAGACAAAATCCCTAAGGGGCATGTGCCCTTCAGGAAAAGAAGTAATAAAAATAAATAATTCCTTCAAACAAAATGTCTAAAAGAATTCCTTCAAACAACTTTTTTGAAGGAAAGCATGGCAAAAAGCCCAAAACAAAGAAGGCCCGATAAGTCAAAATAAGCCAAGAAGAAGCCTTGGCAAAAGAGAAGGCAAGGAAGAGACAAAACATGGGCAAAGTAAAGAGTAAAGAAAGACATAGACAAGGTCAAAAGGTAGAACTAATTACCACTCAGAACAAGACAAGTGGCATAGATAACTTATCAAGGAGAATTAATACATTTAGTGAAATATATATACCAAAAACCAATAAAATAGATTAGTTTTTGAACTATAGAAGAGAGCAAACCATGTTTTCATACTTTACCATTAATGCATAGCTAGTTGTGTCCAGTAATAAGGAGAGCATGGTCTAGCCACAACAACTTAGGGATGGATTTATTAGTTTCTAGGAGTATCCCATGCTTTTGTGGGCCCAAGACAACAAGGGTGGTGACTTAGACATCTACAGCATAGATCTCCCATATGTAGTTAGAATAATATGGTAGCATCATGGTATTTTAGTCTCTATAGAATTGTTTCACTCAGCATGGGTTTCCATTCCTTGATTTGTTAGCTATCTTGTTTCCAGTTCTCTATATATTTATAACTTCTCATTTGAGAAAAGATATCTCAGCTTGTATAGTAAAGCCTTGAAGGAATTTAACTTGAATTAGAAGAAGCATTTTTACCTTCATTTGAGATTGTACTTTTGCATATGTATATGGTTTTAAGTCATTTTATTTTCATTCTTTCATAAGCTTATTCCAACATATCTAGTGTATTATGAGTTCTTCTCTTGCAAGTCAACAAGAAGTGTCCAACTTAGAGTATAGGTGCATGTGAACAGGTTATCCATAGTGTGTCTTAGAATACCTCTGGTAGTTCTTCCTCATTGTATCTCCATAGGATCCCCTATTGAAACATTGATGTAGAAAAGGTTCTCATTTGAATGAAGTGTATGCTTGCTTGTCTCTAGTGTAAAGTGTATGTAAAAGCTGAGTATACCAGCCATTTTGGTGCATCACCACTTTAGTTTAGGTTTTGATTTCAATATTTCTCTCCATTTTCATCCCCCCCATTATTAGTAGTATAAAATCTAGGGCCTCAAGGTGCATTAAGGGGAGCTATCCCCTAATCTAGAGCTTCATCCCTCAAGTTTGCAACCCACAACAAGAGGAATGTTTTCATTGTGTCACATGGAGGAAGAGAGTTGAGCCTCCATTCAGAGGGTGTAATCCACTATGTCAATAGGTATCTCTTGGGAGATACCTTGAAGGTATTATAGAGGCATTCAAAATATCACCACATAGTGCCTTCCATGTAAAGGAAAATTCCACTTGTTCCTTAAAGGAGAAATCCACTCTTGCACTAGTTTGAAAGGTATCTCCTAGGAGATACTTTAAAGGTATTATAGAGGCCTTAAAAATATAACATAGTAGTGCCTTCTCTGTAAAGGAAAATTACACTTGTTCCTTGAAGGAGAAATACACAAAATGGACTTTAGACTAAACAAATTAGGCTAAGATTTAATCATGATTTGACAAACCAAATACTAATAAAAGATCAATTTAACATTAAAGAAAAAAGACCCTAAACATGTTCATTTCCAAATAAAATTCCATTGAACCTATAATATAGAAACATGAGAAACATTGGAAGGGGTAAAACCATGACAATATAAAAACATGCCCATTAATCCAAATGAGAGTTGGGCATAATGTATAACCAAAATAGAAATAGATGATCTCTAAATTAGAAAATGTCACTTGGAAGTAAGTGATATTAATTCCTATAGATAATAATAAATATTAAAGTTAGGGTTTGAGAGCATATAAAATCTTAAACTAAGTGATATAGATTAAATTTTTCAACATGATAAAATGACCATGGAAAAAAATTAGTCCAAAGAAATCAATGTCTCAGGGAGATTATCTCAGGTGAATTATTTTGAAGGCTAAAGTGGTGATGATAAATAACCTAAAGGGTCTTTGAAAAAAAGGCTAAAGGGAACTTTTATAAGGTTTGAAGGGCACTTCTCATTGGGGAAAGGTGTAAGATAAAAGTCCCAAAGGGCAAAGGGTGATTTAAAAAAAGTTAAAGGGTAATTTTAAAAATCCCAAAGGGTACTTTCAAAAAGCCTAATGGGTACTTTGAAAAAGCATGAAGGGTGATTTCAAAAGGATTGAAGGGAACTTATCATCAAGGAAAGGGCCTCTTTATCATCAACCATATTAGTTTGTTTTTTCCCTTTCCCCTTGCTTTTCCTTTTATAAGTATTATTAACACAAGTGGCTGACCTAGTCACCACACATCCTTTCCCCCAGTTCTCTCAAATCCCCAAAAACATCATCTAAAATATGGTTATTTTCCAAACTTACCTGATATCAATATAATATACTCCATCATGCACAAATTCCCATGATGATTACCATAAATCTCTTAGGTATGTCTCTCTAGGCATATGTATCACCCCCATTATTTAAGAGGGAACCTCTCTCCAAAAAATTCCCATGATAAACACACTAAATAGTGGTAATAGCATATAAATATCCCTTTTCTCCTTTTGAGCCAAACACTTAAAACTTTTTGATTTGGAGTAATAATTAAGAAATTGGGAAGGAAAGAAAGAGAGTTTGTAGGATGAATGAGGTAGTAACCATCAATCCAATCTTACAAGAAGAAGAAGAAGAAAAAGGTCATTAAAACATATACAAATATGAAGGCTTCTATATCCTCATCTGGTAGTAATAAGTATCCCTCAAAGCCAAGAAACTAAAGTTTAAGTATCAGACTAAACCCTACCTTTAAGCACATAATAGACAAAGCCTACACTTTAGCCCCTAATCAAATGAAGGATAAGGTGCTATATGCCAAACTAATGACTAGGGGACCCTACAAAGATCAAGATTTGGTAAATGATTTCATGGATGATATATTTGACACAAAATTTAACCAAATCCCTAATAATTTTAGGGAGAGTGCTTACACCTGAATGCTTGATAGGGTAAGCAAGAAAGATTATAACACCTTTGGATGTAGATTATGGGAAATAATGATGCCATAATACATGGTGCCTCAAGTACACCCATGCCTTGAGATTATTACCATCTACTTAGGAAAATACAACACTAACATGGGATTGATAATTGGTAATACCCACTTAAGGATAAAAATTAGTGCACATGATATCAGAGAGATGTTTCAACTTCCATATGACCTAAAAGCATTATCTATAGCATTGAGACCCTCTAACTTATATGGTATTTTCAAGTTAAGGATAAGGTAGGTTTTCTTATAACTCTACTAAACTATGAGGTCATTGAGATGTCTTCTCTACCCATGCCCTAGTTGACCTATCCCACACAACATTTGAAATTCACTCTAACTATGTTAGCTTTCATCCTAGGCATGGATAGAGATTTCAACATCTATGACTTTCATATAAGGGTGTTATTCATGTTAACATCAAAATAAAAGGGGTAGGAATTTAGAATGGACTTTATCAAATCCATTTCTTCCAACATGAGGAACAAAATATAGAATTTATCAATAATGAGTACCTTCCAGTACTCATCCTTCCTCATGTACCTGATCCTACACTAGTATTCCCATTTTTTTTCCAAGTATCTTTGGATTAACACCTATGATACTAAGAATTTTACCCATATAGTGTCCCCCATAATAGTATAGACTAACATCCTATCAAATACTAGGGAATACTATGATTTCTCAAAGTGGTTCATGGCTCAAGTTCTTGTAGATCTTAGCTAAATGATCAACACTTTTAAGATGGAAAATTATCAACAAGCTTGGATCTAAACTAGTAAAGTCCTAGTTGAATGGTTCTGGGATCCCACTTCTCTTTCATATGAGTACATAGTTTCAAAGGAGAGCCCTTCTAGCTTCCCCACACATTGACAGACAAAACCTTAGCCCTTGAGGTTGCTCACCAACTTGATGTGGTAGACCTTGTTTATGGGGTCAAGAAGAATAAAATAGGTGTATATGATGTCCCATTCTTAAGGAATGGAATCATAGTGAAAAAAATGCATAAAAGGCACCTCCTCACAACTAAAGTAAAAGAACTTAACCTTGTTTTGATAGATGATCAATGAAAACATGATCTAAAAGGATACATAGCTGAATTAAAGACTACCAGCATTGCCAAGTATCAATCTCAGCCCTACTTGGAGTAAAGGATGTCACCCATTGAGGATGTCCCTAAAAATCATGTGGACCTAGTTCAAAAATCAAAAGACACCCTTAAACTATAAGAGTATTCTTATGATAAGGTCTATAAATATGACCCAAACTAAAATTTATCAAAGATAATGATGGACTTACTCACCCGATTAACTTGGAGCATGAAGAATAAGACCACCTTCATCAAATAAATGTTTGAAATTGAAAATCCATATAAGGTCTTGTATGATGATGACCAAGATGAAAAGTTTGAGAATCTCTGTGATAAGTTTCACCCAAAAGAGGTTAGGTCTAAGGAAGAATCTACTCCCAAAGTCAAGATGGGGGGATGATGATGAAGAATAAGACACTCCCATGGAGGAAGTAGGGGACATGCCCCCAAAAGAGGACATAAAATAAGTAGAGGTAGTGGCCACCTAGGAGCCTTCAACATGGCCAACTCCCATACCTTCAAATCTTTCAACCCCACACCAATAGTAAGATCTCTTAAAGCACCTTATAGCTGGGTTATCCTAGCTCAAACACATTAAGGCACCCATTTATAACCCTTTGTCATCTTCCCCCTAGAAGAAGATCCACTTTACATATCCCTTACTTTTCACCTATGCATCTTTCTCCACTACCCTATCCCCCTCTATAGCTCTATAATAGGTTGTGGCATCATCTATTGCCCAACCAAACACTTTGACTCTCCTATTCACTTCATCATCTACCCTAATAGCCCCACTATAGTTTATAGTACCTTTCATTGCTTAACCTTATACAACTTTAGCCCTATTCTCCTCCTCATCTTGTTAATCTATCATTGGGTTTGACCCCTTCTCCTCTATTATACCTATCTCCTATCACATCCATTTCCTCACTTCCCTACCTTCATCATCTACCTCATCCCCTTATTGATGTAATCCCCATTCACCCCACCCCATAGACCCCCATATTTCTCCCCTTTAACCCTTCAATTTTGATCACTTACCTCCATAGGATCGGGGCTCACTACTTCATACAAGTAATTAGCTATCCCATTCATGCTTCCACAAGGGAACCCCTTTGTGGGAGAGATAATTCAAGCATTAGACTAGTTCCATCAGTAATTATATGTAGTAAGGGAATCCCAAAAGGCCTAAGTGTAAAAAAAAAGGGGAAAATAAGTGAAGGCTTATGCCCTGACTCACATGCGATCATTTTATGACCCAATTCAATAATCTTTTATGGTCACTCACTTGACTCCCTAAGTAATTAATCCACTTGAACATATGTAATTAAGGGAATACACTATCCAAGTTGTTGGCCTTAACCTTAGGCAAGCCTAGCCCACTGATAGAGTTAAGCTTATGGAGGAGACATAAATGTTTGTGACAATAGATAATGTTAAAGTGGCTAATTAGCTAGAGAAGACTAAGTTGGAGCTATTAAGAGTAAAAACTATGGTTGATCACCTCAATATTAATTCTAAGGCTAAAAATATTGACCTCAATAAGGCATAGTTAGAGCTATAAGGAAGTATCCCAAATGAAAGCTTTCATACAAAAGATAATTTACGTAGAGATACCAGACCAAGTTGTAAGAGCAAGAGATGGAGCTGAATGAGATCTACCAGAAACTCGAATATACAAATTGGTCATGTAAACTATTACAAAACTAGGCATAATAGGATTCCTTCGTCAAGGACCAAGAGATTGAAAAGTTTAAAAATGACCTTATAGTTCTCCCTTAGGCCACTGAGATCCTTCCCATAGTCTAGTATTTAAATAGATCCTATTGGGAATAGATCAAATCCAGGGTAGTAAACCTGAAGACAACACTAACCTATATCATAGATGCATAGAAGCTATCCTCTTAGGTATGTTGTAAATATTGTCATTGATGTCAAAGTTTTAGCATTGGTGATAAAGGCCCCATAACATTTAATGGTGTTTTTAATATTCATTTCTTGGCTAATGTGTGTTAATATTTATTTAAGATTAATGAATATATTTTTGGTTTCATATAAGTCAAACCAAGGCCTATAGAGAATTCAAAGAGTCACAAGGTAAAGAGAAAAGAAGAATGGAATGCATTTTCTCATGAAGAGTCATCTTGAGAAATTCTAAGAGTCACCATGTGAAGACAAGAGAGGGTATGGAACATTTTTCCATGAAGGGACACTTTGAGTAATATGAAAAGTCACCAAGATAAAGACAAAAGAGGAAAGGATGTATTTGCTTATGAAGGGTCACCATGTGACTTTTCAAATGCAAGGATATGAAGGGTCATGCAAGTTTGGTGCCATTTTCCATGAGGATTAGAGGGTCACAAAGGGTGAATGCCAAAGTCATTTGGAAAGCTATAAATAAAGGCCTGAGAAGCCATTTGTAATATGAAAGAGAGTGCATAGTTTTATAATTGTTTTATATAATATAAGAGGAGAGAAAATTAGGATATATTATAGAGTTCTATCATTTGTTAAGCAACATTGAGAGATAGTTGTGTTTTATACAAAAGAGGGGTTAGTGCTCCTATAGGTTGGTGCTCACAAATATTTGTAATGGGTTGGTGCTCCTATGCATTGGTGAACACAAATAGTTATTGTGTTGGTGCTTGGAAAAGGGGTTGGTGCTCATACAAGTTGGTGCTTATGAACTGTGTAATTTGAGTTGGTGCTCATTCATATAATTGAGATTTTTCTCCATGGTTTTTCCCACTTTGGGTTTCCACATAAAAATTCTCTCTCTCTCTCTCTCTCTCTCTCTCTCTCTCTCTCTCTCTCTCTCTCTCTCTCTCTCTCTCTCTCTCTCTCTCTCTCTCTCTCTCTCTCTCTCTCTCTCTCTCTCTCTCTCTCGTGTGGTGCATCTTATTTTTTCAATTTTATTATATATCTTGAATATGTGATTAATTGGTTAAAGAAAAGAATTTAGATTAAGTAAAAGATATATAAAATATAAATTTAGCCCCCCCTCTTAGTATATTTCATGCTTAACAAGGTAAGGACATATACTAATTAGATGATTGATTTCATCTCCCTGAAGGTCTTAGAGTTATAAATCCTTGTTCAAAATCTCTATAATACTTCTCCAAAAGCATTAATGATAGTAGGGGTGACTGATCTAAGGTAGGTAGTGGAAAAGGTAAATTAGTTTTTAATCTGTAGCAATGTAGAAAATAAGTGCAATGAATTACTTAATACCTTGGATCAAGATACTTGAGAAAGGTGGGTATATATAGAACATTTAGTCGAACTAAGATTCTCTTCCCCATTTTTGGTAAATAATAATGTCTCCTTGAGGATCGGATCAAGGCACTACTTGAGTGAAAGAAGGATGACTAGACCATCTTTGTGACTCTTGATCAAACATCTGATTCCTTTGAGGTGGAAAAAATATTGCTCCCACTTTTCCAATTAGATTTCTAGACATTAGTGATGGTTGAGGGCTTGGGAAGAATATCCTTTAGGGAGATGATAGATCTGAATAGAGCCTTAAGGCTCTCAATAAAAATACCCATCCAAAAGAGAAGGTTTGGGTACCCTTGTAAGTATCCCTTCAAAATTTGTAGATTTTTGTACCTTTCTCTCTTTTGTAGTTTTGTTTTGATTGGTCTAAGCACCAAAGTTTTGGGTTCTCCCACTCACAGGTGGATACCCCTATGAGTCATCAAGAATTATGGATTATAAATACATGTTTTTCATTTTTTAGATTAGTTCATTTCTTTAATTGGTCTCACTCAACATCAACATGGTTCCTTGGCACCTTCTAGTGGATCTCCTTTTAGCGTTTCTTCTCTAGACCTTGTTTCATAATTTTGACAAGGTCTCAACCTTTGTTTGCCTTTAACACATGGCATTTCCATGCTTGAAATAACTAAATAATTCCTTAACTACTCTAAATAAGCACCTATGTGACATGTGTAATCTTCACACTTGCCTAGGAGCTGTGTTAGTTCATCAGTATTTAAAGAATCACCATTAGATGAAAGTGTGGGTCTCCCTTTCGATCAAATATTTTGAAACACTTTAGGCTTGGCCTGAGGTGTAATCCTTTGATTTTTGAAGTCCAAAAACATTGAGCATAGTATAAGTGGGCATATCCAGGATTAGACACATGACACCACCTCACTTCTCTCAAGTTTATTGGTCTTAACAAAACAATGTAGTTTCCATTTATCTAAGATCTAGAGGCAAATTACTCATGATCTTGAAACCTCATTTAAGTTATAAAATCATCATCATGGTCATAGAGAGGGAATCTCTAGGTGTCTCATCTTTCAGCATTTGCCTTGCTTATTTATTCAAAGCTCATTTATTTTGTAAGGGGTGGCTGGTGATCATTTTGTTTCTTCACATTTTCATTTTTATGGACAACCACTATAGTAAAATAGGATAGTAGTAGTTAGAATTTTTATATTCTACAACCTTATCAATCACAATTTCGTCCTACATCTATAAAGCTTTCCATAGGAAAATGTTCACCAAAAGTGAGACTTTTAGGCATCAATAGTATTAACTAGGAGATTCCTTCATGGGAAATTTAAAGTATCTACTAGGAGATACCTTGAAGATATTAAAAACCTGAATAACACTGTGCAAGTTTAATCTTAAGGTATACAATAGGATATTCCTTTGAGGGACTTGTAATACCTTTATGGGTAACTTAAATGTATCTCCTAAGAGATACTTTGAAGATATTAAAAGGACCATCAAGGTAAAGAAAAATTTTAGAGGAAAATTAAAGGTGTCTCCTATGATATGTCTTGTAAGAAAAAAATCACTCTTGTTCATGATTAAAAGGTACATGTTGATGGGTTTTTGGACACATACTAGAAACATACTTCCCCTCATATTTCTACTTCAAAACAAATGTTTGTAGATTCCTTTACCCATCAAATTATATTGGTTGGTGCACATAATTTATTTTCAATTTGGTCATACCTTATTAGTTTAAGTGTGAGTTAATGTATATATTAAAAAGATTTAATATGTATTTTGTATTGAGTTTAGAATTGACTTTTATTGATATACATTTAATCACTGCTCAAACACCAAAAAAAATCATGAACCAATGAAATAAGTAACTTGTATTTTTAAAAATATCAATATTTAAATAATTTCAATTGCTTTGTAGAGTGTATTTAGGTGAAAAATGAATTACCACACTTAAAAGGTATAAGAAGGCCTCACTCAAAGAGAATTTGGATAAAAGGCAGAAGGTGGCCTCACTCCAAGAGAATTTGGATAGAGTATTATTTAAAATACCAAAACTAAAATTAAATCCACATAAACATCTTTCATTTTATGGTGGTGACAAAATTCCTCTTGTTGATTAGTATTTTGAATTGTTAAGTCTACCAAACATGCATCCAAATATATAGTTGTTTAGCACTACATCAAGAAAAGAATCTTCTTCGATTGGAATAATCCTGGCCTGTGATAAGTATGAACTTAAAGATGCCCTTCAATTACAACTAGAGGTATGGATTTAAGAAGAGGGATTTCTCCATCGAGCTACAACTAATTTCAATAAATTTACACCAAATAAAATGGATTTGACAAAAAATTAATTTTCTCCTTCTTATGAAACATTTGGATTTCATTTGAATAGCTATGACAACCTTCAAATGTCTAGGTTGATAGATAGAGATAATTTGGTCATTACAATATAAAACATGTTAAAATAAAAACATGAAGAAGTGGACATAAATTTTTTTACTTTCCACCATGCAAACATGTATTTAAGATACCCTACAATCATTATAGAAAAAACATTGAAGAAAATAAGACAATCAAGGGAAACATATTTGTACACAGATATGAAAGAGGCCATATAAGTACTCACACAAATGGAAAAATATAAGGTCAAACAAAAGGTTGGAAAACTTTTATTGACATAAAATTCTGATGAAACACATAGTGAATTATGTACATTGTATATTTCCTCTAGCAATTATGCCTTGAACATTCCTATAGGGCTCTGTGAATTAGGGGATGCAAATATCAAAATAAGAAATATGAATGAAATAGGGGTGAATGATATAATTAATCTATTTGTAAAACATAATGAGGTTACAATGAAGGCTGATTTGTTAATTAATTTTGATCTAAATAACCCTAATTATACTATTGAATCAAAGGAAGTCCTAGAAGATATGATGGAGAAAAAAACTATAAGGTTCAAAATTGCAGATGGATAACACACAATTATAACACAACAAAGAATTATTTCAAAGGAGGAATAAAATTCATAATCATTGAGAAATAAATGTCATGTTAGAAGGGCAAGACTTTTGAAAACTCATACTCTATTTCATATTATGCACAAAATATGTAATCAATATAATGAAGCCAATGAAACAATTTATAAGGCTTTATTTTTAGAAAGAGTTTGATATGCACATGAACTTGTCAAATTGAGAGGTTGGAATAATCTTGAAATAGGGAAGAAAAATATGGAAGAAATACATGAATGAGATAAACACTTGTTCACATAAATGAACTATTCAACACAATAACTATAGGAGAGCAAATACCTTCTTTTCATGGAACAACCCATTTGGGATTGTTTTGATAAGGCATTTGATTTTTTTGAAATTAGTAATTTACCTAATTTAAATAAAAAAATATTTAAATATGATTTGTACAATAGTAATTAGAAATATTCAAAGGATTTTAGAGAAACAAAAATTAGAAATAATAGATTTATTAGAGAAAAAGGTCTATTTCCTTTTTGAAAACCCTTGGGTGCAACAACATGGATAATTAGTGCAAAAGGGTGAAAATGGAAAGTAACATATTGTCAAAAATTATAGATTATTTTAGCAACCATGATATGACACTACCACTAGACCAAATAATCACACCTGAAGAGGCAATGGAGCATTAAAATTTTTTTGTGAAAAGGTTTGATGATTTGTGTGTCCTGAATGAATGTATTTCAAAAAATAAAAAATGGATGGGAAGCATTATCTCAAGATTCATTAATCATATTGAAAATTTATTTACATAATGATGGATGTCAGCTCCCTAAGATAGATATATAAAAATTTAGCTATCATTACAGGCCCCCATGTCTTTGCCCATCTATTTTAGAAGATTTTAGTGAAACATTCATTCTTGGTTTGAATGCTGATTTGATAATTATTTATCTTTTGAATCTCACTTAAGTTTTTAAGGAAGAAAATATTCATCTATTTCTTTAGGCATAGATTGAAAAAATTAATGTCAGGGCCTTCAATGTATTAATCATCCATAAACTAGAACATTATCTTACCATTCAGACCTCTCTCAAGAAATTGCATGTTGGTGATTTTCATTACACGCAAGGTACAAGTGTCATACTATGGGGTTGAGATAGTTATGGATTCAATTGAACACATATTATAGCTATCAATTTTTGTCAGGATCCAACTCATTTTTAGCTACAAGGTTTCAACCTCCATTCACAACAAAGTAGATTAGAGGATAATTTTGACATCTACAAAGATGTATCAAATTTTCAAATGATTGGTTCGAACAAAATAGGAAGGCTGTTTAAAAATGAACTAGATAAAATATTTTTGGAGACACTTATCTATACTTTCAATGATTTGGATGCATGTGATGTGCTATGGGTATATATAGAAGTTGGATTGGTGCATGCTTGTAAGAAATTGCAGAGAAATTTATCTTACATTACAAAAACTAAAGAATAAACAATTTTTAATGTTCTATTTCAAATTTATATGAAAAATTCAAATAAACCAATACAAGAACAACCGCTTCAATCAATACCAAGTGTATAATATTTTTAATTTATTTTATAATCATGCTTCATTTTCCAAATATAACATTTTAACAATATTTTGGTGTGTATGATTTATTTTTCAAACCTAACAGCTTAGTAATATTTCAGTGTGTAGCACCAATAACATTGCATGCAAGTGAAGAAACAATAATAATAGAAAATCATATCATTGAACATGACACATCACAAGTTGAAGAAGGTAACATAAGATCATGGATGTTTTTTCAATTATATAATTTTTAATTTATCAATGATTCATAGTACTGACAAAATATTTCTCAATCTCTTTATGTCTCAATTGAAATAGTTTACAACGTAGCTCTAGCACTTTGTGTCTACAAAATAAAAACCCATGACACAACTCTATAAGTTAGTGCCTCCATAAAAACAACACAAAGTAAAACTTTCCAACAAGACACATTTTTTAAATACAAGTATTAAATCATTTGATAATGAAAATTTTTAGTTACTACATTATATAAGACCTTACAGGGAATAAATAACCAAAGATTCAACTAAAGAGTACATCCATACAAATTACAAAAAGACAAATAAAAGGTGAAAATCCCTTCTAATAAATGTGTAATTATACAATTTCATACAAGTCTAGATTATATTAATTATCTTTGTTTATTTAAACACATTACAATTGAATTTTTCTTCATGGACAAGAGATTATAGAAGATAATAAAATATAGACTTGCATCAGCTTGGGATTTGGAAGTGTGGTTCATTTTATTGTTGTATAGACTAATGTGGTTGTATTTACTCATTAAAATGTTGTTTACAAGTTTAATTTACCCATTACAATGTTGTTTACATGTTTAAATTACCTAGTTTAAAATAACGAAATATATGTTATACTATGTCTTCAATACAATAAATTTTGATGCAGAGTATCCATGTGTTCTTTATCAATAAAATAATAATAAAGTATATTGTGCTAGAAACAATTATATTATTATTGATTCAAACAGTTTTTAATTTGATGTGTCTTATTACAAGTATATGAAAGGGTTTCAACTATTAAGGTGTATATTCATTTGAATTTAGTGATAGTGAACTACGACTTAGAAGAGTAAATCTTATTTTGTTTGCTTTGATGGGATACATAAACATATAAATTTATATTGGTATGCATAAGAATAGTTGATACTTTCATTACTGTAAGAATATAGATGTTGGTTGAACAATGCTAAATTCCTATCAACATCTATGAGAAACAAGTTATGACAAAATTGGTCTGATTTATATTATGATACATTTATGGTCATGTTATAAGGATTCAATAAAACTTTTATATGCATATGTGTGTTACAAAACTGGAAATAGAAATAGTACATCCATGTAAAATGAGTATTATAGCTATAATGTGCCTAAGCATGTATTTATTTTTATATGAATCTTTATAATATTTTAAAAAATGCAAAAAAAAAAAATGAATCACATGAAATGCATTATGTTTTTATGTTACAATAAGAAATGCAAATCAAAATTGCATCAATGAATAGTCTAGTAACATGTAAAAAAAAATTCTTAGAAATTTTTCATGTTATATCTCTTATAATATAATATTTTTAATAAATGACTCATTTCATTTTTAACAAATTGTAGACATTTTAAAGGAGGAGCTAAAACTAACTTTTATAATCTATTGATTTTGAGTTTAGATGGCTTATTATTTGTTATGCACAAAACAAAAGATATGCAAATGCATGATATGGGAAATAAAGAAGATTATAAAATTGAAAACATGTCATACTACATTTGAGATCATTCTAATGAAAAATTGAAAGTAACACTGTAGTCTTTTTCTAACATTAGTATTTGGTCAATGATAGAGGATAATCATTTGAGGATACTCATTCAAGCCATGGGTTGCACAATTTCAAATTTCATGTTTGTTTGGGGGGAAAATATTCTAAGCTGTTTAAAATAAACATAAAAAATTATATGAAGTTATTTTTAAAGGGACCTTCAAGGATGATTTTTCAATTACCAACACACTATTCATTGATTGTAATTCTCATAATTGTATTACAAATCAAAAATTTAAAATGAGTTATGTTACATCAAGTAGATATACTGGAAATGGAATTTAGAAATATTAAAAGGATTAGAGAATCAAAATGATGTCAATCATCACATTCTTGGGAGAAAGTAAAAAATCTATGCCAACAGCTTTGAACTAGTGTTTAGAAAGATGTAACTTTCCCTAATTCTTTCAAGTGTATTTATTGATCATAAACTATAATTCTAGTAATAAACATTATCATCAATTTCATACAAATCAATTATAAATTACTTCAAATATAGTTCAATTAATTTAAAAATAATCAATTCTAATTTATAATCACTTTGCTCTAGTTATTAGTGCAATTTGATTTATAGTTGGAGATTCCTTGAAATTCTTGAATTGGTATATTGACACTTGCTCATTTAGAATATCTTCCCAATGAGCAACAAACAATTTTCAACATATTTTATTATGTATATGAACTAGATTACTTAATATGTTTTCATCTATAATTTGGCTAGTCAAATGGTATCACATGTCCTAGCAACAAAAGCTACTTCAAAGGATCAATGATTGATATGAAGGCCTAGAAGGGTGAAACAAGTTTGAAACAATCTAATCTATTCAAAATGATCTCCTCTTAAATGGTTTGAAATAATTCAATTTATTTAGAATATAGAAAACATATTTATGGAGAAAATATTCTCCACTCCACTATAGTGGGTATAATTTCAAATTATTTAAAATATCCCAATTTAATATAAATGATCTATGCTCAAATGGTTTAAAATAGTCTAATTTATTTGGAATAAACAAAATTTATTTTTGGAGGAAATCTTCTTTTGAATCACTCCATTTTATAGGTATAGGTCTAAATTATTCAAAATAGCCCTATTTACACAATATGACCAAAGAATCATGAAGAAGGTGAACATTACAATTTCAAGGCAATTTTTAAGGCTTAATCAAAATTATATAACCTAATTTAGTACTTCCATCAAGTAAGTATCTATGATATAGGTCTCCAAGACATAAAACTATACCTTGCAAGGGTGATCAAATCCTAATAAAAAAGATTGTAGAATTAGAGTAAGCTTGAAGTTCATATTCAAATACCATGTAGGAAAAACATTACCTTTTTAAAGGTTGGAGTAGAAGATATTCAAGTGTGTCAAGTGTCAAATGGGAGACTTGTAAATTACCTCAAATATGCAAAGGTGGAGGGAATTAGATCCAATAAGTCCAGGTCTAAGTTAGCCTTCTACGCCAATCTTCATGAAATAAAATCATCAACACTTGGTCTAATAGATAAGAGGAAAAATGATAACATATTATTAATATACTTTATGTCAAATTTATTCTATCTTGTAACTAGTTTGATGATTTGAGTGTCATTATTAAATTCTTCTATTCCCACCTTCTCTCTTTCTCTTTCTTCTTTATATAAGACAAGCTTTGAATCACATTAAAAATATTCTCTGCTGGTTATGGTGAAACCTTAACAAAAATAATACTTGAATAACTCTTAAAGAAATAAAGAAGACTAATTTTCCATGCTTATATTTTGTGTCATGTGCGAACTATGCAATTGTGTTGATCTTATCTAGTGAATGTTTTAATTTCCTAGCTTGTTGTCCATATTTGCCCACCATTGTGAAAAAATAACTAATATTATAGGTCATTGTTAATGTTATAATTTTAAATATGCATGATTTATAAGTTGAATTGCATCATTTATGCCTTTATAAGGTGAAGTGTTTCCCTCCTAAGTATTGGAATTTACTCTTGAGCCTGTCAATGAAATATTCATGTGATAGTCATGTCAAAGTTGTAGGTTATGTGAAAGAGATGGCCTCCTTCCATCAAATAGTGTATGTTAAATCAAGTAAAGGATTAATATTATTGGTTCATCACCTCATTTAGGATTTATAAAAATACTCTTTTCCCTTCTCTTAGTAATTGGAACTTTCAATAATAGTTTAGGTGAATCATCAAGGAAGCTAGCACAAATTGAGAGGTTTAATCCACTTATTAGGTTACCCACAACATGGGATTGTTCCCATTGTATACCTTAAGTGAGAGTACTTAAAACACCCTCTCAAGGGTGCTAAATTTAAGCTATAATATTTTTTGGCATGCCTAGTGGGACATAATTTGAACAAGGTTGTCTAAGAGTGATGTTGGTATTGCAAAAATTAAAGTTGTAATAGCCTCTTTCATGCATCATCTAGTGACTCCAATAAGTTCTAAGATCTTGGTTTCTAACTAGTAAGCCAAGTTTTCATGCCAAAGGTGACTAAAAGATAAAAGGATAAAGGTATTTCATTTGATATTTTTTAGTTACCTTTATTTTTAGTCAAAAGAAAGAGGTTATTTCATACTATTCCTTACACCAAGTATCCTATAAAAAGGCTTCATTTTCCCTATAATCCAAGTTTTGTTAAATCTGGTAGGATGGATTGAAATCTCCTTTTTTTGGCCTTAAATAGTGGATATCCTCTAAAAATTGCATAATATGATAATATCCCAATGGAAACCATTAAGAGATTCCCTTAAATTAGAGAATAAAACACTATCACTCCTATTGATCATATTGGAGATATGGCTAACCTTTACAATATCCATAATATCACCCAAGAAAATATGGCCCTTAGACTATTGGTAATTAGTCTTAAATTTAATTATTTAGATTAGTATAGAACCTTAGCCCCTAGTTCCATTGATTCATGGGATGAAATAGGACAAAAGTTTATTAAGAGGTTTGAGGATAAGAGTGATCATTTGTATTTAGTTGAGCAATTAACCACCATAAAGAGAGATCCCCAAGAATTCATTCAAGATTTCAATTTTAAGTTCCAAAACACAGGGGATATAATTACATCTCTTGTGAGGCCTACTCTAAATTATGTATTCCCTTACTATCTCAATTCCATGAATAGTGACATTGTTGTTATGATATAATCCATCAGAGGAGAGACTTTACTTGATGCTTATGACCTTGAAATTAAAGATGAAAATAATCTTATCCAAAATGGAAAGATCTCCATAAAGCATCACATGTCACTATTTACTAATATTTAGCCTCTTACTCCATCTCTAACTCATGTTCCCATACATAATAGTTATGAATAAGTTGTCCCTAGCCAATAAAATGAAATACAAGAGTTGATGAACTTGGTCAAAGCATAAGGGAATGAAATAGTGTCTTTAAAGAGACACAAACCTCATCATTATAAGTCCTATCAAGGCCCTTAGTACCAATTAAAAAAAATATTGTGTAATGTTATGGATAATATCAACCACATGATCAGTTTGCCTATCAAAATGAGGCATTCAATTAGGATTTTATGGCTCAATATGGAACAATATCTTTTATGACTCAAGATGAGGTATCCACTCAAGGATAAACTAATAGAAGGTAGCTCCAATCAAATTTTACTCTAGTGAATTGGAAAGAGGGAGATTGGTGTGCAATTAATCACCTGGGAGAGACAAATAAGGTTGACACTTCTATAATAGCCAATACCAAGTCTAAGAAGAAGGAATGAAAGAAAACTAAGAGGTGGGTAAAGGAAATTCTTCATAATTTTATGTTCCTTAAGGTATGAATGGGTCTAATATATCCCCTAAATTTTAGGAAACACAAATAAATCAAAATGTGAAGATTGATGTAGTCCTTAAACCTTCACAAACACAAGCTCAAAATAACATTATAGCTCCTAGAGGATAGTCAAGGATTGGTAATTATCCTACCAACATTATAGATCAGATAAAAAAGTTTCATGTGAGTATACCAATGTGGTATACATTGTTCATTCCTAGTCAAAAATCTTGATTCCAAGAAGAGTTGTCTATGCTTAGCCTACTAGTGGAATAACAAGGAAAGAGGGTGCAATTTTCACTAATACTTATAGACCTAATGATAGGTAGTAAAGAAAATATGATAATCATCCTCCCTTAAACATTTATCTCATTTTGGGTGACTCCCTAGTTCAGAATTACATGATTTATAATGGTGTTATTACTTAAAGAATGCCTCAAATAGTAACTAATCAATTAAGCCTAAAATGTGAATCAGTCACCAAGGGAATCCTACAACTAGATGGGTCAGCTACTAAGACCCTAGGTGTAATCAAGGGTTTGAATTTAACCTTGCATTTGTCCTACCCTTTCAATTCCTCATTATGTTTTTATAATTTACCTACCTCCATTTCTTTCTGTATGTCTATCTATAGATTTTATAGCCAATATTGGGGAATATTTATCATCAGATTAGTCCTACATGGTGTTTAGGACTAGATATCATACTAAGGTCAAAATTCAATTTGAACTAATGGGTATGTTTCACATATAAACTTATATGCCTAAAGACCCAAATGTAAATTGCATCATTATTGATGAGGAAAACTTTCATATTGATCAAGAATTAACTTCTTCTCTTAAAGGTGTATGCAATCTCTTCCTTGATGAGTGGGGAGCTAAACATTATGAGTTTGATACATATAAACTCATAGGAAGAGATAAACATGGGTACATACATTATTCATCAAGAATATGATGATCTTCTTGAAGTAAGTTATGATAATACTTTTCAATAGGCTATATTGGGCAATTATCTATTGCATATGGAAGACGATAATGTTCTAAATATAGTGAAACATGGTATCCATAATGACAATGAAGTCACACCTACCAAAGAAGAATAAATACATGAACATGAGACTCAATGAGGGTTAGATGCCATGCGATAGTAGTGATATGCCATAATACAGGAGTTCAAAGAGGTAAGTGGGCCTTTTCTTCCTCAAAAGAGATATGGACATGATGATAAGGTCAATAATACATCTAATGAGAATAGAAAAGAGTTTAAATTCCCTATAAAGTATAATATAACACTTAGAGAACATGATTAGATCAAGATAGAATTTTGTGAGATTAATGAGCAACATGTTGGATTATTTTCATAATCCAAATCTTTTAGGTTGTTTTATGTAATAACCTTTTTGGTTGTCTAGGTAGTTTTACCCATTAGTTAGAGTTTTTAACCAATTCTTCTTTACATAATATTTTTAATCTCTCTTGATCTTGGAGGAATAATTTTGAAAATGTATTCAATATTAAAACTTTATTTATTTGTGTACACAGTAAGCTTAAAAAGCTTATGGAAAGAAGAGTGGGTTAAAAAAACCAATGGATAAAACTACCTGGACAACCAAAATGGTTATTACATAAAACAAATTAAAATATTTGGATCATTAAAAATAATCCAACAAACTCCATCTTGATCCAAATAGGTATAAAATATCTGGAGCAATGACTCTAAAGTCATTAAAAGAAATTTGTCATAACCACAAGTGGTGCACTGCACCTCTGGAACTGACTAAAAACTAATGTTGTTCCATAAAGAAGCCTTCCCCTATGAGTTGTGATAAAAAATAGATGATGAACATGATTAAAGGCTTCTCATCCATAGTGATCATCATATCATACTATAATAGAACACAATCAAACATGTCCAACTACATCACAACCCATATAAGGTCCCACATAGGAACCCTTCTAAGTGATAAAAACCCATACTATGTATGGCACATCTCTCTACTATTCAATAAATGCTAACAACCTTTTATCAACATTGAATGTGCTAGAAACCCCTAACTCATACTATCACCGATGACTAACCAAATACCAAAAAATACAATATATTCTCCCTTATTAGGTGAGAGGTGAGAAGATGTGCACTAAGATAACCAAATAAACTAACACTAAAATCCAAAAATAGAATTAAAAACAAAAACCACAAACCAAAATACTACTACTATAATAAATCCCTATCTTGATCCTAGTAGCTCGCACAAGATGGGTGAATCACTGAGCACTCAAAATATGGATTTAGGTCCATGGGGACCATATATCCTAAAAATATAATATGCCTCTTGAATAGATGAAGTATAAAAATAACCAAAATAACTAGAGTAACCAAAATATCTACCACTTCAATGATCTACATATGTTTCATCTCTCTTTTTATGTGGAGAATGAGGTTGTCATGAAGGACATACATTTTCAAGATGTCAAATTCCACCACATTTGAAACATGTGGGATATTTCATATTTATATGAGATACAAAAGATGTTAAATTACTATAATAACTATAGGAGTGAGAAGAATGTTTATGATGATGTCTGTGTTTGGAAGACACTGGAGAGTGTTGATGTGAATGTTATGGAAATTGTCGAGAATGATGTGTAAAATGTTGCTGAGAGTGTTTTAGAGAATGATTTTGAAACTTTTGTTATAAATGAAAATGATCTCTATGATGAGACCTATTATTTACATAGTGATCCTCTTAAATAGGTTTACTTTTCTTCTTTGTAAATTGTCTCTCATGTTGAGTAAAAAACTTAGAGATGGTGTCAAATGTGGTACTATTATTCTTATCACTAAGTTGTAGCATTTCAACAAAATTTGTGTATGTAGAATTAAGACCATTTAATGTGATGGAAATTAACATGTCATCATCAATTTTACCACTAGTGTGTAGTATTATTATTTCAATGTTTTCATGCGACAAAGATATTCAGAGACATCTTAATTATCTACCAATTTATTATTAAAAGGATGCATAAGAAGGTCAATCTTTTTATATGCAAGTTGTTTGTCATACAAATATTTTAATTCTTCCCATGCTTTCTATGCACCAATTGTAACTGACTCAATATGAATGATAGTGCAAGATGATTTTAATAGGGTAAGTGCACGCTAATCACGTTTATGGTATTCAACCAATTTCACTACTTCAGTTGGTTGTGTTATCTCTTTCTTAGTGATTTAACATAAATCATTAAATATGAGGGTGTTCTACATGTTTCTACTCCATTATTTGTAGTTTTTAGATGATAATTTACTATTTATATAAATGAGACTAACAATTTTAGCCATGATGCTAAAAGTACAAGCAAGTCAAGAAAAAGGGAATGCTATTTTAGGTTTTGCCTTTACCTTCAAAAATATCTTCCATTTACAAAAATACAAATATTTTTACTTTTTGTCAAAAAAGTACACATTATAGCTCATATTACACCCTTATATCATCATTATCATTGAAAATGTCATTTTATCCTTATAACTTCATACAAAATAAGGTCAAAAATTAATGTTGACAAAAAATTAATACCAATGGGTTTGTAAGCCTATACTTCCCTATTGTAAGTGACTTATAAAATATTTCTTATCTATTTTCCCATTAAACAACTTAATAATAGGAAGTCAAAGTATTTCATATGTTCTTGATTTTCAAAATGTGAAATAATAAAAATATAAATTCATGACAAATATTTCACCTAATTTTTCACTTTACATGTGAAAATAGTTGTGCCTCTCTTTCCATGCCTGATTTTAGGGTTTGAATTTTTTTGGAATCTTCTTTTAGTATGTCATACACCATCACCACATGGAAATCATGCTAATTTATATTTGGAAAGACTCAAATCTGGAGTAGTCTAAATCACATTTTCAAACTCTACAAATTTATTTTATTTAGTGATGTATTTTAATTTTGTTTTTGATTGAATTAGAGAGGGCCTTCAAGAACCATATAGGTAAATGATCAAAAACTAATTTAATACATAGTGATGTGGTTTACTAGTTTGAAAATTTCATAGTGGATAAAATAAAATTCATCTTTGAGATACTAATAATTATTGTTACTCTTATTGACCAGTTCATGCATCCTACATAATTTATTGGCTATGTTGGACTTCAGGTATGAAATGCATACACTGTTTAAAATAAGTTAGTTATGTTGCTATTTCTCCCTTTTTTTTGATATCAAGTAAATAAAATTTATCAAAATAATATTTTGGTTTTTCATTCAATTCATACAAAATATATAGGAGGCTTAATCAAAACTCAAGGTTCCAAAATGTTATTCAGATAATATTGTGCCACATTCTATTCTAACTTCTTCAATCCTCCTAATGGTTATGATACCATTGTTGGGTCTTGATCTTGGAGGAATAATTTTGAAAATGTAATCAATATTAAAACTTAATTTATTTGTGTACATAGTAAGCTTAAAAGGCTTATGGAAAGAATACTTGGTTAACAAAACCAACTAACAAGTAAAAGTACCTAGATAACCAAAAAGGTTATTACATAAAATAAACTAAAATATATGGATCATGAAAAATAATCCAACACAACATAGACACCAATCTAATTCTAATCAAATTGTAGATGTGTTCAAAAAATAAGAAGTCAATATTGATGTCTCTACACACCTACCTCACTATAGTTCAAATGAATTTGAGATTGTGAAGAGCCTTATGATCCCTAAGAATCAAATTGGGAAATGCCTAGTGGGAATAAGAAAGATTAATTAGGTTACAATGTGAAAAAAGATTCAAAAATATCTAAATGAACCATTAAAAGGACATTCAAATGATATACTTGCATATTATATGGATTTAAAGAATGGTAAGCCACTAGATCACCCTAGTAAGCAAGTTATCATTGATAAATAATCATCCTATGTTGGTTTGTTCTCATGGAGCAATAAGGATTATAAAATCATAAGCTTTTGATCCTGGTTGAGTTTAAGGAGTTTGTTATATCACCTTAAAAATGTTTTAAGGCTTTGTTTATAATAGGTTAGTGGTTTGTTTTCCCATAGTGTCTATGATACATGTTGGTTTTGCTGTGTGGTTTGTCTTTACCTTCCTTTAAGTGCTTTTGGCATAGGGGTGTGTTTACTTCTTGTGTTTTTATTATTTTTAAGTATTTGGTGTGAGTTTTTATAGGTTTTTAGTTTTAGTTGGCAACATTCATGACTCATTATCCAAATGGAGGTATAAGGCAACTGTTCTATATGCATGGTAAGCATGCAATCCTAGGAGGTCACCAAAGATGTTAGCCAAAAATTTACCCTAAGTAATTGGTAAGTTAATAATTTTTTTATTTATCCTATTTACTTCTTATTATTTCTATGATGATGGAATCTAATCATTTTTTAAGTCATCTACCATGATTCATACATAAGGGATAATTAGGCTTTATGTATTGATTTAACTTTTAAGAAATTGATGGAGTTTAAAAACTTAGGTTGTTAAAGGGATGGAACATTAAATTAGGAGAGATATATAAAATAAATATATCCATTGATTTGTACAAGAATTGACCTAATTGCTTATACTATAAATAGCAATGACTTTATAAGGGATGTACTTAGCTATAAATTGGTTGAGATGGATGAATAAGAGGTTGGAAATTGGTTCATAAGTTTATTAGAGTGTCATAAAATAAAAATAAGTCTCATAACTCCTTCTAGATACTAATGTAGTTCTTTGGACAATAATGCACTATGCTAGTGTCTTTTATGTTGTGCTAGTGTCCTCTTGCTAAAAACTATGTGAACTTCTAAGAATAGCCTTAATTGAGTCTAATACACCTATGCATATGTGAATGAACTAGGCTCCATTATCTATGCCCTATTTTTGACTGATTTAGGAGCAAAATCTAGACCTCCATGTTGTTAGGCTATTTGAGTGGCACAATTATCAAAAGTGTTATGTTATTTAGATAGACTAGACATCCTCAATATCCCATTGTGTTGAGAGTTACCTAATTACCAATAGCTCGAGTACTAGTACAAGTGAAATTTAATACTAGTATAAGTGTGAGTTTGAGTTCTTGAGTGAGGATTAAGATTGGAAATATGAGAAAAATAAGGTTAAGATTGTTGTAAATATCTATAAGTAGATGTAGGAAAAAATAGGGAATAATTTATATTTATTTATGAGCTTATTTGTGTGTGTTTGCATATGATTTCCATCTACTGAGTAAAGGGATAAATAAGGTGTATATATATTGATATTATTCTTATCTAGATGTGATTTGAGTTTAGGTTGACCTTAACGTGCCTTGAGAATTATAAGTGTGCCTGTTGGGGTTAAAAAGAGGCAAGGGACACTAGGGAGGTCCTTTGGTCACTAGAAAAATATGCTAGTGTCTAAATGGGCATACTAGTGTTTAGGTGGTAGAATCTAGGGAACTAGGGGCCTGGATGCTTGGGGGAGGTTTGGGATTAACTTTGGAATGTCTAGGGATGGGTTAGACTTGAAAGAAACCTAAATAAGGATTAAAAAGGCCCTAATATAGGTATAAGGCTAAGCTATGGATAAGGTGGTCTCAAGTGACACTCATTACACTCAATTGACATTTTATATGACTACATTTGGCCCCATTGCTCCCCACCCCTTTTTTTTGGAAATGTAGCAAATTGAAATGACTAGGATAAAGGAAAATGAAATATACCTAGACTTACCTAAGAGGCAAATCCCTTGAATCTAGGTCTAAGTATGAAAAGAATTCTCCATTATGTGTCTTACAAATGAAACATAAATTAATATGTATTTACTTAAGAAATACCAAAATAAAAGACAAAACTATGTAAAGAGATAAAGGAAAGAGGAAAGGAATAAATACACCTTGTGAGTATGTGAACTAATGAAAAAACCTAGTGACATCCTTTGTGTGCATATAGATGGTGATCAAATGGTGAATAATTTGTACTAGGTTGATGATTTGATCCATAATAATATGTGATGGCTCAATAAATCAATCTGGTTTTGGCTCCATCATTGCCTACCCCTACTTGGTGGATCATGAATTGTGAATAACTTGGGTTGGACTGATGGCTTATCCAACAATCCTATGTAGGTGGATCAAGATCTCAATTATGATTATCCATCATTTCATACCCATGTGTAGTATATTCATATGTAACTAAAAATATATAATTTAATTGAATATGTGTGATTTAAATAAAACTATGTAGGATAGATCTAGGACCACTTAAAAACTCTAAAAAAATAGCTCAAGGGCCTCCTGAGAACTAGGGAATATAGCTCAAAGATTATGAAGAAATGCCAACCATTGCATATATAATAATGCATCAATATGGTGTGAAACCTAAAGAAAATGGTGTGTGGAGTATAAAACATGGATAATGACATAAAGTTGTCATGCCATCTGAGATGAGCTAGTGTAAAACTAATCATGTGGAAATAATGCGTTGTGCACATGCCCCCAATTCTAATATCTATGTATATGGATTCTTGATTATGTTGTATCAATCTATGTCTATGTATATATAAAACCAAAATAATAATGATAATTCCATGCATGATGCCCACAATATGAGCAAAGTGGTATGATTCTATGCAAAAATGAGAATAATCTAAGCATAACTGATAGTCTATGATTGATATTATGTAAACCTAAACTATAACTATTGTACCTTTTTGGCCAATATAGTTTTTTATATTTTTAGGGTAACTAGATAGTAATGCAATACCTTAGATAATATCACACCGTGTTAGTGTCCACTATACTACACTAGTGTCTCTCTATATTGTTTCTATGCCAAATGATAACTAATCTATGTCTTACTATTTTCCACTGTATTTTCCTAATTTTGATATTTGTAATGTGTGCTTGTATGTTAAAAACTTTGTTCTGAGTGCACCTTTATGGCATGATCTCTGACACACCCCTATGAATTCTCCCTCTTTTGAGGGGATTTTTTGAACCTATGCAATAACTATCCTCAAAATAAAATATATGTAACCTATGTGTTATCCTGAGCATAAGTATTTTTACATGATAAACCAATATAATGTGTACACAAGACATCATAATGTAAAATAATCTAAGCATAAGCTTGTAATGTATGATGTATGTTAGATCTAGCATTCACAAGGTTGTAAATATAGATATAACAATGTAAGCATGTAAATGAATAAAAAATCTAAGTATAATCTGAGTAACTACTTATAGGGATGGGGCATGATGTCCATAAAGGAACCCAAAGAGGAATGGGATATGCATGAGGTCACTCATGGCATCGTAAACTAAGTGAATGTAACAAAAAAGAGATAAATGTCATGGCCATGATGCATACATGAAAACATACATACAAACACACAAAGTAAAAAAATTAGGCCAATGGGCCACAATATAAAGGGCATGACCACATGTCATTAAGTCGAAGAGAGTAATACATAAAATGGCATGTTAAAATGCCTACATACATAGAGAACAACCAAGGTTGGCTTAGAGACACATATAAGGGTATGTTCAAATGTCCACATGCATAATCAAGAAGGTATACACAATGACATGGCCACATGTCTAAATCATACACATAATGAAATGAATTGGTGTAGAGAAATAGAAAAATGGCATATTCAAATTCACTAGAATAGCTATAGATGTAAAGATGCACAATCAAATATAAAATCTAAAATCTAAAAATGAAAGTATGCATGAAAATGTGTTAGGAATCTATATAAGAGAAAAGATGTGCATAAGCTAAGCCTATAGTAGTAGTTGTCAGCAAAAAAAATATGAGTAGTATAGGATGATATGTATCAAGAGATAATATCAATGCTAAATTTGTGATCTAGAGTATAGAAAGATGTAACCTATCAAATTAGAATCTATGTATTATGATACCCCTAATGGGTGAATGTATCAATGTGGAAGTTATGTATGTGTTGTTTAATGGGTAGATACTATTAAATCTAGAAATGTGTAGAGGGTATGAATATTGTAAGAATCTATGAATACTTGAAGAGAACAAGTGAATCATGTATGTATGATAAAACTAAGCTATATTAGTATAGATAACATATGTAGTACCTGATAAATATAAGGAATGTAAAGGTGTAAATGTATATAATATAAAATTTGGTATTTTATGATCAGTATTTGAATATTTTTGTGTTTTGAATATATTATATCATTTTTGTGTTTTCTAAGTATAAGTTGTGTATAATAAATCATGAAAATGAAATGATACAAAGATCTAAATAATATAAATTATATGCTAGTAATGTGTAAGTAAATATGAGTATGCACAAATCTAAAGTAGTGCCTCTAAAGACCTAAGAGCACATCTAGAGGATGTGGACAGTAAAAAAGTAGATCTGGTGGGAAATCATCCAATGTTAGATACCAAATCTACCTAAATTCAAACAAATAATCATCATTATGATCATCATACCATGTTGTTGGTAAAAGTATAGCCTTATCTTTGGTGATAGTCTAGAGTATGTGCATTAAAATAACATGATGATCTACTATGTAAAATTAATCTAATGTTATCCTAGGTTAATCCACATTGGACACATGGTATCTATGTGAAACCTATGGTTCTCATCTATGCCATCTTGTAGAATGTGAATTATGCATCCCTCATGACTGAATTTCAAACATCTATCTATCTGATCAAATGTGGCATCCATTTCTTGTAACCATATATTAACAAGTGTAAAATGCATGTGAATTACCATTGCCATGATAAAAATAAGTGTGTTGAGCACCTTAGGGCCAACACAATTAGTAGTGTGATATGTCCCAAGGAGTCTTGACAATGTATAACATGTTGTAGCTCACTCCCTTGATGTATTATGTGTTATAAGAATTCCAAGATGCAAGTATTAGGATTAAAATCATCATATATAGTAACATGACAGATATATTTTTTTCCTATGTAAAATCTAGATTATCAATGGATCATTCCTTAAATGCTTGCATGAGTGAAGAGTCCATTTTTGTGCCCATAATGGTGGAGGATAGTTCCCCAAGATTTGAGTTTATTTAGTTTCTATTGTAATGTTGAGTATGTATCTATTTCATGTCTATTAATCTTGTGAAAATGAAAAAATGGTTTATCATCCTACTTTTATAATCTCATAGTGGATCTATGGTGAATTATGGATAATGTCATCAATCCTATATCAAGTGACAATTGTAACATCTATTATGGTCTTTCATGTGTACTGCCTTCTTAAATCTAAATAATTGTATCAATATTCATATATGTGGACATATTTATCAAATGTATTAAATATTATACCTCTAACTATAATTAATTATCTTGGAATTTATTTATGAATGTATGAACTAGAGGTGATGCTTGTGTATATAAAGGCATAAGTGTCTTAGAATCATCTATGTACTCTCTAGGGAATACTAGCATGGATTTTAACCCACACAAATAATCATCAATGTCAATGGGTGTTGAATCATACTTATGGTGTCTTTGGAATTTGTATCTAAGTTTTTGATGTATACATACTCTGAATTAACAATTAAGGGTAACTATGATATGAGAATCCCTTCATCTATCATGGGCTATGGATAATTATGTTGTAGGAATGTCACTATCCTTCATGGGTGAAGGTAACTATGTTTTAATATGATTTAGAATGGGTGTAGGAATAGTGGCTATAGGTTCCTTGATTTCATATGTATGAATCTGATCAATCAAGAATCTTGTGAGGTGGGGTCTCTATGAGAACATGAGGTATCCCATCTAAAGATTCACTAAAGGTGGTGGGATTCACAACTCTATAATATATAAATGGTTGGTTATCAGCTTGGTAAGTTTATAATTATTCATCATGTAAAACCTTGACACATCTATTTAAAATAGATGGTATGACCTCTATGGCATGTATCCAAGGTCTCCCAAGTAATAAATTGTAATGCAAATGATTAGGAATCACTTGGAATTATGTGGATATGGTTTATATCCAAACTGTGATATCCATGTAATAGTATTAAATTCCTATCAAGGAATGTCATCAAAACCTCTAATGTTATTATATGTATTTTGAAAGGATGCTATGTCAACCTCCATAGTCTGTAAGAATGTGAGGTTGCATATGTTAAGTCCTAAACTACTATCAATTAGAACTCATTTAATAATGGTGGTTTTGATTTGTGCTTGAATAAAGAGTGGGAGATTTTGATTAATATTTGATTATGAGGAAAAATCCTCATTGGAAAAATATATAACATCCTCAAAGTCTTTGATAGTGTTCATAATAGATGCAAAATAAGTTGGGTCTATATCATGAGGAAAATATGTATGATTGAGTGTTTGAAAAAGAATAAATTTGAAAATGGTTTCCTTTTTAATTAATTCCAATATATAAATCTTAGCTGGAGTGTTTCACAAATGATTCATAATATCATATGCTTTTTGTTGATCCTTAGATCCCATGGCATTATTCTAGGGACAAGGACGTGTTGTTGGATTATGTTGTTCCTATATAAACTAAGGAAGCACCTGATTATGTTTAGTAACAAATCAAACCACACGATCTACTATTAGCCAAAGGTGAGTAGTAGAGGTGGGATGTGAGTGAAGGTAATCAACAAGTCTAGGTGGAGGAGGTAAAAAATGAGTCATTGATCTCTATGTCATCGATTAGTGACCATATGCAAATAAAAATAGGCCATGTAACAATGATCTCCATAGAAAGGGGCTCAATATGAGGTGGACCAATGTGTGAAATAATTTAAGTTTTAACTTGATCCATGAGATAAGTGATGTACATTTGCATCTTTATAAAAATGGTGGTTAATACACATACAAGACAAACCAAGAGACTTTATACCAAAAAGTATAATATGGCTTCTATCATAGTAATCATGATGTAAGGATAAAAACTCAAACTAAGAAAATGCTAGAAATAAGAAGGGAAAACCTAATGGTACACTAGGATTTTAGGTAATATGTTCAAAGTAAGTTAGGTTCACCAAATGACTTCACTTTTAAGGAATTTATGGAGTTTAAAATCTTATGTTTGTAATGGGTTGGAACATTAAATTAGGGGAGAAATATACAATAAATATAGCCATTGATTTGTGTAATAATTGACCTTAATGGATTATTCTATAAATATCAATGAATTTAAAATAGATGTTCCTGGATAGAAACTAATTGAGATGGATGAACAAGAGGCTAAAAACTAGTTTATAAGTTGATCAGAGTGTCATAAATTATAAATAGGTCTTATAGCTCTTCCTCAATAGTAATGTGATTCCTTGGATAATAGCACACTACACTAGTGTCATATGTGTTGTGCTAGTATCCTCTTACTATAAACTATGTGAACCTTTAGAAATAAACTCACCCAAGTTTAAGACATTTATGCTTGTGTGAATGAACCTTGTTTCACTATCTATTTTTTTTGATTGATTTAGGAGAAAACACTAGAGCTCCATGTTGTTAGGGTATTTGAGTGGCATAAGTAGTGTAAATGTGATGTTATCTGAGTAGGTTGTACATCCTCAACAACCCTCTATGTTTAGAGTTTTCTACATACTAATACATTGAGAGGTGATCAAGTCCAATGTAGTTCTCCCAATCTAAGTATTGGTGAAGCTGTAAGTGGACGCTAGTATGAGTTCTAGTTTGAATGATTTGAGTGAGGCTTAAAAATAAAAAGCTAAGTAAATTGAGCTTAGATTTATTGTATATGGTTTTATGTATAATTAGGGTAGAATAGGGATCAATGACCTTGATTTGCACAACTTGTTTATGATCTTATTTATGTGTATTTGCATCTAATTTCCATCTAGTGAATAAATGGATAGAAGTGGTGAATATATACTAATCTAGTGCTTGTCCAAATGTGTTTTGAGTCTAGGCCAACCCAAAGGTGCCTCGAGAACATGAAATATGTTCATTGGGATTAAAAATAGGTAAGGGACACTAGCATGGTCCCTTGGTCACTAGCATAGTGAAATAGTGTCTAAAGGGGAGTTCTAGTGTATAGGTGGTAAAACTTGGGGCACTAGGGGATTGAATGCCTGAGAAAAGTTTTAGAACTACTTTTGGAATTTCTAAGGATGGGTTAGACTCACAAAAAAATTGAATTAGGATCAAAAAATGACCCTAAGATAGGTCTAGGTCTAAGCTAGGGGTAGGGGGGTCTCAAATGACACTCATTATACACAAGTGCCATTTTCTATGATTACATGAATACATTTTTAGGGTGATTATTTTCCATTCCATCTTGATGAAATTAACATTTACCTCTATTATTAAATATCTACAGTTTCCTTTGTTTTCATTTTTTCACTCAATAAAATTTAAGTCATGAAACTCTATACTAATTCCTTATTTGGTTCATTTTATAATATGTACTTACTATAAAAATAGGTGAAGAATCTAGTAGATTTTATTAGTTAGTATTTGGAGTTATAATTTGACTTCTATGAAATAAAATATAATTTGTATAGATCTAAGTAACCGTAAAAAACTTTCAAATTTGCATAGTTCAAGAGGGAATGACATCGAAATTGCCCATGTTTGTGTTATTTGAGTATGAATCTTCCCATCATTTGATATCAAAAATTGTGTTTCAAAATATAGATTTAATGGTTCTAGAACAAAAATATTGGTTGCATTGAGTTAGATGGAATCAACTTTTTCCATGCATTTCAATGATGAAATTACCAGTAAAAATATTATCCTTGTTTGATGTTTAAATCCAGATTTAACTGATGTGTGTTATAAGCCAAGGGCATCTAGTTTCAACACAAGCTTCAATATAACTTTCATATATTTTAGATTAACCTAAGAAGGAGCATAAAAACTAACACATGTAGTTGGTATTATTTTTTTCCTATGAAGATATTTTCATTTTCAACACATGTAGTTGGTGTTATTTTTTTCCTATGAAGATATTGTCATTTTCTTTTTCATCTATTATGTAACTACTACATTGTACTTAACTTGAAATAAATAAGAAATATTTGCTTTATGTACCCAAAAATGTTTATTTATAATTTACTATAAAATGCATGTAATTTTTATTTATATGAAGATATTTTTATGCATTATTTATCATGATAAGTTAATCCTATTTTTTTGATTTGATTTTGAATTTTAGTCTTGTAAATATGAATAGTATTGGTTCTTTATACATATTTTTGAGGGTCAGGGCTTATAGTGAAAATATAGCTTGATTTCTCCCTTTCCATTTGGCCTATTCATTGTAAATAAAATGTCTAAATAATTTTCATGGTAACTAGTGTTGGGCCCTTAATTTTGGATAATTACTTTTTGAAGACAAGGGACATGGAATGAAGTGCAAGCAAAAGAGATACATGGCATGGAAGACATTGGCACATAATACCATGGTGTGAAAGACAATGGTAGGAAAAATGCAAGTCATAAAGAAGCATGAAACATAGAGAACCTGAGAATGTAGGGATCAAATATTAATGAAAGACCTAGGAAAGGCATATAAAATGGAGATGGTTAGGGAATAGTTCACATGAATTTTAAAGAGGAATAGTCAAGCACAAATCTAGCACTGACCCATGGTAAGATAGGTGTACAAGGATGAAGATCTATCATAGAGATAACATGTAGTGGTAGTTAGCCTCGAGTCCTCAAGAATTTATTATAAACAAATTACCATGACTCATTGCTATTAATGGTTATTGACAAGTCAAATTTTTGTAATTATTTATGTAACCAAATGGTCAAGTTAATCCATGTATAAATACCCCATTATTTTACTTTGTTTTGTTTTTCATCATTGTAATCCTAGAGACATTGTAATCCTAGATATTACTTATGAATATAATGAAAGGAAGCTTATGTGTTGATGAAATAATTGTGTAATATGTTCATGATTATAATGGAGTTAATATTATTTTGTTATTAGTTTGCACTCAACTTGTTTTCCTTTAGTTAGTTAAGTAATGAATGGATATTTAAGAGTTAGACATGGAAGTAAGTATGATTTTAGAACTAAGTACTTGTTTGAGTGCCTTAACTTAGGAAATTAAATAAACACACCTTCACATAACCAAAGTAATAGGAACCACTCTTAAGCTATGTGCTTCAGGTGAGCATATGAGAACCTTTTCTTGCATGATATGATAATTTAGTATCTCATTCAAACTCTTATTTTCTTAGGAATGTAGCTAGGGAAAAGATATTCTATACTAAAGAAAAAAGCCTAAAATTTTGGTTCTATTGTCAAGACTTACAACTCACTTATTTGCATAATAGTGGGAATATGCTCGAATGGATATCTTTAGAAAATGTAAAACATTGGGTTAATATTGTAGAAGATAATTTGCACTGCAATATCTTGAATTAAGAGTTTTTATATGTGCATGGGTAGAATAAAATGTTAATGACTCACTTTATGAAGCTTTTTTTGTATAAGTGCCTATTCAATTTCATGCTTTGTTTTTAGTGTATGTGCAAGACCATTTAAGAAACTATAAATAAAATATCTCTTGGTTAATAAAGTGTTAGTTAGCCTTGGCAAGATTGGGAGCACCCTAGATGCATGCAATGGATGTTTAGTGGTAATAAACACTAAATAACTATATTTTGGAATACATGGTTTATATATACTCTTATCTAGAGGAATCTTAGTTTAATTTCCTTAGGGAACCATGTAGAAGGTATCTCAAGTAGTTTTCATTAAAGATTAAGAAGCCTTTAGTTAACTTAGGACTTAAAACTTTCCACATAGATGGCTAAACTCTCCCTTGTGTGAGAAGTGCAGTCAGTGTGGAAATGAAGGGACACACTTTGATATAAGATTATTGATTTAACATGAAATATAGCCATTGGGAGTTACATAAGCACAAGTATGATGAGGTTAGGAGAAGGGTTGTGATTGGAAACAATCTAGGGAGGGGCCAATAGGACTTAAGAAGTATCATGAGGATCTACAAGGAAGAAAATAGACATAATAAGGACTCTCTAATCATAATACCACACCTAAATTTGGAACAAGTACATGTTGTAGAAACAAGTCAAGCATTGGTGACTATAGAACCCAATATATATAGGCCCAATTACCCATCCATAGAATTTGCTAATGCCCTTGAGTTAGATGATGTTCTTGGAAAAATCTAGGATATAGATTGTGTAAATCTAGAGATGATATCAATGGTGGTTCAACTGGAGGATCCATCAGTTGTGATAGAGGCATTAGTGGACCTACCTTATAAGGTATAAGAGGGACTAAAAGTGCATCTTAGTAAGTTCCATTATCAACACCTAGTTTACTCATAGTTTAATACAATATGATCTTAATCTACCTAAATATCATAGTGTGGAAAATGTAGCAAAACATGTTCACAAGTGTGAAATTATATGGTAGGAATGTGACATTATTTATACTAAATGAAAGAAAACTCAGTTGTCGCTACCCTTTTATATCATGTACATCAACCAAAAGTTTGATCTAAAACAAGATGTATTAAACTACTAGTAGTTGAACGTAGCTTTTCTCTATAAATTTGACATTACAAAGTTTAAATAGTAGTGTATTTCTGCCCTAAAAGATATTAAATAATAACTCACTAAGAGTGTGCGTGAATATGACGCAAATTTTAAAACAATTATTTCCAATTTATCATTTAATATAAATGCAACTCAACATGCCCAATGGTTTTTAGGATGCTTGTTACTTCCCTTTTAATTCACATTATCCCAAAAACCTTGAGTGTCCCATGTGAGGATTTGTAAGCTACCCTTCATAATAAAGTTATTGAAAGTATAAATATAGAGGTGAGTGCATTTATGGAAGCCTAGATTACTTCTATGGAATCTCAGTTGGAGAAGCTCACTATGAACAATAATCATGACACTTGTACAATTTATGGTGTGTTAACTATGAAACTAAAGGTCATAGTAGGAATAATTATCCTAGAAAGAGTATTCATGTTGTGGTAAACTAGTCTTATGAGATATGTCATGAATACCATGATGTGAGAGGTTACCCCATTTTTTTAATGTGATACTCAAACAAATGTAACATCATATTTTAAAATATGTGATGCATATACTCATGACACAATATATTTCAACCTTATTAGTAAGATTCATGAGGTGTGTGCAATTGATACACATCATACCTATGTTATCAAAAAATAGGATAATGGTGGAGTTTGGTCTTATAGAGGTCATAGTCATGGACATGGAAGTGGTCATTTTCTACCTAGAACCTATTATTAGCCAAAACTTAGCCACCATAAATTAGTATCATTCAAAACTTTTTTTACAAGTTCTTAACTTTTTTATAGTCACTATGAAGGTTTTGTTTTAGTCATTTAATGATCTAGAATGATAGGTAGTGTGCCTTCCTTGGTAGTTTATAAGGTCATTTAGGATGGTCTACTTAGTAGCTGAGTCAGGTCACTTTGTCTTGTCATGTATTAGTCATTCTTCATGGTATTTATTATGTGGTTATCATTGTTTAAGGTAGGTTTGATAAAGTTAAGGTTTATTTATAAGGTCAAGGTCAAGTTTGAATCATGGTCAAGGAAGAAGCAAGGTGGTGACCTTTTAAGGAAGACTGTGTTCTAAGATAAGCAAGTATACCAATAGACAAAGCTAGTAAGATGGGGACATTGGACTTTCAAGAATTTTAACAAGGGCAAGGTATTTTGTAAAGTTTAAGGTTTATTTGGTTTGTCTTATAATGCTTGTTACAACATTATAAGATCATTATTTAAAAGGATCATCAAAGCTAAATATATAATGTTATGTCCAAATATGAAAATGGGTCCTTTATGTCATTTAAAACTTGTGAAATGTCATAATATGTGTACTTTACAATACATCTCAAAAATATCTCGACGCTAATTTTTTAATGCTAGAACCTACTTATAACTACTCAACCATAATTTTATAAAATTCAATAAGAGATAATGAGAAGGTTTCAAGGTAAAATAAGATGGTAAATGTTTTGGAAAATTATCACCCTTATGTATAGGTCAATAGTAGCTTCACGATCACTTGGTTATTCATCTCCAATAGTTTCAAAAGGTAGAATAAATAGATTCTTAAATAAAACATGTTTTTGGAGGTATTTTTTAGAGAGATTATGATGTTTGATAAGGTAAACAATATTTAAAAGGTCAAAATGGTCTTCTTATACCCAAATCCATGCAAAATATGGAGGTGTAGAGTCAAATAATGCTAAAAACATATTGTTTCCTCCATTGTGCTTCTTAGCAATAAGAAAAGGGAAACTAGTTTGTGAATGGTAATTTGAGGAGAGAGAAAGTTATATCACAATATATTAGAAATATAAGAGGAAAATAAAAACCTTTAACTTTGTGGTATTTTTCCTCTGGTTAGGCTCCTTAACTTTATGAACAATCATTAAGAAGTTAAGGTGTAGAAATAAGACTCAAAACCCCACCAGGGTCAGTCTTCTTAAAATTCAGAGTTATGAAGCTAGATGAATCCATGAGAATTATTTATAAGGATATATAAAACACTAATTGACACATTTAATATAATTTTCCTTTAGGCTTCTTCATGTTCATGTTTGGTGTAGTGTCTAATAGTCTTGTTTTCTTAGTTTGAACAACACAATCAATTTGTAGGAGTTATAAAGTGTCTTAGGTACATTAAATAGATGAAATGAGATGTTTGATAGTTGATAAAACATAATAAATACTCCTAAAAATTATATAATAACCATTAGATTTATGAAACTTCAAGGATGATAAAGAGCTATGCATATGTAATCAGGTTGTTTGAACTAGCTACCATGGTGGAACAATCTTGATCAGATATAAAGGTATTTTTTTCATTACTTGATATACATGAAGGAGATGTAACATATTTATGTAATCCTTTAATATCATTATCAAAGATGTTTCAAGTAATATCCATTTGAGTCATGTCTCTAATGTCTTCCTTCAAGCTTAGGATAAGGATAAGATTATAAACCTACATGTTTGTAGACATATAGGTCAATATTGACAATAAATGGATGCATTATCAAATGTACATGGAATATTTAATGCAAATAAAATTTATTATTTCCTTATTTAAATTTTATATAAGCTTTTAAGACCAATTTCTTAAAACACGAGTGAAGAGATAGCGTGTTGAGAACACTAATCATGCCACCAAATGTAGTTTTATGTTTTCCATGGAAAAAACTCATGATAAGACCATTTGGAAGCTGAAATATGTTTTATAATATCCTTATATTTTATATAAGGTCATTAATATGTCTCATACCTCTTCAAAATCATCAAAATGCAAACATGTATACCCCATGTGAGCTACTCCATGGTTGCATGCCTATACATAGAAGATGAGATAGTGAAAGACAAGGACTTGTTTTGAATATAAGATAAGAAAAGACTAAAAATGGTTTATAATGTATGGAAAAATTTATAGGGACATTTAAGACCCTTATTTTAATATAAGGTCATAAAACACCAAGATTCTTTATTGGAGATTGTCTTAGGCTTGTGGAATATTTAGGTGAATAATGGCACCTTTGAGTTTATCTTGTTCAACATAACCTCATCTCACTCAAGAAATAAAATATGAACAAGAAACATGAATTAATATTGTCTACAAGTATCATTAACATCCAAATAGGCCCAAAGATGGCAAAACCTAGTGGAAAAACTAAGAGGCCTAAATGAAGACCTACATTATTGAATGTGCAAAAATAAATGCATGGAGACATTTTAGATGTGTTAGTGAGGAATTCAAACTTACCAAAAATTCAAGAAGGTAAATGGATGTTTTAATATGTTTTAAACTAAAATTCATGTTAACACTAACCTAAACAAATATGAATGTAGACCTATAAGTTCGAAAACCTATATGTCCACATTCTTGACCAAGAGAGAAAAATCTTACAAGCAAGGAAGTGTTTTGATCCCTCAAGGCAATGTTAACCTAAATTAAAAAATATGGACTCTATGATAGCATCAATATCACCCAAGAATATAATTTTAAAGGGTTTAACTAAAATAACATGTTTGAAATAGGTCTTGAACCTAGAAGACACCTACAAGTTTATTTTCAAGGTTGTGAGGAGAATGTGTCTTCTCTCTAGTCAAGTTTAATATTTGAGTCCATTAATAAAAAGAGGGATGAAAAAAACTTGTCTCAAAATATTCTATAGATGTCAAATTATATCAATTTATACCAATAAGAAGAAAACTCAATCAAGGAGCTTAGTTAGACCTAAAAGACCTAAATGACCATACATAGGACTATGTGCAAAAGTGAAGAAACATTACCTTTTTTTTCAAAAAATTTAGTAATTAAGGATTATAAGAGGTTAAAAACACATTGGTAAACTATTATAATGTTTTATTTCATTAAAATATGGATAAAGTGCTCAAAGGGGTTTGCTAGGGTCACTTCCATGTGATTACTCATTAACCCTAGTAGTAGAGTAATTCAATATCCAATGGGTGGTAATGGTAAAATAATTAAAGATATAACTTAAATACCTCAATTAGAGTTTAAAATATGTAAATTATGTGTTTGAATCTAAAACAAATCTAGATCATGCTTTATTAGGCCAAACTATCCTTCTTGAGCTCTCAAACAGGCCTATTTTGCCTAAGAACCTAGTTTCTTCATGTGAGAACTTGCATGAGAAGGTGCATGGTATATTGAGGTAATTGGGGAAGTTTTAAGGGATTATTTTAATGAAATTAATATTTTTGGTTTAGACATTAAGGTCCAAAAGTTTATGAACCATCGTTAAGACTCCAAGTGCCTTAAATCCTGCTTAAACCCTCTAAAGTGATTCGATGGGAAAATTGGCCTTATAATCCCATAATATGGATTTAAATATCATTTATACCAGATTTATTCTATTAATTCCTTCTTTAGGAATTTGATAGCATTGAATGTTGGCATGTGTGGCCTAGACATGTAAAAAAATGGCTCAAAAAGCTCCTTTTTAGGCCTATTTTATAGATTTTGATGACAAAAAATATTATTAAACATTTATAGGGGTACGCAAACCAAGTTAAGGGTTTTATGACCTATATAAAATCATTTTATGAGATTTCATAGTGATGTAATAGGTATCAAGTGGTGAACTAGGTGTCAATGAAGGAATATTACCAAAGAATCATCAAGAAGGTTAACACTACAATTTCAAGATGATTTTAAGGATTAATCAATATTTTGTAACCTGATGTAATAATTACATCAAGTAAGTATCCATGATATAGGTATCCAAGACACAAAACTAGACCTTATAAGGGTGAACAAATCCTAATAGCAAAGAGTGTGGAATTAGAGTAAGCTTGAAGTTCATATTGAAATCCCATGTAAGAAGAACATTGTAAGAGGTGAAGGTTGGAGTAGAATATATTCAATTGTGTCAAGTGTCAAATGGGAGACTTTTAAATTGCCTCAAAGATGAAAAATTGGAGGGAGTTAGATCTAAGAAGTTCAAGTCTTCCAAGTTAACCTTCTACACCAATCTTCATGAAATAAAATCATCAACACTTGGCCTAATAGATAAGAGGAAAAATGACAACATATTATTAATATACTTGGTGTAAAATTTCTTCTATCTTATAACTGGTTTGATGATGAGAGTGTCATGATTAACTCATTCTATGTCCACCTTCTCTGTTTCTCTTTCTTCTTGATATAAGACAAGCTTTGAATGGCATTAAAAATAGTCTCTATTGGTTATGGTGAAACCCTAACCAAATTTATACTTTAAGAACTCTTGAAGAAATAAATACAACTAATTTTACATGCTTATATGTTGTGTCATGTGTGTACTATTTAATTGTGTTGATCTTATATAGTGAATGTTTTACTTGCCTAGATTTTTGTCCATATTTGCTCACCATTGTGTAAAAATGGGTACTATTAAAGGTCATTGTTAGTGTTTTAATTTTGAATATGCATGATTTAAAAGTGTAATTGCATCATTTTTACCTTCATAAGTTGAAGCATTTCTCTCCTAAGTATTGGAATATACTCTTGAGCCTCTCAATGATATATTCATGTGATAGTCATGTCAAGGTTGTAGGTTATGTGAAAGAGATGGATTCCTTACATCAAATAGTGTATATTCAATCAAGTATAGGAATAATATTACTGGTAAATCACCTCATTTAGGATTTATAAAAACACACTTTTCCCTTTTATTAGCAATTAGATAGTTCAGTAATAGTTTAGGTAAATCATCAAGGGATCTAGCTCAAATCAAGAGGTTCAATCCACTTAGTAGGTCACCCACAACATAGGATTTTTCTCATTATATAGCTTAAGTGAGAGTACTTAAAACACCCTCTCAAGGGTGTTAAATTTAAGGTATAATAGTTTTGGCATGCCTAGTGGGACAAATTTTGAATAAGGTTGTCTAAGATTGATGTTGGTGTTGGAAACTTTATAGGTGTAATAGCCTCTTTCATGCATCATCTAGTGACTCCAACAAGTTCAAAGATCTTGGTTGCTATTTATTAATCCAATTTTTCATGCCAAAGGTGACTACAAGATCAAAGGATAAAGGTATTTCATTTGAGTTTTTTGAGTTACCTTTATTTTTAGTCAAAAGAAAGAGGTTCCTTCATACTATTCTTTATAACAAGTCTCCTAGAAGAAGATTTCATTTTCCATATAATCCAAGTTTTGTTAAATCTAGTAGGATGGCTAAAAATCTTCCTTTTGTGGCCTTCAATAGTGAATATCCTCTAAACATTTCACAATATGATGATATCCTAATGGCAACCCTTAAGAGTGTCCTTTACATTAAAGGATAAAATATTATCACTCCTATCAGCCCTTAAGAGTGTCCCATATAATTGTCAATATATTTTACTATGTAGATGAACTAGATTACTTAATATGTTTTCATCCATAATTTTTCCAGTCAAATGGTACCACGTGTCCTAGCAATAAAAGCTACTTCAAAGGATCAATGATCGATATGAAGGGCCAAAAGGGTGCCATGAGTTTGAAATAGTCCAATCTATTTAAAATGATATCCTCCTAAATGGTTTGAAATAATTCAATTTATTTGGAATATAGAAAATATATTTATGGTGAAAATATTCTCCACTCCACTATAGTGGGCATAATTTCAAATTATTTAAAATAGCCCAATATAATCAAAATGATCTATGCTCAAATTATTTAAAATAGTTTAATTTATTTGGAATAAACAAAATTTATTTTTTGAGAAAATCTTCTTTTGAATCACTCCATTTTATAGGTATACGTCTAAATTATTCAAAATATCCCTATTTACACAAAATGATCTATGCCCAAAAGCTTTGAAACAGTCCAATTTATTTCAAATATAACAAATTTATTTTTGAAGAAAATTCTAAATACTCCACTTTAGTGGGTATAAGTCCATTTTATTTAAAATAGCCTAATTTATTTGAAATGACCTATGCCCAAATGGTTTTAAACACTCTAATTTATTTAGAATATATGAGATTTATTTTTTGAGAAAATTTTCTCCATTCCAATTTATGGGGTATAAGCCCAAATTATTCAAAATAGTCCAATTCATCCAAAATGATAAATGGCCCAAATGGTTTGAAATAGTCCATTTAATTTGGAACATAAGAAAATTATTTTGGACAAAATTTTCTCCACTCCACTTTAGTGGGTATTAGTCCAAATAATATGAAACAATCCTTTGGAAGTTAATGTTGACAATAAATAGATTTAGTATAGAATTTACATGGATTATTTAATGCATAATCCAATGTCTTATTTCCTTATTTAAAGTTTCCATAAGATTTTAAGACCAATTTATCAAAACACCAGTGAAGAGATAGTGTGTTGAGAACACCAAACATGCCACCAAATGTAGTTTTATGTTTTACATGGAAGAAACTCATGAGAAGACCATTTGTAAGCTAAAATATGTTTTATAATATCATTAAACTTTATAAAATATCATTATTAAGTCTCATACCTCTTCAAAAGTCTTAAAATGCAAACATGTATACTCAATACGAGGCACTCCATAGTTGCAAGCCTATACACGGAAGATGAGATAGTGAAAGACAAGGAATTGTTTTAAATATATGATAAAAAGAGACTAAACATGGTTTAAAATGTATGGAAAACGTTTTAGGAACATTGAGAACCCTTGTTTTAATATAAGGTCATAAAACACCAAGCTTCTTTGACTAGAGAGAATCTTAAGCCCATGGAAGACTTAGGTGAACAATGGTGTCTTTAAGTTGATCTTATTCCTAGTAACCTAAAATAATTAAAGATAGAAAATATTATTAGGAAACATGAAGTAATATTGTCAACAAGTATCATTAATAGTCAAATGGGCCTAAAGATGGCAAAACCTAGTGGAAGAACTAAAAGGCCTAAATGAAGACCTACAGGACTGAATGTGCAAAGATAAATACTTGGAGATATTTTAGATGTGTTAGGGAGGAATCCAACCTTACCAAAAATTAAAGAAGGTACATGGATTATTTTATGACATTTCAAACTCAAGGGAATGTTAACATTGACCTAAACTAAGAGTAATGTAGACCCACAAGGTTGCAAACTTGTAGGTCCACTTTCTTGACCAAGAGAGAAAAATATTGCAAGCAAGGAAGTTTTTGATCCCCCAAGGAAATGTTAACCTAAATTAAAAAATACATAATCCATGATAGCATCAGTATCACCCAATATTAGAGTGGTAGAGGGTTTCATTCAAGGAACATGTTTGAAATAGGTCTTGAACCTAGAAGACACCTATAGGTTTGTTTTCAAGACTGCGAAGAGAATGTGCATTCTCTCTGGTCAAGTTTAAGACTTGATTCCATTAAAAAATAGGGGATGATAAAAACTTGTATAAAAAAAATATACATATGTTAAAGTCTAAAATTTATACCAATAAGAAGAAAACTCAATCAAGGAACCTGGTTATGCCTAGATGGCCTAAATGACCATACACATGCCTTTGTGCAAAAGTGAAAAAAATTTGTAGGTTATTGAAAAAATATGAATAATTAAGGATTATAAGAGGTGAAAAATAACTTGGTGGAAGATATTATCATGTTTGATTATATTACAATATGGAGGAAGTGCTCAAAGGGGTTTGTTAGGGTCACTTTCATGTGATTACTCATAAACCCTAACAATAGAGTAAATCAAGCTCCAATGGGTGGTAATGGTAAAATAATTATAGAAACCACTTGAATACATCAATTTTAAGTGAAAACAAAGCAATATCATTCTTTATTAGGACAAACCACCCTTCTCGAGCTCTCAAACATACCTATTTTACCTAAGAACCTAGTGTCTTTACGTAATAACTTACATGAGAAAGTGAATGGGATATTGAGGTCATTGGGGAAGGTGTAAGGGGTTATTTTAATGAAATTTATTTTTTGGTTTACAAATTAAGTTCCAAGGTTTATGAACCATCATTAAGACTACAAGTGCCTTAAACCCTGCTTGAATTATTTAAAATGATCTGATAGGGAAAATTAACCTTCTAAGCACCTAATATTTATTGGACCATGTTTTAAACCATTTTGATGACCTTAATTCCTTTCCCAAGCATCTGATAGCACTAAATACTAGCACATGTGGCCTAGACATGTACAAAAAATGGCTTGAAAGGCTTTTTTTAGGGCATATTTTAAAGATTTTGATGCCAAAAAATATTTTTAAAAATTTGTAGGGTTTCTTGAACCAAGGAAATGGTTTTATTACCTATCTAAAATCATTTGATGATCTTTCATAGTGATGTAATAGGTAGAAAGTGATGAACTAGGTCTCAATGAAGGAATATGACCAAAGAATCATCAAGAAGGTGAAAACTACAATTTGAAGGTGATTTTTAAGGCTTAATCAAGATTCTATAACTTGATGTAGTAATTCCATCAAGTAATTATCCATGATATAGGTATCCAAGACATAAAACTAGAACTTGCAAGGGTGACTAAATCTTAATAACAAAGAGTGTGTAATTAGAGTAAGCTTGAAGTTCATATTCAAATCCCATGCAGGAAGAAAATTAAAAGACATGAAGATTGGAGTATAAGATATTCAAGTTTGTCAAGTGTCAAATGGGAGACTTGTAAATTCCCTAAAATATGCAAAGGTGGAGGGAGTTAGATCCAAGAAGTTTAGGTATTTCAAGTTATCCTTCTATGCCAATCTTCATGAAATAAAATCTTCAACACTTAGCCTAATAGATAAGAGGGAAAAAGATAACATATTCTTAATATACTAGGTGTCAAATTTCTTCTATCTTGTATTTGGTTTGATGATGCAAGTATCATGATTAACTCTTTCTACACCCACCTTCTCTCTTTATCTTTCTTCTTTATATAAGACAAGCCTTGAATGACATTAAAAATAGTCTTTACTGGTTATGGTAAAACCTTGACCAATCTTATAATTGAAGACCAATTGAAGAAATAATATCTTGATGATAACCCTTAAAAGTCTCCCTTACATTAGTGGAGAAAACAATATCATTCCTATTGAGCATATTGGAGATATAGTTAACCTTTAAAATATACATAATATCACTATAGAAAATGTGGCCCTTAGACTATTGGTAATTATTCTTAAATTCAAGGTTTTATAGTGGTATAAAACCTTAGCTCCTAGTTACATTTATTCATTGGATGAATTAGGACAGAAGTTGATTAAGAGGCTTGAGGATAAGAGTGATCATTTGTCCTTAGTTGAGCCATTAACCATCATAAATAGAGCTCTCCTAGAATTCATGTAGTATTTAAATTCTATGTTCCAAAATATAAGGGTTAGAATTCCATCTCTTATTGGCCCTACTCCAAACTATGCATTCCTTTACTGTCTTAAGTCCATGAATAGCGACATTGTTGTTATGATATAATCCATGGGATGAGAGACTCTAATTGATACTTATGACCTTGAAATCAAAGATGAAAATAATCTTATCCAAGATGGAAAGATCTCCCCAAAGCCTCCCATACCATTATTTCCTAATATTTAGCCTCCTACTCCATCATTTACTAATGTTCCCACACATACCAATTATGAACAAGATATCCCTCGACAATCAAATTAAATACAAGAGTTGATGAACCTGGTCAAAGTTTAAGGGAATCAAATAGTGGAATTAAAGATACAAAAAACTCAACATTATAAGTCTTATAAAGGCCCTTAATACCTATTAAAAACAATCTTGTGAAAGATTTTAGATAATATCAACCACATGATCATCCTCATAATCAATCTACTTATCAAAATGAGGTATTCAATCAATATTTTATGGCTCAATATGGAAAAATACATTTTATGACTCAATCTGAAGTATCAACGCAAGGAGAAACTAATGGAAGGTATTTCCAATCAAATTTTACTCTAGTGAATTGGAAAGAGGGAGATCGGTGTGTAATTAATCACCTAGGAGAGAGAAGTAAGGTTGACACTTCCATAACAACCAATATTAAGTCTAATAAGAGGGAAATAGAAGAAAACCAAGGTATGGGTAAAGGATATTATTAATATTTTATGTGCCTTAAGGGATGAATGGATCTAATATATCCCCTAAAGTTTAGGAAACACAAATAAATCAGAATGTGAAGACTAATGTAGCACCTTAACCTTCACAAATGCAAGCTCAAAATAACATTGTAGCTCCTAAAACATTGTCAAGGCTTAGTAATTATCCTATCAACGTTATATATCATATGAACAAGGTTCATGTGAGTATTCCAATGCATTTTAAATTATTCATTCCTAGTTAAAAGGCTCTACTCTAAGAAGAGTTGTTTAAGCTTATCCTACTAGTAGGACTAACAAGGAAAGAGGGTGCAATTTTCACTAATAATTCTAAACCTAATGATAAGTAGTCATGAAAATATGGTAATCCTCCTCCCTTATACCTTTAATTTAATAATTACATTATTTAAAATGGTTTTATTACTTAAATAATGCCTTAACTAGTGGTTGATCAATTACTCCTTAATTATGAATCAGTCACCAGGAGAGTCCTACAACTAGATGGGTTAGCTATCAAGACCTTAGGTGTAATCAAGGGTTTGAATTTAACCTTTCATTTGTCCTACCTTTTAAGTTCCTCATGATGTTTTTATAATTTACTTACCTCCATATTTTTCCCTATGTCCATCTAGGGAGTTTATATCTAAGATTAGGGAGTATTTAACATCATATTGGTATTTCATGGTGTTTAGGAATAGATATGGTACCAAGTTAAAAATTAAATTTGAACCAATGGGTATATTTCACATAAAAAATTATATGCCTAAAGCCCCAAATGTCAATTTTACCATTCTTGATGAGGAACACTTTCATATTGATAAAGAATTAACTTTTTCCCTTGAAGGTGTATTTGATCTCTTCCTTGATGAGTGGGGAGCTGAACATTATGAATTTTATACATTTAAATCATATAAGAGATAGGCATGGGTAAATACATTAGTAATCAAGAATATGATGAACTTCCTGAAGCAAGTTATGATAATACTTTTCAAAAGACTACATTGGGAAATTATTTATTGCATATGGAAGATGATGTTGTTCCAAATATATTGAAACATGGTAGCCATAATGAGGATGTAGTTACACCTACCAAAGAAGAATAAATCCATGAACATAAGACTTAATGAGGCTTAGATGACATGTGGTAGAAGTACTATGCTATAATATATAGTTTGAAGAGGTAAGTGGGCTTGCACCTCCTCAAAAGAGATATGTTCATGATTATAAGGTCAATGATAGGTCTAATGAGCATAGAAAAGAGTTTGAAATGCCTATCAAGTAGAAGATAACCCTTATATAACATGATTAGGTTAATATAGAAATTTGTGAGATTAATGAGAAATATGTTGGATTTTTTTTTTATGATCCAAATATTTTACTTTGTTTTATGTAATAACCTTTTTGGTTGTTTAGGTAGTTTTACCTGTTAGTTGGTTTTTTTAACCAACACTTATTTCTGTAAGATTTTAAAGCTATTGTGATCTTGGATGAATAATTTGAAAAATGTATTCAATATTAAAAATTAATCTATTTATGTACAAAGTAAGCTTAAAAAGATTATGAAAAGAAGAGTTGGTTAAAAAAACCAATCGGTAAGACTACTTAGATAACTAAAAATGATATTACATAAAATAAACCAAAATATATGGATCATGAAAAATAATTCAATAAACTCCCCCTTGATTTAAATGGGTATAAAATATCTATATCAATGAATCTAATGTCATAAAGAAGCCCACCCCTATGAGTTGTGGTAAAAAATGGTTGATGAACATGATCGAACCTTGCTCATTCTCAATGATCATCACATCGTACTATAATAGAATATAATCAAGCATGTCCAACTACATCAATTCATATAATCTCCCACATAGGAACCCATCCAAGTAAAAAAACATTTACTATGTGTGGAACATCTCTCTAATGTCCAACAAACACTGATAATCTTTTATTAACTTTGAATGTGTTAGCAACCCTTATCAACTCATACTATCACTAACAACTAATTGAAGACTAGTAAATGTAATATCTTCTCCCCCCATTAGGTGAGAGGTCATAAGATGTGAACTAAGAGAATAAAAATCAACTAACACTATCTTCTCCATGTCATGAATAGTAATGAGATAAAGCCAAAATTGGAATTGAAAAAAAAACACAAAACAAAATACTACTACTACAACAAATACTTGTCTTGAGCCTAGTAGCTCATAAAAAATGGGTGAATCACTAATCACTCAAAATATGGTGTCAGGTCCATCAGGACCATAGACCTCAGCCATATAATATGCCTCATGATTAGAGGAAGTATCATAATAACTACAGTAACTAGAAGATCTACCACTATAATTACCCACATAATTTTCTTCATCTCTCTTTTTATATGGAGAATGAGGTTGTCATGAGGGGCATACATTTCAAAGATGTCCAATTACACCACATTTGAAACATGTGGGCTCTTTCCTATGTCTACAAGATCCAAAATATTTTGAATCACTAAAATAACTATAAGAGTGAGAAGAATGTTTATGATGATGTCTATGTTTGGAAAACCCTAGAGATTGTTAATGTGAATGTTGTGGAGATTGTTGAAAATGATGTGGAAAATGTCATTGAGAGTGTTTCAAAGAATGATTCTAAATTTTTTGTTGTATATGAAAATTATCTCGATGTTGGGATGTATTATTTACATAGTGACCTTATTCAATAGGCATTATTTTCTTCTTTAGAAATTATCTCTCATGTTGAGTCAATAACTCACAGATGGTGTTAAATGTGGTACCATTAAAATTATCACTAAGCTATAATATTTAAAAAAAAATTATGTATAACTAAGACCATTCAATGTGATGAAAATTAACATGTCATCTTAAATTTTACTACCGATTGTACAATATTCTTGTTTCAATGTTTTCATGCGAGAAATATATTCAGGAACATCTTCATTATCTGCTAGTTTATTATTAAAAAGATGCATAAGAAGGCCAATATTTTAATATGCAGGTTGTTTGTCATACAAATCTTTTAATGCTTTCCACACTTTCCATGCACTAATTTTAATTACCTCAATATGAATGATAACCTATTCAGTGTAAGATTATTTCAATAGGGTGAGTAGACACTTATCATGTTTGTGATATTCAACCAATTTCACTACTTTAGTTAGGGGTGTAGTCTCTTTCTTAGTGATTTCTCATAACTCATTAAATATGAGGGTATTATCCATGTTTGTACTCCATTATTTGTAATTTTTAGGTGATAATTTACTATTTTCATAAATGAGACTAACAATTTTAGCCATGATGGTAAAATTACAAGCAAGTCAAGAAAAAGGGAATTTTATTTGAGGTTTTGCCTTTACCTTAAAAAATAACTTCCATTTACAAGAATACAATGATTTTTAGTTTTTTTCAAAAAATACACCTTATAACTCCTATTACACCCTTATGTCACCATTTTCATTGAAAATATCATTTTATACTTATTACTTCTTTATATAAAATAAGGTCAAAAATTAATTTTGAGAAAAATATAATACCTATGGGTTTTGAAGCCTAGACTTCCATATTGTAAGTCACTTACAAAATATTGACTATCCATTCCCCATTAAGCAAATTAATAATATGAAGTCAAAGTATTTCATACGTTCTTTATTTTCAGAATGTAAAAAAATATAAATATAAATTCATGACAAATATTTAACCTAATTTTTCACTTTACACATGAAAATAGTAGTGCCTCTCTTTCCATGTCTGATTTTAGTGTTTGAATTTTTTTAGAAACTTCTTTCAGTATGCCATACACCATAACTAGATAGAAATAATGCTAATTTATATTTGGAAAAAATCAAATTTGCATTAGTCTAAATCACATTTTCAAATTCTACAAATTTATTTTGTTTAATGACATCCTTACTTCAATGTCATTTTTAACTACATCAGAGAGGGCCTTCAAGCACTATATAAGTAAATTCTTAGATAATGATTTACTACATAATGATGTGGTTTGACAATTTGAAATTTTCATAGTGGATAAGATAAAATTCATCTCCAAGTTACTGAGAATTATTGTTGCTCTTGTTGATAGTCTGTGCATCATACTTAATTTGTTAGCTATGTTGGATTTCAGGTATTCAATCCACACACTGTACATAATAAGTTATTTGTGTTGATATTTCTCCATTTTTATATCTAGTTCATTGCCTTTATTAAAAAAAAATTTGGTTCTTCATACAATATGTATGAACTATACATGAGGATTAATCAAGACTCAAGATTCCAAAATACTATTCAGATAATCTTGTGCCACATTTTGTTCTAACTTCTTCAATCCTCCTAGTGGCTCTAATGCCACTATTGGGTCTTTATCTTGGTGGATTAATTTTAAAAATGCATTAAATATTAAAACTTAATTTATTTGTGGACACAGTAAGATTAAAAGGCTTATAGAAAGAATATTTGGTTAAAAATCCAACTAATGGGTGAAACTACTCAAACAACCAAAAGATTATTACATAAAATAAACTAAAATATATGGATCATGAAAAATAATACAACACAACATAGATACCAATCTAATCCTAATAAAATTGTAGTTGTGTTTAGAAAATAATAAGTCAATATTGATGGCTCTACACACCAACCTCATTATATTTCAAATGAATTTGACATTTTGAAGATCCTTATGATCCCTAACAATCAGATTGGTAAATGGCAAGTGGGAATAAGAAAGATTAAGTAGCCTACAATGTCAAACAAGCTTCAAAGAGATCTAAATGAACCATTCAAAGGACATTCAAATGATATACTTGCATCTTGCATGGATTTCAATAATGGTAAGCCACCAAATCACCCTAGCGAGCAAGTTATCATTGATAAACACTCATCTTATGTGGATTTGTTCTCATGGAGTAGTGAGGACTTTCAAATCATTAGTTTTGATAATAGTTAAGTTAAAGGAGTTGTTCTATCACATCAAAAATGTTTTGAAGATTTTTTTATTATAGGTTAGTGGTTTTTTCCCCTAAGTGTCTATGATACATTTTGGTTTTGTTGTGTGGTTTGTCTTTCCCTTCCTTTAAGTGATTTTGGCACATGGTTGTGTTTTCTTCTTGTATCGTTATTATGTTTAAGTATTTGGTGTGAGTTTTTTTTTCATTTTAGTTAGTATAAAGTAGACCAATTAACAAAGCTAATAATATGGGGACATTGGACTTTCAAGCATTTTGACAAGGTTAATATACCTTGTAAATTTTAATGTTTGTTTGTTTGTTTGATCTAATAATGTTTATTCCAATGTTGTAAGATAAATATTTAAAAGGATCATAAAAAATAAGATATAATGTTATGTCCAAAAATGAAAAAGGGTCATTTATGTAATTTAACACCTGTGTAATGTCATAATATGTGTATTTGGTCATATATCTCTTCCAAAATGTCTGAACACTACTTTCCCAATGTTGGAACCTATGTGTAACAACTCAATCATCATTTTATAATGTTCAAAAGGAGATAATGAGAAGGATTCAAGGTAAAATAAGATGGTAAATGTTTTATAACAATGTCAAACTTTTGTACAAGTTAAGAGTGACTTCATAATCACCTATTTACTCATCTCCATCTATTTTAAAAGGTAGAATAGATAGATTCTTAAAGAAAGCATGTTTTTAGAGGTCTTATGCATAGGGTTTTTGATGGTTGACAATGTAAAAACTCTTCCATATTTTCCCATGATATGATCTAACCAAAATCCATGTAAAATGTGGAGGTATAGGGTTAAATGATGTTGGATACCTATCCTTTCCTCCATTGAGCTTTTCACATCAAGAAAAGGGCAATTGGTTTGTGAATGGTACTTTAAGGAGAGAGAAAGTTAAAGCACAAGATATTGGCCATAGTATGGTATCCTAATGCATTTTAAATTTGTGGAATTTTTCTTTTTGTTAGGCTCTTTAACTTTATGAACAACCATTAAGAAGTTAAGGTGTCGAAAAAAGACTCAAAACCTCATCAAGGTTGGTCTTCTTTAAATTTAGAGTTATAAATCCAAATGAATGCATGAGAATGATTGGGAATGATCTCTTGAACTATCCTTAATTCATAAAATATAATTTTAATTCAATTTATCTCATGTTCATGTTTGGTGTAGTGTCTAATAGGCTTGTTTTACTAGTTTGAACAACATAGTCAAATTACAGAAGCTATAGAGTGTTTTATGTACATTTAATGGATGAAATGTGTTACATCCCAATTCCTTGCTAGGAAAGATTACATGATTATCCATGGATATTTGTATTTGACAATTTGATTTATTATTTTTGACTAAGCTTTGAGATATATGTCATTATGGGGTAGTTGGATATTTCTTAGGTTACATGATTACATTGCTATGAGTTAGTTGTAATGTATATGTTAACATTATGAACATGTTGATTTTTTATTTTAGTTACATTTTATGATGTATGTATTCTATTATGTTAAGGTCTAACTACTTACTTGTTTTGAGTATGATGCAGGAGAATTCCTCCCTTAGAGTATGATGGAGGGAGAGCATCATCAAATAAGGTGATGTAGATGTAGTTGTTGGGGGAAAACATAGAAACTAGATAAAACCTTGCACAAACCACATTAGATAGCACATGTTAGATGCATAATGGAATGGTTAACATAGTGTGTTTAATGTTGCTTGAATTATATAGTTGTTTACTAATGGTTGATAGTGTATTTTAAATGTTGTATGGATTTCATCTTGTGTGATTTGCATAATTAGATCTAATTCAATTTTATTGGTTTAGAATTATCATTAAATTATCATGAAATTTGAGATGTTAATTTAATTAGTAAATTCATGGAATATTAAAATTAGAAATAAAAACAAATAAAATATGATAATTAATATATTGGAGGGAAAAATAGTAAAAATAAAGAAAAATAAAAAACAGTAATAAATAAAGCAAAATAGAAAGGCTTAAAATTAGAGAAAAACAAAAGAAGGATATTAATAAAATAATAACAAAAATAAATAAAAAGAAAAATCTCAAAGGGAAATCTATGCCCTTTCTCATAAGAGGGGGAAAAGATAAAAATAAAAAATAAGATATTCAGATAGAAGATAGTGAGGTGCATCATACAGAGCAAAAAGGAAGGCAACAAAGTGTAATAGGGTTTGGAGGAGAAGAAAAGAAGGAGAGAGTCAAGCAAGGGGAGAAGATATCTTCAATACCAAGCAATTCTAGGTTAGAGTTAAGAGGTAGGCAATATATTTAAGTTCTATGTGATTATGTAAACTACATGAATAAACACATGTGTCTATTTAATTATATAAATACACACACACACACACACACACACACACACACACACACACACACACACACACACACACACACACACATACACACACACACACACACACACACACACACACACACAATTAATATACACTGAAATATTGATTATACATTAGTCTATTTAAAACACAAAAAACAAATAGGATGTTTAGACGGTGATTTAGATATTATATGATGTAACAACTATGATAGTTTAAGTGTGGTAATTCATTTTCAACATATATATCTTATCATATATACATACAATTATATCAAAATATTTATGGTGATTCATACAATAGTCCATATATTTTATTATATATAGTTATAACAACTTGGGTATGGCAAGAGTGTTTATACATAACCTATAAAAACCATATCTAAATAACATAAAATAGTAATATGGGTAGAAATCGAGGCAAATAATGAGTCTATATATATATATATATTAATTTTATAATAAATCTGCACATTTATGAGGTGCCTTGGTATTAGTACTGTGGCATTTCATATAATAGTTTGCTAAGCTAATTAAAATATATAAGATTACTTTACAAACATATGTTGATTCAATCACAATTACATAATTTATTAATAGATATGAAAAGTATTTGATTGTTTAAACAAGGGTGATTCATATAAATGTGGCTCTTATAAATTAAAAATGCATTCAATAAGTGTTTATAGTCAATGGAGGGATTGATCTATGTAAATAATCCAGTGCTATATTATAATGTTGTATATTAATCATGTAACACATGCACTATGGAATAATGTTTCTACACTACATTTATATTTTGTTTGAGAAATAACATTTCCATGTTATTGGATCACTAACCTAGTACCATTTTTCTAGATTTTATATTCTTGTATAAATATTTCTACCATATGATATGGGAATTGCCTTAACATAGAGTTTCTACCACTATAGTAGATATAGTAGATAATAGTAGATTGCCACATTGGAAGTTGATAACATTCAATAATCAACAAAAAGGTATAGGAAAAAATAGAATTGTATAAGAGCCAAGAAGATATATTGTCTGGGTTTGGGTTAATTTAGCTATGAACTATATGATATTATAGGTTATATCCCTAGATATTACATATGCACATCTATTTTTATATCATAGTATAATGAGTGTAACTCGTTAATAGCATGAAATTAAAAAACAAACAAACTAGTACCTATTATAATAGCTATCAAAGTTCATAGCTCAAATTTTAAAATCCATGGATTGACTGTCAAAATCCATAGCTTGATTGTGAAAGTTCATAACTATCTTTTGAGGTCTGTAGAATGCCTATCAAAGTTCAAAGATTTTATAAAAGGATAGGTTTGTGACTAAATCCATTCCTTGTATTCATGGGATCATATTAAGATTATTATTTAGGTTCTATAATACTTTTACATATAAAAAATGGAATAAACATGCAAACAATTAGAATATTACGTAAAGAATGTTAATTTAAACTCACATAAGATTAAAGAGATAAAGAATTCATATTATACCTTAGACTAGTTATAATACCTAAGAATACATGTAATGATAAACCTAAATTGCATATTAATGGATGTGAAGGATGATATATTATGGTTATAATGATTCATAGTATGGAATCATCATAAGATGTCAATAAGGTTATGTTGACTACGTGTTTTATTAAAAACTATAAAGGACTATTGACATATTTAAAACATATTCATATATATTATTGAGCATATTTATATATAAATGAAATATATCTATCTAAATATTTATGAGTTATTATAAGAGAAACATGTATGAGCGTAACATGTTGTATGGCTTTAGGTTTCATGCATCCAATGGTGCCTAAAAAATTCCTAGTTTTATGTTTTATAAGGAAACAACTCATGAGAAGACCATTTGGAAGATGAAAAATGTTTTCTTATTTCCTTAAATTTTATATAAGGTCATCAATAAGTCTCTTACCTCTAAAAAAGTCTCAAACTATAAACATGTATACCCCATGTGAGGTAGTCTATGGTTGCAAGCATATACACAAAAGATGAACTAGTGAAAGACAATGACTTATTTTGAATATGGGATAAGAAAGGAATAAATAGGGTTTAGAAGGTATGGAAAATTTTTTAGGAACATTTAATACCCTTGTTTTAAAATTAGTTCATAAATCACCAAGATTTTTTGATTGGAGAGTATCTTGGGCATGTGGAAGACTTAGGTGAATAATGGTGCCTTTAAGTACATCTTATTCAAAGTAACCTAAACTCAATCAAGACACAAAATATGACAAGGAAATATGAATTCATATTTTATAAAAGTATTATCATTAACATTTAAATGGGCTCAAAGATGGAAAAACCTAGTGGAAGAACTAAGAGGCCTAAATGAAGACCTATAAGACTATATGTGCAAATATAAATGATTGGAGAATTTTAGACGTATTAGGGAGGAATTAAGCCTTAAAAACAAGAAAATAAATTATATTTATGATTTTAATACATTGAAGACTCAATTTCATGTTAAAACTAACATAAATAAAGAGGAATGTAGACCTATAGGTCCACATTATTGACCAAGAGAGAAAAATATTGCAAGCAAGGAAGTCTTTTAATCCCCTAAGTAAATGTTAACCTAAATTAAACAATATATAATCCATGATATAATTAATATCACCTAATATTATAAAGTTATAGGGTTTCATTGAAGTAACATGTTTGGTATAGGTCTTGAACTTAGAAGACACCTAAAGGTTCATTTTCAAGACTATGAGGAGAATGTGCATTCTCTCTAGTAAATTTTAAGACTTGAGGCCATTAAGTGTAAAATATATGATCTAAAATTGTATTAAAACCTTATAAATATGTAAAATTCTATCAATTTATACCTATAATAAGTAAACTCAATCAAGGATCTTAGTTAGGCCTAGAAGGCCTAAATGACCATACACGAACTTGTGTACAAACATGAAGAATGTTTGCATGCTAAAAAAAACATCTAAGGAGTGAAGTATTATAAGAGGTGAAAATACCATGGTGGAATATCTTAGGTTTTATTTAATTAAAATATAAATAAAGTGTTCAAAGGGGTTTATTACGGTTACTTCCATGTGATTACTCATAAACCCTAGTAGTAGACTAATTCAAGATCTAGCAAGCGATAAAGATCAAATTATTCAAAATACTTATTAAATAATTTTTAAAGGGTTTTAAAAACCTCAAATATGTGTTTTAGGCTAAAACAAAGCAATATCATGCTTTATTAGGCTAAACCACCCTTTTGGATCTCACAAATAGGCTTATTCTATCTAAGAACCTAGTTTCTTCACATGATAACTTGTATCAAAAGGTGAATAGGATATTGATATCATTAGGTAAGGTGGAAGTTTTTTTTTTCATTAAATTACATGAATTGGTTTAGACATTAAGGCCCATAGGTTTATGAACCATTGATAAGACTCCAAGTGCCTTAAACCGTACTTAAACCCTCTAAAGTGACCCAATGGAGAAAATTAACCTTTTAAGCCCCTAATATGTATTGAAATGTCTTATAAACATCTTGGATGACCTTCATGCCTCTCATAGGCATATAATAGAGCTAAATTGTGGCACATGTGGCCTAGACATGTATGGAAAATGGCATGAAAGGCTCCTTTTTGGGCTTGTTTTCAAGGTTTTGAGGTAAAAAACTATTCTAAAACATTTGCAAAGGTTTATAAATCCAAGGAAAGGATATTATGACCTATCTAAAATCATTTTATGAGATTTCATAGTGATGGAATAGGAAGAAAGTGATGAATTAGGTCTTAATGAAGGAATATGACCAAATAATCATCAAGAAGGTAAACAATACTTTTTCAATGTGATTTTTAAGTCTCTAGTAGGATTCCATAACCTAATATAGTACTTATATCAAGTAATAAACCATGATATAGGTCTCAAAAACATAAAACTATACCTTTTAAAAGGGATCAAATCCTAATATCAAAGAGTGTGGAATATGAGGAAGCTTAAAGTTCATATTTGAATCCCATGTAGGAAAAACATTTCAAGAGGTGAAGGTTGGAATAGAAGATCTTTACATGTGCAAGTGTCAAATGGAATACTTGTAACTACCATCAATGATGCAAAGGTGGAGGGAGTTATATCCAAGAATTTTAGGTTTGCCAAGATAGCCTTCTATGCCAATCTTCATGAAATAAAATCATCAACAATTGGCCTAAAAGATAAGAGGCAAAATGACAACACCTTATAAGTAGACTTGGTGTCAATTTTTTTCTATCCTGTAACTCGTTTGATGATGATAATGTCATGATAAAATTATTATACACCCACCATATCTCTTTATTTCTTTTTTCTATAAGATAACCCTTGAATGAAATTGAAAGTAACCTCTACTAGTTATGGTGAAACTCTGATCAAAATTGTACTTGATGACCTCTTGGAAAAATAAATAAGTCTAATTTTCCATGATTATATATTTGTCATGTGTGAACTATGCAATTGTGTTGATCTTGTCTAGTGAATGCTTAACTTTCCTATCTTTTTGTCCATATTTGCTCACCATTGTGTAGAAAAGACTACTATTATAGGTCATTATTAGTGTTATAGTTTTGTATATTCATGATTTATAATTATAATTGAATCGTTTATACCTTCACAAGGTCAAGTTTTACCCTCCTAAGTACCACAAATTACTCTTGAGCCTCTCAATGAAATACTCATATGATAGTCATGTCAAAGTTCTAGGTTATGTGAAATAGATGGATTCCTTTCCTTAAATAGTCTATATTCAATCAAGTGGAGGAATAACATTATTGGTGCATCACCTAATTTATGATTTAGAATAACACTATTTTTCATTTTATCAGTAATTAAATAGTTTAATAATAGTTTGGGTGAAGCATCAAGGGAGCTAACCCAAATCTAGACATTTAGTTCACTTAGCAGGTCACCCATAACCTAGGATTATTACCATTATATAGTTTAAGTGAGAGGACTTGAAATACCCTCTCAAAGGTACTAAATTTAAGCTATAACACCTGATACATGTTTGGATCTTCAGAGCATTACTAGCATGACTACCCAATTTATCCAACTTGTGCCTTTTGTAAGAAAGAACATCATTTGGAGGAGTGCCCAAACTTGTATACTACCAACACCAAGGATCAGATTGAAAAGGGTGTTAGAATGATATGGATTGAAAATATTAGCTAATAAATGGAGACTATACCTTACTAATCTGACTAGTCCCAAGGTAAACATTCTTACATGAAGTGGTGTTCCTTCTCAGTCCATTTCAAATCCACCTATTGATAAGGTTCAATGGGAGGAACCTCGATCAAATGACTACCCAAGTGATCAACAAAATAAATAAGTTTTACGTGACACAATGACTTAGGTGCATGAGTTACAAGGTGAAATTTAGTTCCTTAAAGATAGAGTTGCTACCATGCATGCTAAAATGCAAAAAGCTTTGGATCTTCAAGACTTGGTGCATGATGATTTTCATGAATGAAGCAAATGACTTCTTGATGAAGACATCATTCCCATTTTTAGGAATTTGTTGAGTCATCAAGAACCAAATCATATAGAGTATCTTTGGTTGAACCATGCATGACAACAAGAGGATCATGTCTAACCTAGTATTAAGTGTGATAAAGACACAGTAGTAAACATAGCTATTGATGGTTAGATCATTTAGGATATACTAGTTGACACTAGATCATAGGTAAATTTACTTACCAAGGATGCTTAGATGAATATGGCAATCCATATTTTGAATCCTTCTCAACATTTATTATTCATGGCTAATAAGACTCATGCATTACATATAGGAGATCCTAAGGATGTAACCATTGAAATTTTAGTTATCACTTTCAAGGATGAATTTAAAGTAATTGAGTTGGCTGAGTATGATATTTTTTTTGGATCTTTTAAGTTATCCATAGTGTTATGAAAATAATGTTGACTTGAGCTTTAAAATATGCTATGCTAGTTTTGAAAATGATGATCAATGTATTGTAATTACTTTAGGCCATTCTCAAGGACCTCATTTTTTTGAACCAATTAATAATGTCAAGGAAATTAATCATATCTATAATGTCTTAGCTTGAGGAAATGAGAGACTTGGTCCTATTATGAATGGTATATTATGTTGGGTGTATGCACAATCTATTTCTCACACTACTGATAATGCTTATGATTATTGGGATCATAAAGAGTGATATTATTGGATGAAATTATGGAATCATTGGTAGTCAATAGGATGTTCCATGCACTTAACTTAAATGCCATAAGTCTATTTGATTTCTTCATGGACATATGATTTCTAGATCACCCTTATAATTAGATGAAGCACCCTTTGGTAAAATGAGGTTCTTCCATGTGATAACATCCCATTAAATCATGGTCTATAGACATAGCCAATAATAAAATGGAGCCTTTTATTTGTTTGAATATGAAAGGATGTACTCTCTTAGACATATTTTTCAAGAACAACTAATCGATGGTGGGAAACTCACCATCATAATTTTCTCATTTGGGATTGAGTACATGCTTCTATGCACTATAATTTTCATCATGATAATAACTTTCATGACACTATAAGTTATGATGGTATTAATTCTTTATAAGCTCATCTCAAGGCCTATAAAAACCTTTGGAATGTGGATGAGACATTATTTCTTGACTATATATGGGTTCATGCATTCTATGGTACTCTAACACCTAGGCTAGATCATGGTATATACATAAAGAATGATGCTTGGATATGGATTATTGGAGTACCATTTAAAGTAATTTGATTTTGGTGATATCTTACTCATCTCCTCACATGGATTTACGCCTAACCCTAAAAGCCATGTGCCAAGCTATTATAAGCAATCCAACACTAGTTTAAGACAACATATGACATATACATGGCATGCAAGAGGATAGACTATCCATTTTATAAGAATCTGATACTCTTTCCTCATCTTCTTCACTGATTGAATCTCAATTGAACCATGAATTGAGGAAAAACATATAGAAAGGCAAACATAAGGTTATGTACTAATTTGATGAAGGTATTATTTCTAACCCACTATATATGTATATTGATCACTTGGCTTTACACACTAATTATGGAGTACACAATGTCTAAGACACCATTCATAATGACTATAAACTATATTTAGATCAAATTCAAATGGTTTAACATAATATTGGCTTAGAGGACACACCTAAGATGGCCATTATGGGGAATTATTGGTTTGATACTGAGATCATGATGGTTTTTGAACTATTAAAGGAGTATCAATATGTTTTTCCATGAAATTACATAGAGATTAAAGGATTTCATTATTTACTAGGTAAGATGCACATCAAGTTAGTTGAGGGTGTTTGATCAGTCAGAAAGAGACTTTATCAAATGAATCATAATCTATGATCTCATGTTAAGGATGAACTTGATAGTATGTTGTGCATATGATTTATCAATCATATTTATGAATTTAAATGGGTGAGCCCTATGGTGACCAGTATCAAGAAGGATGACCACATTCATACTTGTGAAAAATATCAGGGACTCAATGTGGTTTGTGTAGTCAACCCTTTTCTAATGACTTTCACTAAGGAATTTTTAGGAGTTGATAGGTGTGATATTTATGCCTTAACCAATGCTTTTTATGGATATCATCAGGTCCAAATTATGGAAGAATATAAAATAAATACATCCTTTACAACTTATTGGGGTTTGTTTGATTACAATGTGATGCCCTTAGATCTGAAGAATGTTCCATCTCTGTTTTCATAGATTAAAATATAAGATTTTATGGATTTAATTCTTAAGTTACTTCAAGCATATATAGATTATTGGACCATTTTTATTTTAGTGCATGATAATTTTGATAATCTTCACGTCATGCTTGAGCACTACTAACAAATTCATATTTCTTTGAATAAAAAGAAGTGTGTTTTGAGTACTCTGATTTGAATTTTGTTAGGTCACATTATTTATGGTGATGGAATCCTAGTGGATCTAGCTAAGATTGCCATCATTGTTTAATTTTTGATGCTAACCACCCAATGAAAGTTCTATGCCTTACTAAGACATATAGGGTATTATCAAATTTTCATTTAGGGATATGTTAAGATCACAACACCACTGGAGGAACTACTTAAATATAATTATCAATTTTTATGGATAGATGCTTACTAGCATACATTTATAGAACTCAAGGAAAAGCTTATCACTACCCCCATTCTCTTATTTATATATTGTATGAAGCCCTTTCATGCACATTTTAATTCTTTGGGCATGGTAGTAGGTGTTATCCTTGCTTAGCTCAAGGAGGGAAGTCTTGATCATCCCATCTACTATGCTAGTTATAAGCTCATTTCAGCTAAATGAAACTACTTAAATAAGAATGAGAAGGCTCTTCTATGGTATACACACTTCAAAAAATAATTTAGTATTTTTTTGCCATTCCATTAACTTTATTTTTTGATCATTATTTACATAAATACCTCATTAATAAGCCAATGTTTCATTGATGAATTTATTGGTTTATTGTGCTCTTTCAAGAATTTCAATTTTCTTTGGTGGTGAAACCAAGTAAGGCTAATTATGGACTTGGTCAATTGTCATAGGTTGAATTTTGTGAACCAACATGTACCATTGAGGATGATTTACCTAATGTGTAGATTTTTAAAGTCATGTGCATACCTAAGGAATTAGAGGATATCACAACTTTTATTAATATAGGTTCTACACTAACCCACCTCAACACTCAAGAGAAAAAGTAGTTGGCTATTCATTCTACTCCTTTCTAGCTCATTGGGGGTGAGCTTTATAAGCTTATACTAGATGAAGTATTATACCATTATGTGATGTATCATGATTACAATGAAGTTCTTCAGGATGTTCATGAAAGTGTTATGAAAAGGCATTATGCCAGTGATGATACACCATAGTAGGTTATGTTATCTAGGTTTTGGTGGCCCACTCTATTTAAGGATGTCAAAGCTTACTTATAATAATGTGATATCTGTTAGCTTGTGGGTATACTAAACTGAAGGGATGTTATGCCCCTTCATCTAATACTTGCTCATGAAACCTTTGAAAAATGGGTTGTTGATTTTTTTGGCTCCATTACTATAGTAAGAAGGTATATTGGAGCATGGTTTGTAATTATCACCACTAATTACCTCACCTATTGGGTTGAAGTAGTGTCAACCCAAGATTTTACTGCTACCACTATTAATATATTTATTCAAAATAATATTAGTAAAAGGTATGTATGTCCACTAATTTTCAATAGTGATCATGAAACTCATTTCCTTAACAAGATAATATACATATTTTTGGTTGAATTCATGATTATGCACCACAAGACTAGATCATATCACCATTAAGCTAATGATACAATTGAAGTATTCAATAAAATCATGGGTCATACACTGACAAATATTTTTAATATCATTTATACTAACTAAGATTATCACATTTATGTGGTATTATTGGCATATCAAACCATGTATAAATGGTTTAATAAGAGTACTCCTTTAATCTTGTATTTAGTGTTGAAGCTATTTTCCCATTTGAGTTCATTGTACCCTCTTTATGTATTATATACATTGGTCAATTGAATGATAAAGAATATTTGAAATCATGCCTAGATTCTTTAATATAGTTAGATCAAACCCATTTTATAGTGCATTGGAGTTAAGGAGTGAATAAATAGAAACATAAGGCCTAGAATGATAAACATCTTAATAATAAGAGTTTTTATTTGGGTATGATTGTGTTGGTTTATGACTAAATGTTCACACAGCATTTAGGAAATATTTGCATCCAGTTGAATGGTCCATTTATTATTAATATTATTTGTCCCATAGGCATGTGTATGTTTAAGAGGTTAGAAGGTTAGTCCCTTCTAGGAAATTTCAATTGTAGCCAAATTCACCCCTACCATCTTGAGTGATATTTCCTTTTTGTTAATAAATTATATTCCAATAGTTTAGTTTAGGATTTTGGTTTATTTTTCAATAAAGCATGGCATTAATTATGTGCACTTGCTTAGATTTTAGATCAACATTTGGTTATTTCTTATTTTCTCTATCATGTCATGGAGGACCACAAACATATTTTAGTGTTTGGTAAGTGTGAATTAAGTAAAGCTATAAAGTGCCAATGAAATGGTAGAAGGGAATGCACATAAAAAAATGGGGCACATAATTGGAAGTGTATAAAGACAAGTGGATAGATAGGATGTGCCATCTAAACTCTATGAGGAGTCAAGATAAATAAATTAGGTTCCCACCTTGGAAATGGAAAGTTTTAAATTCTTTATATTTTTCTTTCACTTTGATAAATTTTTAGGAAGGGATAGATGTGTTAAATGTGATAAAATCATGTGTGTAATGGATAGTGTGACAAATGGAAATTGTGGATATACCATTAGAGGTATTAAATAAGTGAAATTATGGATGAGATCATGGGGAAGTAAATTTGGATTACCCATTGAAGCTATAAAATATTAACCAATTTTCATTTAAAAACTTTACTATTGATAACTCACAAACTTATAGAGCCAAGAAGAGCATTTTCAAGCTACAAGAGGAGGGTTTATCAACTTTACCAATTTAAATATTGTGAAGTATGGGGATCATGGTGAATAAGGAAATTGGTGGAATAGTGATTAGAGAAGTGTGTTTTAAGTAATTATAGGTTTCAAGTGTCAATGTCTACTATTTGATGACATTGGAGTAGGAGAGTCGAGGGAGTTAAAACATTAATCATGTATTCTTTTAGGATGGTTAGATGATCATGCCTCAACTTTTAGAATCCTCTAAAGGTGATGAGACCAAATAAGGTCCAATGAATTGATCCCTTGCATGTGATTCACAAAGAATAATATTTTGAGATCATATGAGCACAATCAGTATTAATAAGAAAAGTATGTAGTGAATTTGGTATACACGAGGAAAGCTTGCCATAATAGATTGAGAGAAAAAATAAGAAATAGTATAATATGACATGTGAGTCAAATAAGAAAGAATCAACTCCATTCCCACCCCTATTTTGATTAAATAAATGTACTATCTTAATGTGGTGTTGCACATGGAGAAATGGGAGTCTAATGTGTTGACTTGCCAAGTATTTGACTACAATCACCACCAACTAGAGAATGAAGTGGAGTTACAATGCAACTCTAGGGTTGAGTGGTAGAATACCTAAAATGGGCTTGTATATGATCTTACTATTTTTAATAACCTCAATGATGCCATATTTTTTACCTATTCAATCTACCTTACTTTGGGAAACTTGTGGAGATTGTGAGGTTTATTATCTCACATGTACATGAAGATAACATTTTTTTTAGGGAACATGATGAGGATCAAAACCTAGAGAAGTAACAAATTTATAGGCAAATAATGCTCTGGTGCTAAACTCAATGGATATTTATAATATCAAGAGGAAATTGAGAAGACTATGATGGCACTTGAGCACAAGATGAAAGACCATGCAATGTATATAGATAGACTTCAAGATTTCACTCTTCAAGTGGCCATGCACTCAATTATGACCAAAATTAGAGGTGTAGATAGATGGAAATAAGTAGACATGGTGCACTTGTATATTTCCCACCAAATAATCTTGGGGTGCAAGTATAATATTCACAATATTTTTTTGAATGAGTTATTGTAAATGCAAATAAATTCCACTACATACATAATAGAAATTTCTTGGTGCACAATTATTTTATTATTGGTATTTGAAGAAATTGGTGTGCTACAGTACACTAGTGGTGAGTTGAAGTGGGTTTACCCTCCAAAAAATAAGTCTCCAATTGACAGGTTTAAAGTATTCACATGCTTTGGTACTATTATTCCTAGTCACAAATAAAAGATGAAGGGATGGTATGATGGAATGAAGGAATCCTTTAGAAATAAGTGGTGCATTCCTAAGTAATTTCCTAGGTAGATAGGATACTAGTCCTAGTTTTTAGTAAAGTAACACTTTTCTCTAGCACACATCTAGATGATCCCTTTATATGACTTGTCTTGGTGGCTCAAACTATCATATACTTTCACTACTATATATTTTATGAACACTATCAATAGAATATGTGATGTGCACCCCATAAAGATTGATTTTGAAAATATTGATGTTGAGACTCATACTCTTCATCAAGTGTATGTGTATCTGGAGAAGAAGGCCTATACAGAGAAGCTAGAGTCACCTTATACTAACATTGAGGCCCAAAATATCTTGGTCAGGGACTCTATTCATTTATTATTTTATATGTTGAAGACATAGAAGATGACATTATAGAGTGCTAAGGATAAAAAATAAACCATTCCACCCCCATTAGAGATTGGAAGGGACCAAAAGTAAAAGAGTCTAAGTCATGATGCTACCATGAGTGCATTACTATAACAACCTAAATAACTAAGGACTAACCCTTCACCATTGGGAGGTAACATGCCTACATGTCAACTAGAAAGACTTAATTTCACCACGCAAACATCTATTCCTCTAGAATATTATACATTAACACCTAAATATGGGTATCATAATATAAAGTGAAAAATTAAAAAATAACACTAGAGAGGGAACCTTCCATAAAAAAAATAAGAGGAATGAGAGGCCACACTGGATCGAGTGAAGGAGACCTTGCCAATATAACACTAAGAAGCTACCCTTGATGACAAATAAGTAGACATTGGTTTTCCCACTGGTAAATAGGGGGATGACATAAACATAGCTTTAGGTATGGGTGACCTTGAAGCCAATCCAAATCACCAAGAATAGGAACCTGATGTATAAATACTTGAGCACAATCCATCTTAATGGAAGGAAGTTATTGATGAGTCCACATAGAAATGGCTATTAAATACTAGTACAATCATATCCCTTCATGTTTAATATCAATAAGGTGTGATAAAAAACTTATATATGTGGGAATATTTCCTCAAAGAGGACTTGATCAAGTAGACTTAACAAAAAATTTCTTTTTACAATGATATATCTAGTGAAGAGTGCTAATGTGAACTACTTTCAAAAACCATTATTTTGGCAATGTGGCCAGTGGAACTCTTTGATATAATTTTGATGGATCTTCAAATGTGAAAAACATCTCAGGAAAGTGTGACACTTTTAGAATTTACCCATGAGGTGGAAAGGCAGAATACCTTGTAGGAATTTGATGTAAAATAGATTGAGAAGAAACATCAAGAGATCATTGCTCTCTATAGCAATGAGAGTGCATAAAAGATAAAACTTGAAAAGGATTTAAGAGAGCTCAAGCACAAACTAGAAATAATGATGGAAAATAGAGTGAAGACCCTAACACTCTATAAGTCTATTTTGGAGAAGTATCAAACCCTTATAGATGTAGTTCCTATTATTAGAGAGGCTATTCATAAGTTAGGAGCCCTGGCAGAACTATTATTGAATAATTTTAAAGACTAACCAATACTCAATAAGAGAAAACTTGGGTGATAGAGTAGTTTATTGAGGCCATAAAATTATATAAGATATTTTTAAATAGAGTGGATGATATAGTTCTCATCTTTGATAGGTTTTTTCTTAAATTAGTACAACCTATAATTTATTTGGAATCATGGCTTCAATCAAAGGAACTTTAACTCAAATAATTGGATGAGAGTGAATTAACAACAAAATATAGAGTTGAGTGTGACAAAGCATGTTAAGATGTGAATGCCTTAGAAAATAAAATATGTGCTCATCATTAGGATTTGAATAATAGTTTTATAGAATTTTTAAGATAGGTTTCAACATAGGTTGCTTTACTGGAATAAATTCATAAGGATGTTTTACCATCACTTGATTAGTTAACCATTAAAGTGGGTGACCTTTTGGATCAACTCAAAGAGAATCAATTAATTAAGGAGGTAGTTCATTAAATCACATCTAAGCTTTAGAATGCATTGAATCATTAAAAAAAAGTGAAGTGATAGGTTGAACAGATAGGACTTAAATATTTACCAATAAAAGGACTTGAAAAAAAATCATAGTATGGGATGAAATATTGACTTAGTGTGTGGTGATGTTAGGCCATAAATTTTGCATATGTAATTTTTAAATACAATTAGCATGGAAGGAATTTGAAGTGTGAGAGAGACATGATGTAGAAGGCCATGGTGTAGAAAAGCATGAAATAAAAGAGGAAAGTCACATGGAATAAAGAATCATGAAACAAAGAGAACCCATGAATGTAGGACTCAGATATTAGTGAAATACTTTGGAAAGGCACATAAATGGAGATAATTAGGGATCAATTTTCATGAATGTTAAATAAGAATAGTCAAATGTGAATTTAGCACTAACCCAGGGAAGATAGACACATAATGATGAGGATATAGTATAGAGAGCATATAGGGGAAGTTAAGCTCATGTCCTTAAGAATTCATCTTAAATGGCTTGCCATGAATCATTATTATTAATGGTCATTTGTGAGTCATCTTTTTATAATTAATTTTATAAATGAATATTCGGGTTGAACCATGTATAAATACCCCCTTATTTTATATTGTTTTTTATTGATGATTGTAATCCTAGATTCATTGCAATCTTGGATATTACGTATGAATATAATGAAATGAAGCTTATGTGTTTATGAAATACTTGTGTAATATGTTCATGATTATAATGGATTTAATATTGTTTTGTTATTAATTTTTGCTCCACTTATTTTTCTTTGGTTAGGTAAGTAATGAATGAATAGTTAAGAGTTACACATGGAACTAAGTATGAGTTTATAGATAAGTACTTGTTTGAGCACCTTAACTTAGGAAAATAAATGAATACACCTTTACATGACAAAATCAATAGGAACTAGTCTTAAGCTATGTGTTTTGGGTGAGTGCGTGAGAACATTTTCTTGCATTATATGTTAACACTCTAGTTCATTCAAACTCTTATTTTCTTAGGCACACAACTAGGGAAAATATACACTGGACTTAAGGAAAAGATCCCAATAACTGGGCACAATAATTTTCTATCTAATTCTTTAGGAATTGACACTTGTTTATGCTTATATATAATTTAAAGTTATTCTATATTTTCCAACCATGCTTATTCCCAAGTGTGGAAGTTCCATAATTTTAGAAATGGGCAAAGAAAGATTTTAATTAATCAGGTTACAAGGCACCTTTTCATTGCTACAAGTTTTTTGGGGATCATATGTGTAGTCTCTTAGTTGGTCACAAGGTTGAAAATTTATTTGAAAGTGTAAGAGCTTATTTCATGAGAGGTTTTATATGCTTCTTGGTTTTATATGTAAACATGGAAGTATCTTATTGATTGAAATGTGTTTGAGATCTTAGTATGGTGTTCTTCTTCATAAGTTTTTAAATAATATTTGGGTGACCATGTCTTGGTCACATGAATTTTATTTTTGTAAGGTAACTTCCTAGCTTTAAAGGCCCATTTTTATAATAGATTTATCATGTAGAAATGAGAAACATTTAAATATTGTGCACTTGACTATTGCATAGCTAAGAAAAATGTTAAAAAATCCTCATTACCCTATTGAACTAGATGAATGGTGCAAATTTTAAGCATATTTTTCAAATAAATTACATTTTAAAGTAAACATATCATGGAGTCTTCTTGTGTGTTGTGACATAAAAATATAATTAGTAGTAACACCACCTATGCATGGGTCATATACTCTAATCATCTCTAATTATAAACATACATGATTTCATAAAACTTTTACTATTAAAAGGTATTAATTTGTATCTAAGTATGCATATCCAACATTAACAATACTTGAATTACACGTTTTTAAAATGATAACTTTCATAATAAAAACCAACACATAAAATTCTACATCACAATAGTATTAAATTATAATAGAATCCACAATCCCCAAATTAATACATACACTAGACTATAAAGTTTTCAACACATTCTGAAACTATCCTCAAATTGATATATTTATAAGAATATCCTAAAAAAATTTAAGAACCACTTTCAAATCTACATATAGATATAAATATAATTACTAAGAAACTAATAAAAGTTAACATAAAATAATCAATAATTAATTACTATAAAACTTTTATTTTTAATAATATTTAAAAATATAATAAATAACCCATGCATATTCATATATATGTTGTTATCCACCCTAAAATTATTATTTTATTTATCATGGAAGTTGTCTTTACTCGAACCATTAAGTAATCTTTCCCTATCTTATCTCACTACTCATAATTGAGTCTGAAAAATAAGTAAATGGTAAATTATGTAATATTAATTTTTAAATAGATTATTGGGTTGACATTCAAATATTTATACAAATTAATACTTATAATATCACTTACATTCTAATTTATTAGTTAAGTGAATTACACAAGATCTAATGGAAATGCCTTACTTCTTTTAGGACATAGGGGTACACTTGTCCCTGCATAATCTTGTGCCCACATATATGCCACATAGACAGATTGGATCATGTCCTGAATGCATAATCCATTCAAGATGTCATATGTATTTTAGTTTAGTTTAGGCAACCACATGGAAAGAGTGATCCCAACATCATTTTGGTTCATGGAATTAAACTTAAAACTTGGTTGATAAATCCTTTGGAAATATATGATGTGGACATGTGGCACCATCATGATGTGATGCTAATAGATTTAACGTTTAAGATATTAGATACTTCATGATCCCACCAACCTATTAATTTATAGGTCACACTTTGGTGGATTTGAAATTTATCAATCCTTTTGGATTTAGCCAAACACTACGCAATAAAACTTATAAAATATGGCATCCCATGGTTTATTTATTGGCCAAAAACAATTAATAATATATATTAATGTGTTTATTAGGTGAACACTCATTAAATAAAATTAATATAGACTTTGTGGAGCATGTGTAAATATTTAGAGTATATGGCCTCCATTATAGTAACAAGGGTGTAAAGTGCCAAATCTCTGCAAGAAGAGAAATGAAAAAATTAATAGTTTAGAGTGATATTGTTTATAATCTAGTTTATACTATTTTTAACTTACTTTCACATCACTTACAATCTTGTTACAACACCAAAGACATAAAATTAGACATTTCAATATATTAAGCTGAGGCTAACCAATTTTAGGGGCAAATATCAACTAATAAAGCATTGCATTAGCATGAAAATTGAAGTTTTAGGCTTCAACTTCAAGCCATTACTCAACCAATTCCCTCTCCTCAAATGTACTATCCAAATGAAAAGTCCCCTATTCTGCATATTTCTTAGCATAACAACTTATGATAGCCCTTGACTCTGTGCATAACCATCACACAAAAAGCCACATAGATAATCTACACTACCAAAACTAGGGCTATATATATGTATGTATGTATGTATGTATATATGTATATAATGAGTATATCATATAGGAACTATTAATATGAGTATTTAAGAGTCATAAAAAAAATTTAAGATGCAGTGAAAAGGCATGTCAGACTTCAGATAGTGAGACATGTATTCAAAGGTAGGTAAAGGGTTTTTTTAAAATGATTATGAAACTATAGGAACATATGGGAAAGCATTTGCACTTAGTATTTTATGGGATTATGCATTGAACAACAATTGAAAAATGCAGAGTAAACAATCCAAATGTAATAGGTAAGTCTAGTGGTACCAAAAAGCCATTTAATTTGTTGTTATTTACATTAAGAGCCTTGTTAAAATATATACTTTCCACTTTCGTCAATAAAACCATTAAACCCAATACAAACATGGAATTTAAATATAATCAAGATTCCCATTAGTAGATAATCTAGAGCAATCAATAAGGCACTAATAAATTTTAAAAGTTAAAGTACAAGAAAATGAAGCCACTTGAGTATTTGAAATGTTAAATAGAATAAGACTATGTACAATAATCAATATTAGATATCCACAATGCAAGTTCTTATCATAAAATATTGACTTACCAAAAACTGCTAAACTAATAGCGATCAAGATCTACATCAACATAAACTAGACAATGTCAGAATTGTGGTAGTAAATAGGATATATAAAATGCTTTATGACTGAAAAATAACACATAAGAAAGAATTTAAGGATAACTTCAGCCATATCAAAATGAGCCCTTTATTTTCCATATCAAATTTTATCACAAAAATGGTAAGCATGATGTTGCCCTAGTAAAATTATGATGCAAGATGGTCAGATTCTGAAGAAGGAAAAAGCAACATGGGCACAATACTCATAGTTCAAGGTTGAAAAAAGAATTCCTAATAGAATATTTTTAAGTAAAAGGAAAATAAATGTAAATAAGAAAGGAGACCAACATTTTATAGTACAATTTTATTGTAATTTAAGAAGATGTAGGAATAACATTTAAATCACCATTTATTTGAAACCTATTATTAATTATTGATAGTGAAAACTTGCGACAACAAAAAAATGAGTGACATAAGTCAAACAAGCCTCCCTATTTACAGTCACAATATAAGCACATTGTAGTAGAAAAGAGGTAAGTGAATCACCAGATCTATTCAACATCTTCAATTACTAGAACGATGTTTAATGTTAAATCACCAAAAAGGAGGAAATGAATAAAAGAAAATAAAACAAATGTTTATATTTGAACTTCATGTTTTAATGGCAGGAAAGCATGAATGTAACCTACATTGAACAAGAATGAAAAATGCAGAGTAAGAAATCCAAATGGTGCCTAGAAGGTAGTTGCATTTAATTACTCATGGGGGCATGTGGAAAATGGTTGGAGTCAAGTGGAAAATAAATGAGGACAAGTGAACCACCTATCTCACATTACCACATTAAAATGACCTCTATCATTGTGGGAAAATGTCTTGTCAATTAGTACATTTTTCAACATAAAAATTTACTACAAATAACATCAAAAAGATTTCAGTGAATCAATGGACTGTAAATAATTATATTTTATTCTCAAACTTAAAATCCTTCCATCTTACCAATTCAAAAGCTACATATATTACTAAGCACATAAAATAGATTTCTTTGATTAGTTGAGCTAGCAAGGGTTAATTACTATCTAACATTAAGTGAATGCTATTGTAGTGCACATGAGTAAACACAATAATATCTAAGATTATAAATCCTTATTTACTATCCATCTTACAAATGTTGCATCTAATATGACTGTAGCCACAATAGATAAAAATAAAAAAGCAAAAGCAAACCCCACAAGTCCATTGTTACATAAATTGAGCAAAGAATAAGTCAAAACCCTATTTCTGAGAAAATTAATAAATGTAGTTTAAAAAGGAAAAAAAGGGAAAATCTATTATTTATTTAGAGAATACATGCATGTTCAAAGATGGCTTCTTCCTATGTTCCTAGCTTGATGTACTCTATCCAACCTAATAGCATGAGAAATTGTCATTAATAATGAAGTCAACTCTACCCATGAATTTTTATAGATCTTCTTACCTTTAAAAAAATAAAGAACTATGCAACTTTATCCTTGGCTTAAGTGTCCAATGTTGTTTCACACCAAACCTAGGTATCAATTCATGCACTATGAGTGGCATCACCAGGTGAAAATTAGAAGTGAAGGTAGGGTAAAAGAAACCAATACATTAAAATGGAGTGATTATGGTCATCTTTAATATAAATATACATGCACTACCCCTACTGCTATGCTAGTAGTCATACAAACCATGAAATTTTGACATGCATTTAAACCTCTAATTTTTGCATCTACCATTCCATTGAATGATGAGAAATCATCAATAACATGCAGTTTTTACTACCAATCAATGCATAATAAAAACAATATTATATTGTAATACTTAAAAACCCTACATCTTAACTTTTTATAAGCTTAGAGAAGTAGGTAATAGGTGGATATATACCCAAAATGGAATTAGGTGACAGGCTAAAATAGGAAATAGTAATAATGAGTTAAATCAAAACCACACCAATAGTCTCCCTCTGTGACTAATAACTCCATGGATTTTTGAGGCACATAAATTTATAAATCAAGACAAATTATTGGATGGTAATTTAATTAAATAAGATTATATCTTAATATAATAGGATACATTGTTGATCTTTTAAGTATGTCCAAAATAAAACATGGGTTTTATTTAGTTGATTTATGATGTCATACTCTTTATTGATTAGTTTGTTTTATGTGAGGTGGAGGGAGTTGACAAGGAATATATTGAATACTTTCATTCTCTCATATATAATGTCACATCATATTTCATCTAGTGTTAATAGATGGAAAATACAATCACAATTAATCTATAGAAAAATAATGGAAGTGGGATCATAGATATTATAATATTAGATCCTAGGGAGAGGAAGAACCAAAGGATTCATGCATGCCATTTCATATCTGGTGGTAATGAAAGGAAACAAGGATCAAATGTTGAAAAAATAAGATATAAGGAAGGCTTGTGATTTTTTATTTTTCATTTTATCTTTATTAGTGATCTTAGATAGTATTGATTTTTTCATATAAATGATCCAAATGAGATACATTATCCAATGAAAATTCATGACTTAAACTAAATAATAATTATAATTCATTGTAGCCATGAGTGATGTGTATGATTAAGGAATAATCATAACTCAAGTCTAAAAAGTGTTAAGGCTAAAATATAAAACCTTAAATAAATGAAACCCTATGGAAGAGCTATGTTTTGACATGGTTCAATTAGTGTACGGACTCACTAATATGTTTTACCCTTATTTTATTTTAGTGAATATGGTATGATAGAAACTAGAATAATAGTTTAAGTTGATAAATATGAAATTCAAAGAAAAATATTATGATTTTAAAATTGTGGTCCTTCACTATATGAATGTAACTAATGATTTAATTTTGATACTTGAAAAATGTTTACTTTGAATTAGATATAGTGTGTTTTATAATTGGTTTGTGATAGTTAGTGATTTTTTTTTTGAGGAACATGGTAGTTTCATCAATGTGTAATGGTATATTGATGTTCAACCCCAAGGGTTATCTTGAGTGGATAGGATCTAAGACTTTGGTTGTGTAGGTCTTGAGTTTAATTATTGTCGAGCACCCTATGATGTGTCAAGGCTTAGGGGTAGATGTGAATCTTGAGGAACTAGGATCAAGTTACCCTTCATTAATGGAGGGTCTTCTTTGAATCCTTAGATATTGAAAAAAAGTATATTAATGTTCTTTATAACTTCCAATTCCCTATCTAATGAGGCCTACATTTTAATATATATATATATATATATATATATATATATATATATATATATGAGTTTAATTAGGTGATTTCTCATTCCATGAACATGATAGGTAAATGGGATGACCTTAAATATAAAAAAATATATTTCATTTTTGGGAGAGGGCGATTATAGTAAACTTCATGTTAGTATTGACTAATGATATCAATTGAGTTTTATGGTTGTAATTTATGATTAGAAATGATGAACTAAAGTTTGGAGGATATTTGTATAAACTAATAAGTTGGTAATACAGGAGCATCCAAGTTCAAAATCAATCTTTCATCTACCAAAAATATGTTAATTTATAAATTTGTCTATGTTGTGTAGTGTACATTTCTTATGACACATATTTTATTGTGAGTTTGTGCAAGTATTCTTTATTACATAGAACATATTTATATTTTTTCATTGTCCTTTATGAGCACCTTTTTAGTATGACAATGTGTTTCTTACAAGCAAACCTATGTTAATAATGATCCATGCATCTTTTGGTTCATAATTAAATCTAATTATTGCCTATTTGAGTTATTATGTGGCTGTGTGGAGATGTTATGTATCTTTATGTTAGTCTGTGAAACTTATTGAAGCATGGTATTTGGGCATGAGTTGAATATTAACTACATAATAATATGAGTAGTATAGATTTATCTAGGTAATTGAAAAACATCATTCTATAAGTTTTGTGATGAATTTCAAAACATTTTAAGAAATAATGGTAATGTTCAAAACCATCCTTTAACAGACATAAAATTCATAGTATAGAGGTTTGTTGAGTTTAAATACCTATGATGTTGTGCACTTTTTTATGAAATTGGACTCATTTTCTATCATTTGGATATGTGATCCAAAAAATCATTTATGATTATAAGGATTCATTTAGGAATGCATGTAATACATCTTGGCATGCATTAAGTTCTAACATGTTATTATTCTATGAAAATTTGAAGATATTTAATTTTTATGCTATTTAATGTTTGGGAAACACTAAGGTGTGTTATTATTAGTAGTGGGTTAAATCATTTAATATAAGTAGACAGGTCTTGCATCTACATAAACATACCTAAAAAACTATGTTAATGGACTTTGATTCTGATAGAAATATTAGATCCGTGAGTTTATTTTTAAAATATTTTTAGTTAAAAAATTTGAAATATATGGATGTTTATGTTATAATGACTCTTATTTCAAGATAATAATGTGATTGTGTGTGTTATATTTCATTCAGCTTAAATCAAATAATTATATGAGATTTTTTGTTGAATTTTATTGTGATTATTTCATTGAATCCTCTAAGGGTTGCATGGTCTAAGGCATTTCTTAAGTGATATTAATAATCACATATAACATATCCACTTGGATCCACTTAGAAATAAATGATTTTTTTAATTTAAACAATGTATTTTTAATTAGACTTCACCACGAAAATCTAATTAGTGATCCAAATAGAATATGTTAAATAAGACAACTATAAACTAAGCAAGTAACATCTATCCATCACTGATCACTACCATCATGTGAAACACATCATAACAAAATATATAAATTAATTACAATTATCCATCCATGGATAGTAAAAACATACAACCACTATTGTCGATGTACAAAAAATAAATAATTACATCTCATCAAGGATAATGTATCAATAATAATAAATATAATATAATGTATAAGATACAAGGCTCCACATAGCATGAGTTCATTGAATTCTAGTATCTATGAAAATATAGAGCGTCATCTCCAAATAAGTACTATTGTCAAGAGGGAGAGCATCATCCAAGAACCTTTCTACACCAACTATAGACCATCAATCCCCTACACAATCCCCCATCAAATAATGTCCCTCCCTTCATGGATGAGTATATATTGATGATGTAGAAATCTAGAGAGACAAGCTAGTACCCATGTGTTATATGATTTCTAAGAACATGTAGTGTACCATAAATAAATCTATTCTAACATGATATCCCAATAACATGTAAATCATACACATGAAATTATAATGTCTAACTATCATTACTCTGAAAAAAATATTTAATAGTTATTGATATCTAAGATCAATCAATTTCATACACGCCACTTGATCGGATTACCTTTAGCTAGCATTGGTGATGCTAACAAGCTATTAAAATCTATCTCATTACTTACTCAGTACCATTAATATGAGATTTTGTTAACATAAATGTAACAAACATAGTCATATATATTATTTCCTATCAGTAAGAATAAAATATGATAAACACAAGAATTATCAAAATACATACATTTAGTCCATCAAATATTTGAATGAATCTCCACAACATCATTTATCACATAAATAATAAAGAAATAAATACAATTTATACCAATCAAGTATAATCTATGTTCAGACTGCATAGTCTAAATCTTCATAAGTAGATTCCAATATAGAATACAAATAGTAATAACATAGTCCACCATTTTTATGTATACACTATTTACTTTTAGACAGTTAGTCATAATATTTGATAAGAATCAAACAAGTCATAAACTAGTTATAAAGTAACATTTTAATTTAAACAACTCATTTTGTTTCTAAGAGACTATTTTTATATGTTTATAGTTTCTAATCTCTCATAAACCTTATGACTTATTTTAATCATCCATCTATAAGTATAGGCATATAACCCAATACACCTATATATAATATTTTCATATGACTACTTAAGTCCATGTATAAATATGTTTCCTATATATGAATAATTGTACAACATAATGTGTACTGTATATAAGCACACAAATGATATATAAATATTATATCACTGGTTATTTATATTTCTTAATTAAAAACTTCATATGATTCCAACAATCACTATAACTTTCTTATTCACATAAAATATTGACGATATTTATAAGATAAGAGATACAATAATGTAATTTTATTTCATAATTTTTATCCCTAATTAAATAGATTTACATCTTGATATAATCAAAACTTATATAAATCCATACACAAGTTCTCAAGACAACATAGTATTTAGTATTAGGATTTGAATATAATTATTTAGCAATATACAAATTGCTCTTATATGATATACTAAAGTTTAATCAAATATACAAATAAACAAATCAATAAAGCCATGATAATATAATAGTTACAATTTGTGCTTATAAACATGTATCCCAATGTGTATATATAAGCTATTTATGTTATAAAAGTGCCTATATTCTCATATAAACATATTTTGTATATTTACGTGTCTTGTATTACATATACTACATAATACATATATTTTGATACATAATTATTTTTCTTCCATACTAATAATATTCTTCATTTTTTTAAATAATAATATTCATGAACACATTAACATGACATAAACATAATCACACAAGATTAATTCATCTAAACATAAATCTAAGTTAACACACACAACTAATTGTGCATATACAATTATCGAAATATAATAACATCAAAAAAAGCTAATGCTAACCATTCAAACTATGCATATAATGAGTGATATTTAATATAGTGTGTGCATGGGTTCTAGTCATTCTTCTGTCATTCCTCAATATCTCCATTTACTTCACCCTCTCTGATGATGTTCTCCATCCGTCATGCTCTGAGAGATGAATCTCTCCTCCATCCAACTCACAACAAGAAGATAGTTAATCCATATATATATATATATATATATATATATATATATATATATATATATAATAGTTATGAAATAATAAATCAATATGATTCCAAGTAAAGAATATGCACTACAACCAACTTATAATAATTAAATCATGTAATCAAAGAAATATTCAAGTGTCCCATTATAATATATAACTCTTAGATTAATCAAATAATAATCAAATCAAATTAATTACTATAAAAGATTCTTAAAAATCAAGTAAATTTTCTTAGCAAGGAAATAAAAATGTAATATTCATCCCCCCTAAAGAAAGTCATCATCTTGATGACACTTATTCAGACATAAGTTTTGAATTAAAAATATTATTGAGAAAAAATATCATAATATAAAGTATAAAATCAAAAAAATAAATGTGTAAATCATATGTATAACTCATCATAGTCCTTCTAAGTAGCACAATTCATAGAGTATTGGTTCCACAAGACCTTAAACTGTGACATCTCTTTATTATGAGAAAATGTTTATGAGTGTCAATTACTCTGATTGGTTCTACCATGACCACCTTAGGATCTAAAATATACATATAATTATAATTTCATATATGTGAAAGATCAACTATATACCTTATAGGATAAGAAACACAAAATACATTATGTAATAGATATAAGGATAGTGACAATGCAAGCCTATATGCTATATGATTGTCCACTTATAACACTACAAAGGGTCCTACATATCTTGATGATAATTTTTTTGATTTTTTGAATTTAATCTTCAACAATAAGCACATTAAATCATCACAAAAGTGAAAAAAAAATGGATAGGAAGAGTTCCACAAAGACTTCTAGCCCCTATGCACACCTCTCTAACCTAGAGTGTTTTTTCATTCCTGAGAAAAGTGTTTAGGTAACTTGACAAGAATGATGTGTATAAGTCAATACCATCACTACTCCATGTAGTTCCTGATAAGTATGATATGCCAATAATATCATTCCTCCACATCACTCCTAACAAATATGATGATGAATTAAAATTGAAAAAAATACATTTTCAATATATAAAAAATTTAGGAATAAACATTCCTTAGTATACATGTGTATGATCATATGATTAAATTTGATAAGTATCCTTTACCAAATCCTAGATTTGACAAGCTCCCATTTTCAGATCCAAACTCAGTAACTACTAAGTCTATGGGAGACTAACTAGGATCCACTCCCATCCCTTAGTATTCATGTTCCTAATTCACCACTTGTCCCTTAGCTCTTCATGACCTAATGATTTATAAAATATGTACAAGGTTCAATGAATCACAAATCCATACTAACAATTCCTAGAGTGGAATGATATAATATAAATAATTAAAGATGTATCAACATCTATCACAATAAAAATCATAAATCATTCCATAATTATATCTAGTTTCCATTAGCCAAACATAACTAGTAACAAATTTCATAGCTTAACCCATCTCTAGATGCTCCGAATTTCACTATTCTCCTTTTTGGTAACCAAAAATATAAGAACAATGTTAACGGATCTATTAAGTCCTAGAGGTCAAGCCACATCTCTAATACCACATGTAAAATCTCCACTGGCATCCACTTAGAAATACGTGATTTTATTTATTTATTTTATTATACTTTATTATAAGAATCTAATTAGTGATATAGATAGAACATGCTAAATAAGCCAACTATAAAATAAGCAAGTGGCATCTATCCATCACTAATCATTACCATTATGTGAAATACATCATAATTAAATATAGAAAGTAATTATAGATATCCAAACATAGATGGTGCAAAATTACAACCACTACTATTGATATATAAGAAGTAAATAATTACATATCATAAAGGATAATGTCCCAATAATAATAAATATAATACAATGTACAAGATACAAGGCTCCATAGAGCATAAGTTCTCCAAACTCTAGTATCTATGGCAATGTCAAGTGTCTTCTCTAAAAAGTATTACTATGGGGAGGGAGAGCATCATTAGAATGATTTTCCATGGTAACCACAGGCCATCAATCCCACACACAATCTCCCATCAGAAAATGACCCACTCTTTAGAGATGCATAAATAGTGATGGTGGAAGAATCTAGAGAGACAAGCTAGTATATATGTGTTGTATGATTTATAAGAACATGGAATGTACCATAAATAAATCTATTCTAATATGATATCATAAAAACATGTAAATTATACATATAAAATAAAAATGTCTAATTAGCATTACATTGACCAAAGTTTTTAATATTTATTGATCTCTAAGATTAGTTAATTTCATACACATCACTTGATTGGATTACCTTCATCTAATATTGGTGATGTTATCAAGATAGTACAGTCTATCTCACTACTTACTCAGTATCAACAATGCGATATTTGATTAACATAAATGTAATCAACATATTCATACAAATTATTTCCTACCAGTAAGCATAAAATATGTTAAAAATAAAAATAATCAAAATACATACATTTAATCTTTAAAACGTATTAATGAATCTTCACAATATCATTTATCACATAAATAAGGAGTAAATAAATACATTTTATACCATGCATAATATATATTTAAAATGCATAATTTAAATCTATATAATTAGACTCAAATATATAGTATAGATTCAAATATATAATACAATAATAACACATACCACTATTTTTATGTACACACTACATTCTTTCAAGAAGTTAGTCATAATATTTGCAGAGAATAAAATAACTCATAAATCAATTGTTAGATATTTTTTCATTTAAAAAAATCATTCTATTTCTAGGAAACTATTTTCATATGGTTATAGTCTTTGGTCCCTCAGAAACCTTATGACTTATTTTAACCATCCATCTATAAGTATATGCATATGATCTAATATACCTATATATAATATTTTCATATAGATACTTAAGTCCATGTATAAATATGTTCGCTATATACAAATAATTATACAACATAATATCTAACATATATTAGCACACAAATGATATATAAATACTATATTACTGATTATTTATATTTATTAATCAATAACTCTATATGATTTCAACAATAATTATAATTTTTATGTTCACAAAATATATTGATCATTATACGATAAGGGATTAAAAAATGTAATTATCTTTCATAGTTTTTATCTCCAAATAAATATATTTTCATCCTAATATAATCGAAACATATATAAATCCATACACAAGTTATCAAGGCAACATAATCTTTCATATTAGGGTTATCATATAAGTATTCGACACTATACAAATTACTCTTATGTGACATTCTAGAGTTTTATCAAATATACAAAACATTAAAATTGTGATAATATAATAATCATAATATATACTTATAAGCACACATCCTAATGTGTGTGTGTGTGTGTGTGTGTGTGTGTGTGTGTGTGTGTGTGTGTGTGTGTGTGTGTGTAAAGTGTCTATATTCTCATATAGACAAATTTTATATATTTATGTGTCTTACATAATATATACTATAAAATACATATGTTTTGGTACATACTTATTATTCTATCATACTAACATTATTATTCATGTTATAAAACATTAATAGTCATGAATTCATGAGCATGAAATAAATGCAATCACATAAGATTATGACATTTGAACATATATCTAAGCTAACACATCTAAATTTGTGTATAAATACTTATCTAAATGTAATAATATCAAAATACACTAATACTAACCATTAAAATTATGCATATAATGAGTTATAATTAATGTAGTGTGTGCATGGGTTCTAGTCATTACTCTATAGTTTTTCAACATCTTTATTTATGTCACCCTCTCTGATGATTCTTTCCCTCCCTCATGCTCTAACAGATGAATCTCTCTTACATACAACTCACAAAAAAATATTTAGTCCATACATCATGACATATATATCATAAAATAGTGATGAAATAACAAATCAATATGACTACAATGTAAAGAATATTTACTACACCTAACTTATAGAAATTAAATCATGTAATCAAATCAATATTCAACTGTCTCATAATAGCACGTAATTCATAGCTTAATCAAATAATAATTAAATTAAATTATTAATTATATAAAATTCATGGATAATCAAGTAAATTTGTTTAAAGAGAAAATCAATATGTAACATCCTTTTCCCTTAAAGATGGGCATCATCCCGATGACACTTATTCAAAAATAAGTTATGAATTTAAAGTAATATTCAATAAAAAAATATCATATCATGAAGTATCAAAGCAATCAAATAAAAATACAAATCCTCTGTAAAACTCATCATAGTATTTTCAAGTAGTACTATCCCTAAAGTATTGGTCTCGTAAGATTCTACACTATGACATCTACCTATTATGCAAACAAAGTTTACAATTTTTAATTACTCTAATTGGTTTACCATGACCACCCTGGAGTCTAAAAATTGCATAGAATTCTAATCTCACATATGTGAAGGATCAATTATATACTTTTTAGGATAATAAATATGGAAGACATTATGCAATAGAGCTAGGATTGGTGGCAATTCAAGTCTATACGCTTCAATATTTACCACTTCTAACACCACAAAAGGTCTCACATATCTCGATGATAATTTTTTAAACTTTATAAATTTAATATTCAACCATAAGCATATGAAATGATCACAAAATCTGATAAAAAATGGTCAAGGAGAGTTTCACAAAGCTTTCCATCCTCTCTGCACACCTCTCTAACCTAGAGTGTGTTTTTTTAATTCTTGATAAAAGTGTTTAGGGAACCTAGAAAGAATGATGTGTATAAGTCAATAATATCTCTACTCCATGTATCTCATAATAAGTATGATATGTCAATACTACCTCTACTCCACGTAGCTCTTGATCTTCCACACAATCCCCCATCAGGGAATGGCCCTCCCTTCATGGATGAGTAGATAGTGATGGTGTTAAAATTCATATAGACAAGATAGTACCTATGTGTTGTATGATTTTTAAGAATATATAGTGTAACATAAAGTAATTTATTATAATATGATATCATAAAAACATGTAAATCTTACACATTAAATGAAAATGTCTAAGTAACATTATTTTGACCAAAATTTTCAATAGTTATTGATCTCTAAGATTAATCAATTTTATACACACCACTTGATCAAATTGATTTTATCTAGCATTAGCGATGCTAACAAGATAGTGACATATGTCTCACTACTTACTCAGTATCAATAATATGAGATTTAGTTAACGTAAATGTAATCAATAGATTCATATAGATTATTATTAATGGTAAGTATAAAACAAGCTAAACACATGAATAATCAAAATACATATATTTAATGCATAAAAAATATGAATAAATCTCCACAATATCATTTATCACATAAATAATAAATAAACAAATACATTTTATACCAACCAAGTATAATCTATGTTTAGATTGCATAATCTAAGTCTTTGTAAGTAGATTTAAATATACAATACAAGAAATAATAATATAGTCCGCCATTTTTATGTACACATTACTTATTTCCAAAAAATTAGTCATAATATTTGTAGAGAATTAGATAACTCATAAACTAGTTATAATTCTATTTTGAAGAGATTATTTTCATATGGTTATAGCTTATGGTCCCTCAAAAATCTTATGACTTATTTTAATCATCCATCTATAAGTATATGAATTTGACCTAACACACTTATATATATATATATATATATATATATGATTACTTAAGCCTATTTATAAATATGTTTTCTATACACTTATAATTTTACAACATAATATGTGTCGTATATAAGCACATATATCATATATAAATACTATATCACCAGCCATTTATATTTCTTAATCAAGAACTTCATATGATTTCAACAATCATTATAATTTTATTATTCATAAAATATATTAAAAATATTTATAAGATAAGGGATTCAACAATGTATTTCTCCTTCATAATTTTTTTATATAACTAAATAGATTTTCATCTTGATATAATCAAAACATATATAGCTATGTACACAAGTTTTAAATATAACATAGTCTTTCATATTAGAGTTAAATATAAGTATTCATCAATATAAAAATTACTATTATATGATATAATAAAGTTTTATCAAATATACAAATATATAAATCATTAAAGCTATGACAATATATTAGTAAAAATTTATGCTTATAGGCATGCATCCCAATGTATACATATAATATATTTATGTATAAAAGTTATCATGTTCTCATATAAGCATATTTCATATTTTTATGTGCCTTGCATAACATATACTACATAATACATATGTTTTGATATATAATTATTGTTTTATCATACTAAAAACATTTTTTATTTTCTAAAACATTAATAATCATGAGCATATTATCACGACATAAGTGCAATCATAAAATATTAATTCATCTAAACATAAATCTAAGCTAACACACATAACTAATTTTTAATAAATAATTATTGAAATGCAACAACATCAAAATTAACTAATACCAACCATTTAAATTATACATATAATGAGTGTTATTTAATGTGATGTGTGCATGGGTTCTATCCATTCCTCTATCATCCCTCAACATTTCCATCTGCATCACCTTATTTAATGATGCTCTCCCTTCATTATGATCTAAAAGATGAATATTTTTTATGTCTAACTCATGACCAGAAGGTAGTTCATTATGACACATATATCATAAAATAGTGTTAAAATAACAAATTAACATGATTACAATGCAAATAATATGAAATGTAACTATAATCAAAGTAATATTAAACTCTTACATAAGAATGCATAAATCATAGCTTAATCAAATAGTAATTAAATCAAATTACCAACTATATAAAATACATATATAATCAAGTAAATTTTATTAGCAAGGAAATCATGATGTAACATCCTTCTTCTTAAAGTTAATCATCATCTTGATGACACTTATTTAAACAAAAGTTTTGAATTAAAAATATTATTAAGTAGAAAAATATCATAGCATCAAGTATCAGATCAAGAAAATAAATAGGAAAATCATCTATAAAATTCATCATAGTCCTCCCAAGTGGGACTATACCCAGAGTATTGGTCCCATAAGAGCTTATACCATGACATCTCTCTATTATGTAAACAAAGTTTGTGAGTGTCAATTACTCTGATTGGTTCTACCATGAACACCTTGGAGTTCAAAACATGCATAACATTCTAATCCCACATATGTGAAGGATCAAATGTATACCTTTTAAGATAAGAAACATGGAAGATATTATGTAATAGAGCTAGGGTGGTGGTAATGCAAGCTTATACACTATAAAATTGGATAATTCTAACACCATGAAGGGTCTCACATATCTCAGTGATAATTTTGTTAACGTTTTGAATTTAATATTCAACCATAAGCACATAAAATGATCACAAAAGCCAAAAACAAATGGCCAAAGAGAGTTCCATAAAGCCTTCCATCCCCTCTACACATCTTTCTAACATAAAGTGTGTTTTTTTCAGTCTTAAAAAAAGTGTTTAAGTAACCTAGCAAGAATAATATGTATAAGTCAATACCGTCACTAATCTGTGTATCTCCTAATAAGTATGACATGTTAATACTACCACTACTCCATGTATCTCTTGACAAGTATGACAATGAATAGGAACTAGAAATAATACATTTCCAATGTTAATATATAAAGTTAAAGAATAATCATTCCTCAATATAGATGTATATGACCATATGATTAAATTTGAGAAGTCCCCTTTGCCAAATCTTAGATTCGATAAGATCCCCTTTTTGAATCTAAACTCAGTAACTACCAAGTTAACTTAAGAATAACTAAGATCCACTCATATCCCTTAATACTTACATTCCTAATTCAATACTCATCCCTTAGGTATCTATGACCTTATGATCTCCTAAATGTGCATATGGTTCAATAAATCATAAATCCATACTAATAATTCCTAGAGTGCAATGATATATGCTAAATAATTTAATATGTATCAACATAAATCACAATAAAAATCATATAATCTTTTTATAATTTCATCTTATTACCATTAACCAAACATAACTAGTATCAAATTTCATAGCTTAATCCATGTATGAATACTCTAGCTCTCACCATTCCCCTTTCTAATATCCAAAATGATGAAAAAATATTAGTGGACTCATTAGGTTCTAGAGTTTAAGCCATATCTCTAATGCCACATATTACATCTCCACTTAGATTCACTTAAAAATACATAATTTTATTTCATTTAAATAATGTATTCTTTTATTAGACTTCATCATGAGAATGTAATTAGTGATCTAGATATAACATAATAAATAATCCAACTATAAAATAATCAAGTGGCATATATCCATCACTGATTACTACCATAATGTGAAATACATTATAAATGAATACAAAAATTAATTACATATATCTATCCATGGATAGTATAAATATACAACCACTATTGTAGATGTATGATAAGTAAATAATTACATCTCATCAAGGATAATGTCTCAATAATAATAAATACTATATAATTTACAAGATACAAGGATCCACCGAGCATGAATTTTCAAAACTTTAGTATCTATGGGAATATCAAGTGTCATCTCTAAATAAGTACTATTTTGGGGAGGGAGAACATCATCTGAGTACTTTTCCACATCAACCATGGACCATCAATCCCCCACACAATCCTTCGTAAAAAAATGACCCTACCTTCACAGATGAGTAGATAGTGATGGTGTGACAAATTAGAGAGACAAGATAGTACTCATGTGATATATGATTTATAAAAATATGTAGTTTACCATAAAAAAATATATTATACCATGTTATCACAAAAATATGTACATCATACACATGAAATGACAATGTTTAAGCAACATTACTTTAGCCAAAATTTTCAATAGTTGTTGATCTCTAAAATCAGTCAATTTTATACACATTACTTGATTGGATTACCTTCATCTCGTATTGGTGATGATATCAAGATAATGAGGTCCATCTCACTACTTACTTAGCACCAAAAATGCAAGATTCAGTTAACATAAATGTAACCAACAGATTTATACATATTATTACCTACCAGGAAGCATAAAACATTCTAAACATAGGCATAATCAAAATTCATAAATTTATCCTTTCAAATATATTAATGAATCTTCACAATATGATTTTTCACATAAATAATAAGCAAATAAATACAATTTATACCAACCCATTATAATCTATGTTTAACCTGCATAATATAGATCTATGTAGGTAAAATCATATATATAGTACAAGCAGTAATAACATAGTTCATGATTTTTATGTACACACTAATTACATTCAAAGAGTTAGTCATAATATTTATAGAGAATCAAATAACTCATAAATCAATTATAACATAATCTTTTATTTAAACAACTCATTTTATTTTTAGGAGACTATTTTCATATGGTAATAATTTCTGATCACTTAGAAACTTTATAAATTATTTTGACTATCCATCTATAAGTATAAACATATGACTCAATGCACCTATATATATATATATATATATATATATATATATATATATATATATATTTCATATGGATACTTAAGTCCAAGTATAATATGTTTCTTATATATGAATAATTGTACAACATAATATGTACCGTATATAAGCACATAAACATATTTAAATACTATATCACTGGTCATTTATATTTCTTAATCAAGAACTCCATATGATTTTAAAAATTATTATAACTTTCCTATTCAAAAAATATACTAAACAATCTTTATAAGATAAATGATTCAATAATGTATTTCTCTTTCATAGTTTTTATCCATAATTGAATATATTTTCATCTTGATATAATCAAAGTGTATATAACTCTATACACAAGTTCTCAAGACAACGTAGTATTTAATATTAATATTAGCATATAGGTATTCATCAATATAAAAATTTATTTTATATGATATACTAACATTTTATCAAATATATAAATCACTAAAGTCATGATAATATACTAGTCAAAATATATACATATAGGGACGTATCTCAATACACACACACACCTACACACACACACACACACACACACACACACACACACACACACACACACGATATTTATGTATAAAAGTGCTTGTGTTCTTGTGTGTGTGTGTGTGTGTGTGTGTGTGTGTGTGTGTGTGTGTGTGTGTGTGTGTGTGTGTGTGTGTGTTTCATATATCTATGTGCCTTGAATAACATACACTACATAATACATATGGTTTGATACATAATTATTATTCTTTCATACTAATAGTATTCTTCATTTTTTAAAACATTAATTGTCATGAAAACATTAACATGATATAAACACAATCACATAAGATTAATTTATCCAATCATGAATCTAAACTAACACACACAACTAAACATGCATAGGAAATTATCTAAATGCAACATCATCAAAATATAATAACGCTAACCATTAAAATTATGTATGTAATGAGTGCTATTTAACATGGTATGTGCATGGATTTTAGTAATTTTTTTGTCATCCTCTAACATCTGTATCTATGTCACCCTCTCTGATGATGATCTCCTTCTATCATGATTTGAGGGATGAATTTCTTCTACATCCAACTCATGACAAGAAGGTATTTATTACATACACCGTGACATATATATCATAAAATATTGTTGAAATAATAAATCAACATGATTAAAATGTAAAAAATATGCACTACAACTAACTTATAGAAATGAAATCATGTAATCAACGTAATATTCAACTATCTCATAACAACACATAACTCATATCTTAATCAAATAAAGTTACCAGCTGTAAAATATCCATGGATTATCAATTAAATTTGCTTATCAAGGAAATAAAGATGTAACACCACAACTACATTAAGTGCTATTAGATAAATGTTAAAGTCATTTTTATTGATTGTTTATTTTTGAATTTTTGAGTGCAGGTATAGATTAGTTTTAAACATCTTCGCAATAATATAGAATAAAGTGTAAGGTGTGATTGATATGAGATTATCATTTGGTATCTAGATATTTGATTTCTGAGGAAATGCCACATAAAGGAGGCTTAAGTGGTATAAGAGATCATGCATTTAGATCACATAGAGTAATAAATATAGTAGAAGTGATAAGAGAAATGAAAGCTATAACGGAATCAATTGAAATCACACATAATCTTAGAGTAGAAGTATTAGGAAATAATTTAGTGATGTAAATATTTCATAAGAATAACTTAAGGATAAAAGTGTGGAAGAAGAGGTAGATGAACCTTAAGATAGACTCTTGCGAGATGTTGTAAGAAGTAAACCAACATTAGACCCTCAAAGATATTATAATTTTTGTGATTTATCCATAGCTATTAGTTGGTAGGCTCTTAGTATATGAATGAAAATCAAACTTATGATGTTGAAAATATATGCTTAGATGAATGAATGAGGATCATATTACAAATAGATCTTGTTTGTAAAGGGTTGGAATGTTGATTTACTATGTATGCCCTTACATTTATTAGTTACCTTCACTCCATTTGTTTACCACTTTACATTAATTGTTGAGTTGTATTTATGTATTATGCTCTTAATTTGAATGTTATCAGTTGTCATTATGGGACCTTGGTGATTTAATAGATAAGTGTAATGTTTTGTCTCCTGACATTTTTTGATGTGATATGCCTCCTTTCTTGTTCTAAAACTTCTCTTTATTGTACATAACCTGAGATTAACATGTTGATATAATTTAGGAAAGATGTAATATTTAAAGTGCTTAATCATTAACCTCCTTGTGAATGACTATTATGTGCCTCTCATCTGTACCCATTTTGTCACTGATTCATTCATAGACTTAATTGTTTTATCATGTGTTGACATCATGTTTAATTATCTCATATTATTCATTCATTGTTATGTTTTTTACTTTGATACTCCATAATGTCTAATTTTAAAACTATATTTCAATGACATGTAATATAGAGATCACATTATACATAAATACACTACAAACCTACAAAAAGACAAGAAAATCATACATCATCTTGGAGTAGAAGTATTAGGCAATAATTTAGAGATATAAATATTTCATAAAAAACACCTAAATATAAATTTGTGGAAGAAGAGGTTGATGAAACTTAAGATATGATCTTATGATTTCTTTCAAGAATTTCCAAGTAAACTAACATTAGACTCTGAAAAATATTACAAAAGTTGTGATTTATCCATAGCTATTAGTTGGTAGGTTCTCAATAAATAGATGAAAAGAAAACTTGTGATGGTGAAAAATATATGCTTAGATGAATGAATGAATATAATATTACAAATAGATCTTATTCAAAAAGGGTTTTACTATCAATTTACTATGTATGCCCTTCCTTATATATGTTTCATTCACTCCATTCATTTACGACTTTACATTGAATTGTTGAGTTGTATTTTGTGTTAGAAATAAATACACAAAATGAAGTGGAATAGTTTCATAGAATCATAATAATAATATATATAAATAGAGATTTAAAAAGAGTATAAAAATAAACATGTGAAGAAGACCAAATTTAATATGGTTCATCCAATGCGGGCTACATCCACAAAGAAACACTTGATTATATTTTATTACAAGCCACAAGAGTATAACCACTCTCAGATTAGTCTTCTCAAAATTATAATGCACAAATATTGTTTTGAGTTGTGCTCAACAAACCTTCTTAAATTCATAACTAAATTCATACACTCTATTATTCCTTCTCAAATCCTAATTCTTATGATAAATTACCTAAAAAATATCCATCAATACATAACACATCAACAAAATGGTATTACAAAATAATAGGTACCAAAACCATGGGAAAATGCAACACAAAATGGTTTCCCATAAAGGGGGTTTAGAAAATGTTTCAAGGGTTACCAATAATCTTTGCATGTCCAATAATTTTTTTGGAGGATACCATAAAAATTTGTTCTTGTTCTGAAGAGACCAATAATCCTTCTTCACATGCCTTGTCTTTCCATAATGCCAACATACCATCCTGGCCCTTCATTTTGACCTTTTAGGACCATTTGAATTTTCATGCTTTACTTTTCCTCTAAACTTTTATCTCCCTCTACTCTCCACTACTAAAACATCACTTGAAGTAGAAATCTCCCTAGAGCTTTTCTACCATATTTACTTGCTAAAGATTACTCTTATGACATCCTCAAACTTCAACTTGACATTATTAGAGACTGAATTGATCAAATCTATTACTAGGCTATTCTAACTCTCTAGAAAGGAACACAAAATAACAAAGCCCTAACTTAATCATCAAAATCTAGTTTTACATAATTCAACATACTCACAACTATATTGAATTCATTTAGATGATTAGCAATTGAACCATTTTAAGACATCATCATATTAAATATTTTTTTCATTAAAAATATTTTATTAGAAGTAGAGGGTTTCTCATATAACTTCACTAATGCATTCATAAGACCTTCTGTGGTCTTCTCTTATGATATATTAAACATGACTAAAGATGCAAGACATAACCTAATATCTCTAAGTGATTTCCTATAAAAAAACTCCCAAGCCTCATCTATCATACTCATTAGTTGCTTTACTTTTCCTCTCAATGGAAAATGAAGATCCTTTTGATAGAGATAATCCTCCATCTGCATCTTCCATAGACCAAAGTTCTATCCATTGAACTTTTCAACCTTTGATCTATGATCATCAGTCATAGGTCCCACTTGAACTAATGGCCCTTATTATGATTCAACACTTCAACAAATACAACTTGAATCTCTGATAGTAGTTGTTAGGAATAAATACAAAAATAGATGTGAAATAATTTCATAGAATCATAATAATAATGGATATAAATAGAGATGAAAAAAGAATAAAAAAATAAACATGTAAAATAAGAAGACCAAAAATTAATGTGGTTCACATAATGTGGGATACATCCACCAAGAAGCACTTGCTCAAATGTTATTACAAGTCATGAGAGTACAAACCACTCTCAGATCAATCTTCTCATAATTATAATGCATAAATATTATTTGGAGCTACACTCAACAAACCCTCTTGAATTCACACCTAAATTTATGCACAGTTCTTCCTTCTCAAACCCTTATTCTCATGATGAATTACCTACAAGATATCCATCAATATATACCACATAAACAAAGTGGTATTACAAAATAATGGGTACCAAAACCATGGGCAAAAATATACCAAAATGGTTTACCATAAAAAGGGGTCCAATTTTTTTTTGGTGGCTACCAATAATCTTTGCATGCCCAATAAATTTTTTGGGGGCTACATATAGAGTGTACAGTACATTTAAAATGTATAATATTTTAAAAGACATGTAATTTTAGAAATAGGCTCTACAACATAACATTTTGTGTATTCATGCTCTTAATTTTAATATTATAAGTTTTCATGATGGGACCTTGGTGATTTAATAGGTAAGTGTAATGTTTTATCTCCTCACATTTTTTGATGTGATACATCTCCTTTCGTAATCTAAAACTTTTCTTTGTTATACATAACTTGAGACTAACATTTTGATCTAATTTAAGAAATTTTTAATATTTCAAGTACTTCATCATTAACCTCCTTATCAATGACTATTGGGTACCTCTCCTCAATACCCATTTTATCACTACTTCATTCCCAAAATTAATTGATTTATCATGTGTTAACCTCATGTTTAATTCTCTTTGTATTGTTCCTTCATTGTTGTGTTTTTTCCTTTGATACTCCACAGTGTCAAATTTTAAAACTATATTTCATTAACATATAATATAAAGATCACACTCTATGCAACTACACTATAAACCTAAAAAAGACAATAAAATCACACATCATCTTATAGTAAAAGCATTAGGCAATAATCTAGTGATATAAATATTTCATAAGAATAACCTAAAGATATAGATGTATAAGAATAGTTTGATCAACCTTAAGATAGACTCTTGAAAGATTTTATAATAATTTCCAAGTAAACTAAAATTGGATCTTGTAATTAGAAGATATTACAAAAGTTGTGATTTATCCATAACTATTTGCTAGTAGGATCTCAAGAAATGGATGAAAATCAAACTTATGATGTTTAAAAATATATGCTTAGATGAATGAATGAGGATCATATTACAAATGGATATTGTTTTCAAAGGGTTGTAATGTTGATTTACTATGCATGCCCTTCCTTTTATAAGTCTCCTTCACTCCATTTGTTTACCACTTTGCATTGAATTGCTGAGTTGTATTTACATATTTATGTTCTTAGTTTGAATGTTATCGATTATCATGATGGGACCTTGGTGATTTAATAGATAAGTGTAATATTTTTCTCCTAACATTTTTTGATGTGCTATGCCTCCTTTCTTGTTCTAAAACTTCTCTTTATTGTACATAATCTGAGACTAACATTTTAACCTACTTTAGGAAGGATGTAATATTTTAAGTGATTCATCACTAACCTCCCTGTGAATGAATATTGGTTACCTCTCCTCTGTACCCATTCTATCACTGATTCATTCCTAGACTTAATTATTTTATCATGTTTTGACCTCAAGTTTAATTATTTTTATATTGTTCCTTTATTGTTATATTTCTTCCTTTGATACTCCACAATGCCAAATTTTAAAACTATATTTTAATAGCTTGTAATATAGAGATCACATTGGACACATCTAGACTACAAACCTATAAAAAGATAATAAAATCACACATCATCTTAGAGTATAAGTATTAGGAAAAAATTTCATGATATAAATATTTCAAAATAACTACCTAAAGATAAAGACATGGAAGAAAAGGTTGATGAACCTTAAGATAGACTCTTACCATATGTTGCAAGAATTTCCAAGTAAACCAACATTAGACCCTATAATATATTTAAAAAGTTGTGATTTATTCATAACTATTAGTTGGTAAGCTCTCAATAAATGGATGAAAATAAAACTTGTGATGTTGAAAAATATGTGCGTAGATGAATGAATGATGATCATATTACAAATTGATCTTATTTGAAAAGGGTTTTAATATTAATTTACTCTGTATGCCCTTCCTTATATAAGTTTCCTTCACTCATTTTACCACTTTACATTAAATTATTGAGTTATCTTTGTTTATTTATGCTCTTAATTTGAATGTTATCAGTTGTCATGATGGGACCTTGGTGATTTAATAGATAAGTGTAATGTTTTATCTATTGAAATTTTTTGACTTGATACACCTCTTTTATTTTTCTAAAACTTCTCTTTATTGTACATAACCTAAGATTAACATTTTGATCTACTTTAGGTAAGATGCAGTCTTTGAAGTGATTCATCATTAACATCCTTGTGAATGACTATTAGGTACCTATACTCTATACCCTTTTTGTCACTAATTCATTCCCAAACTTAATTGTTTTATTATGAGTTAACCTCATGTTTAATTCTCTTCATATTGTTCCTTTGTTATTGTGGTTTTTCCTTTGATAATCCAGAATGTCTAATTTTAAAATTATATTTCAATAAATTATAATATAAAGATCACATTATACAAAACTACATGCAAAACCTACAAAAGACAAAAAAATAGTAAATGAAAACTAAAAACTTGATTATATGTTGTTACTCAACACACACTCAATTTTTAGCATGATATTAATAGAGATACTTTGAAGTAAGGATTAAGACCACAACCATGTACATGCCTTAGAATAATGTTTTATTTAAGGTCCATTAATAATATTATTCCTTGTTGTGATACTTCATGGATGATATATGATCATTTCCAATGAATGCATAGTTACCGAGATGTGCTTGAAATCCATTATCATTCAATAACACTATGATCTAGACAAAACTATTTAGATCATAGATTAAAATAATTCTATGTTTTTTGAATCTGATTATTTATTTCATATGTCCAAATCAATCTCTATCAAGTTTCTTTTGTGTGAGTTAGGTCTACCAATCTAGGTTGAAATGAATCTTGATATCTTAGCCACATTATCAATGCAATTCATAGACTTATTGCTATATATTCCATAGCCACAACTAATTCTATTCCATATACCAAGTAGAAAGGATTTATCCCCATCACATGATTATAATTATTTTGGTATTCCTATAGTATTGTATGGGTTTGATTCTCCCAATCATGTTTTTACAAGTTTTATATTTTTGCAAAAATCAGCTCAACTACTTTGTTGGATGCTTTTGCCTAGTCATTATTTTAAGGATGATATGTTACAATTTTGTAGTGTAATATCATAAATTATTATATTAGGGTTTTGATATGAATATTGAAGAAGTTGTTACTCTATTGTTGACCAACTTCACTAGACATCCAAACCTAGTAATGATGTTTTGATACAAAAAAATAGTTGTCTCTTACGATGTAGTTTAGTATCACAACAACTTATGCCCATTTAGTGAAGTATTATGTTGCAATAATTATATACCTAGTATAATTATATTTTATTTTAATATTAATAGGTCCTATAAATTTAATTCCCCATTTCTCAAAAGGTTGTATTGTTAACATCAAATTCAAATGCATTTCATCCCTTTTATTTGACCTTCATATTATTTGAAAAACATCAAAGTGCATTGAGAATCTATGTCCATAAAATAAAAAGGTAGACCACCAACATATAGTTTGTAATATATTACTTAGAGTTTATTCAACTAAAAAGTGTCTTGTAATTCCATGGTGTGCTTTTCCCTATAATTGTGGTCTTTCAGGCTCTAAGGATACTCTGTGTAACACATCATCCTTACCCATTTTGTACAAATATCCATTGATAATACTAAAAGGTATAGCTTGTGTGATCAAATATTTTTTTATATTTTTTAATATAATGTGAAATAAAATCTACTTGTTCAAGGAAAATGGCTATATTCTCCATATTCTCTAGAATCACAGTGAATGTGAATAAGTGCACATATTATGACTCACCTTGTAATTATACTAGATCCTCACCATTCCTTATTCAAAAAGGATGATCTAGTCCAAAATTTTCCATTCTAGGTTTCACATTCATCTTAAACTAAAATTCCTAGAATAACATTAGCCATCTTGATATCCTTTTATCTAACATAGGTTTACTCACTAGGTATTATAGAGCGTGGTGATCTTTAAAGACTTAAAATGGTTTTGATAAGACATAGTGATTGAATTTATGAATCAAAAACATTATATCCGATGCCTTTTGATCTTTTTGAGTTTAATTATTATCTACTATTGACAATTTTTTTCTTTCAAAATGAATGTGGTGATCCAAACCTCAATCTCCTAGCTAGTCCAAAACTAATCCTATTACAATTCCTAAAGTGTATACATGCATATGAAATGGATTAATCCAATTAAATAACACCAATATGGGAGTTATTACCAACCTATTTTAAATCCATAAAGTATACATGACATTAATTAGTCCACTGAAACTTCTTATCATTATGTAATAACCTATCCATTGGACTAGAAATGGATACATATCATTTTATGAACTTGTGATAATAACATTTATGTCCTAGGAAGGATCTCACTTTGATAGATATTTTATGAAATGACATACCTCTAATAACTATAATATTAGTTTTATCAGCTAAAATGCCATCACTTCACACTATGTGGCCCAAGACAACACCAAATGATGTAAATAATTTTTTTTTTTTCAAATTCAACACAATGAGTATATATCAACATCATTATAACATGATTCATAACCTGGACAAGTGTTTTTTGAATAGAGAGAATATGACCTAATCATAAATATATACATCCATAAAGTCATGCATGAAATATTTGAACATAGTTACCAAAACCTAGAGAAAATAACAAGAGAATTCTTGAGACCAAAAGACATTACCTTGTATGTGAAGGATCCAAATTCCATTATAAATTTGATTTTGGACTGATCATTAGCTAAAATAGGTATCTAGTGATAGACACTAAATCCATGTGTGAAGGAATAGATTTTGTGCCTTATAATTGACTCCATAACTTTATCTCTAAATGGAGTGTGTAATGGGTTATTCATGCAAACATCCTTCAATTCCCTATACTCCCCACATACTTTGATTTGCCCTAAATTTATAGATTACACCACTATTGGGATTACTCATTATGCCTTCTATACTAGATAGATAATATATATTTCCTACACTTGATCAATTTTAGCCTTAACTTTAAGCTTCATATTGGGATTTAACCTGTATGGGTCATTATTATTATGTCATGCACACTGCTTGAGTTCTATGTGCATTTATCCAAATGAATAATATACACCCTTGAGTTATAATTTTTTTGGGAACACATCTTGACAATTCCACAATAATTACATGCCTTATTATCACTCTTATTATGTCCAATAGGCACCCAATATATCAATATTTATTGAATCCTCAGTGTTAATGTTCTCAATCAATGCCATTAATAGATCTTGATATATCTTGTTGGACCCACTTAGCATAGATTGTTTGTGTCCTCTTCCCTTATTATTTGTAAATGTTTAAATTTCACATTTCTACATCTTTAGTCTAGTCTATGGTTTTATATTTTGGTTTTTATACTTCTCTCATAGATTCAAATAAACCGTTCAAGTCTAGGTCCTCATCACTATCAGTGGAGTCTATGAATCTGAATTTGACTCAAGAGAGGATGGTTAGTATGGGGTTAGTTTCAAAATGAAAACAAAATGAAAGAAACACAGTAACTAGAATAACATCTTTAGGCCTAGACACTAGGGAGAGCTTAGTTAAAAAACATGAATAAAACACACAACTAAAATTTAAAAGAAACCTCTTTTACCTTCCTTGGATGCTCTAAAATTCTTGTTGTAGTGGCTTGCTTGACTTGTGTTCATAAAGTCCTTGGCAATGGAAGCTTGTCTACCTTCATCTCTCCTTGGCACCTTTGGTTTGTGGCTTGGATTGGCTTAGAATCAATTTGGCATAGTAACACTAATTGTAATGGTTTTTTTAGTATATTTTATCATAATAAATTTGCACCAAAATAACTTAGAAATGATGTTCATGGCCTCTATATTTATAGATTTTTGAGAATGTCTAGAATCAACCTAAATCGTCTATCCTAAGATTGAGATGTGTGGTTGAGGATTAATTAAATTTTTGGAATTAAGTTTATAATTATCCTCATCATGAAATTGGAAGAAGGGGAAATTAAGAAGAATGGAGGGCATCATAGAAGGCATTGATGAGGCATGGAGGGCATGAATCCTAATATTTGTGGCATTTATGGCCTAGGGATGTCTTCCCAAGAAATAAGGTCACCTGATGATGTAAATATTCAATATTCATTTAAAAAAATAAGTTTTCCACAAGTTTCCATGAAATTATTAATTATGACTTGATTTGGGTTAATTAGCTCTTAAGCATGTTTAAGCACTTTGTGCACAAATTACTCAGATTGATTAGAATGCCTTGTTATTGGTCCAAATTTTGACTAGATTGGAATTAGGAGTCAATGTTAGATGAATTGGAACCATATTATAATTTAGGATATTACCAATAATAAATAACAAAATCATTCATCTTGTGTAATATATTTGATAGGAAAGAGCAATTCAGAGCACCTAGGTGTAAAATTGACATTTTGACTTGAAATGATTTGATCAAAGTTAGCTAGCCCATAAATTACATTACCCCATTTAGGGATACCTTGGCCAAAATCAGCACTTGAATATGTTGGTTTCACATCATTTAGCACGTTTTAGCATTTTTAGGCCAAATTGTGCATTTTAAGTGGAAAATGGTCAAAATCCTGGTTGGAGGTTATCGGTGGCCAGATTTAGGTGTCTATAGTTTGCCCCTATTTGGGAAGACATTGAAAGATATAATCATAGTAACATATTATAAAAAAATGAAAAAGTCATTTATGCCTACAACTACAATGATGATAAACTAACTATATGATGCATCCTCAAGGGAATGGTTGACACAAGTAGGTTGACAAATAAGAAGAGACATGAGGGGACCAAAGAAAGGAAAGATGATGGGGTGAAAAACACAATGATACTAAAAAATTATTAAAAATAATTGAGAATGCAAGTGGGAAAGTGCACAATGGTTTTCCCAAAGGTGGTTATAAACATTATACCTTGATAGTGGCAACGTGATATGATAACACAATGATTTGCCCAAAGGCAATTATAATCATTGAGAAGATGGAGCTACCCTAGTTAAGATAGAAAAACAAGATAACAAAATGCCCACGTATAGGCAAAAAAAGTAAAGTGGTGATAACATAATGATTTTCTCAAAGGTGGTTATAATTATTGAGAAATGCAAGTGGGATGATGTATAATGATTTGCCCATAGGTAGTTATAATCATTGGACCCTGATTATGGAAAACATGATAAAATTGGTTGAAGATGATGATAACTTAACCCAGAGGGTAATGAGGAATTAGAACAACCTAATAGTAAGGAGATGCTCATCTAAACTAATAAAGGTTTAAATTCTTTCATGGTTAATTACTCTATTTGGGATATGATTTGGAGTATATTGAGATGTCAGTGTTGAAGAGATGCCACCAGTGCTGAATAGACTTTTTGAAGATGAGGTTTTTTGTAACACATGTTGGTAGGCATCATGGTATAACATAATGAGGACTTGGCCAAAATATGTATCGATCACTACCTACATGGTCCTAGAGTAAGACATCAAGTCAATGTAGTTCTACACTACAATAGAGAAATTTGACTAATGTATCAGTAAATTGAAATAAAATAGGCACAGTTGGTAAAAAGGCATAGTATGACATAGGAAGTGGCAAGTTGGTGTGTCAAGGCTTAATGTTACCCTTAGTTTAACCATAGGTAGTTATAACCATGACACAATGGCATAGATCAATGGTACTAATTTTCCCAAAGGTGGTTATAATTAGTAGCAAGATCAGTGGTAAGAAAAGTTTAACAAACAAAGGATGTAACTACCAAAAATTCTATCATACTATCTCAAAATATGATCTCTATTTGAAGTAATTGAGCCAACAAATGAAATTGATCAAATATCTTGATGTTAAAACTACGTAACGAATGGAAAAAACCAAGGTCAAATGGGCTAGGCTTTAGAACAGATTGGGTTGATAGAATGGAATGGTAAAATGGATATGGATAATAGAATGGTCAAGAATGATATTTTTACAAAGAAGAATAGTAATAAAATGGCATAACTAAAATGGTCCTTATAGATAATACACCATAGTTTTCAAGCATAGTACTGCTTGACATGAATAATAGTCATTGGCTCTAGAATTTCATCTCCATCTAGTGTGGCAAGCCTGTATGCTCTTTATCCATATCTACAGTAATGATGAAAGGCCCTATCTATTTGGTTTAAATTTCTCATCAAGTAGGTCTAGTTATTATAGGTGAGCTACTCTATAGTCATGATCATCTTAGACATGATTGAAAGAGATGTGTAGTGAAGGCGATTTGACCTCAATGGGAAGGATGGCTATAGTACCATAAACAAGTGAGTATAGAGTGGCTCCTATGGGATTATGATGATTGATATGGTATGCCCAAAGGGTAGGGAGTATCTACAAGTACCAATCATGATTGGCATCATTGTTAATATTTTTGAGAATATTGATAATGGTTTTTTTGGATGCCTCAGCTTGGCCATTACCTTAAGGGCAATATGCTATAGAAAAATGTTGTGTGATTTTGTATTCAATACATAGCTAGTCTACATCCTTGTTCTTGAATGATCTACCATTATCAAATATAATTTCAGAGGGGATACTGTAGTGACAAATGAGATGGTTGAAAATGAATTTATAAATTTGCTTTCCAGTCATGTAAATGAGGGGTATAGCTTCAATCGACTTAGTGAAATATTAAGTGCTGATAAGGATATGTTTATGGTCATCAGATGAAGTGGGGTTGATATTCCCAATGAGGTCAAGTCCCCATGTAGAAAATGGCCATGTTATCAACATTAGTTTCAGAGTTTTTGCTAGGGCATGTATTAGATTAGCATGCCATTAACATTTGTCACACTTTTTTACATATGCAGTGGCATCTACATCTATTGTAGGCCAATAATAACCAATATGTAAAAGATTTTTGGATAGGACTACCTCTCTAGAATGAGTGCCACATACTCCTTCATGAATTTCTCTTAATGTTATCATAAACTCTACCAAAGTTAATTAATGAAGTAGAGTTCTATCAAAACTATGATAGTAAAGGTTAGATCCAAGTAGAGTATAACGAGTGGAATGATGAATGAAGGATTTGGTTTATTTTTGAGATAGGTTAGGTGGTATAACTTGGGCATGAAGGTAGTTGTAAAGTTATAAGTATCAAATAGAATTAGGACCAATAATATCACAAATCATTGCAATAGTTGAAGGTTCATGGGTCAGTGCTGACAAATTCTTGATGAGGAATTGATACTCTTTGGGTTTATCTATTTGTTGAATTAAAGAGCCAATAGTAGCCATGGCATATATAGTTTTGTTACTAGCCCTTGGTATGTGCTCAAACTGAATGTTGATAATTTATTTTTTAAGAGTGTTGACCATGGTTTTATATGGAACCAACTTATCAACTTTGGTTTGAAAATGATCTATGACTTGATTGATGATTAACCAAGAATCACCATAAACTTAGAGATGAGATATATTCCAATGTACTACTTTTCAAAGTCTTATAACAAGTGCTTCATACTCAACCATGTTGTTTGTATAAGGAAAGCTAATTTTGAATGATTTAGGGATTAGATCTCCCTATGGTATAATAAACAATAGGCCTACCCTTGATCCATGTGTAGTAAATGAATTATCAAAATATAGCTTCTAGGGTTTCTCCTTAAGGGGTGTGTCAATGATGGTTATTATGGATTTATTAGGAAATTAAAATGTGAGTGGTTATGTTTATGAGAGGGTCTTCAACAAGTTGATCTACAAAAAATTGTCCCTTAATTGCCTTCTAATTGACATATTCTATGTCAAACTCACTGAGAAGCATGATCCAATTAGCCATTATACCTTGCAAAGCTATTTTAGATAGTAGATACTTGAGCAGATCTACTTTTGAAATGACCATGGTTTTACTATTCAACATGTAATGGCATAGTTTCTGAGCTGTAAAGACTATGGCTAGACAATATTTTTCAATAAGGGCATAGTTATGTTCATATGTAATGAAGGTATGGCCTAGGTAGTATATGACATGCTATTTTTTATTGTCATCATGTTGAGCCAAGAGTTTCCCTAGAGCGTGGTTGGTCACTGATAGGTATAACAAGAATGGCTTTCCTGGCATAGGAGGTAATAAAATAGGCAGATTAACAAGATAGTCTTTAAGTTGTTGAAAAGTTGTTTGGTAGTGATCATCTTAGTAAAATGCAAATCCCTTCTTCAAAAGGTGTGTCAATGGATGGCACTTGTTTACTAACTGAGAGATGAAGCATCAGATTGATTGGATCTTACCATACAAACTATAGAGTTGATTTAAATTGGTTGGTCATGACATCTCAGTTTCATCTTGGACTTTATCCAAATTGACTTTAATACCTCTAAAGGATAATATGAAGCTAAGTAATTTTCTAGAAGTGATATTGAACACATATTTATTTGGATTGAATCTAACTTTGTACTCTCATAATCATTCAAATATCTTACACAACATTGTTGGATGGTCAGCCCTAGTTTTAGATTTTCCTAATATGTCATCCACATAGTCTTCAATAATATCATGAATCATATCATGAAATATGATAGGGATGGCCCTTTGATATGTAGCTTCATTATTCTTAAGGCCAAATGGCATTACTTGATAACAAAATGTTCCCCATAAAGTGGTGAATGCTATTTTATATTGGTCTTCTAGTGTTATTCTAATCTAGTTGTATCCTAAAAATCCATCCATGAGTGAAAGAATTTCATAACCTACCATGGAGTTGATGATCATGTCAATATTAGGCAAGGAAAAATCATCTTTAGGACAATATTTGTTGATGTCTCAAATATTTTTACATATTTTGATCCCTTCAAGCTTTTTACTAATAGGTACCACCTTAGAGATCTATTATGAGTAGTCAATGGATCAGATACATCATACTTCTAAGAGTTTTTCCAACTCTTTCTTTACCAATATAGTAATGCGAGGATGCATATTAAGCAGCTTTTGTTTTACCAATTTGGCATCAGGATTAACCATAAAGTAGTGCATAACCAAGGTGGGGTCTAAACCTGGCATGTTAGAATAGGCTCATGCAAAGAAATCTACAAATTCTCTCAACAGAGTTGTAAAGACATCATGTTCCTCCTTAGTAAGGGACATGCCTAATTTTAACCATTTCAGATCTAATGGAGTCTTGATATTTAATTCTATTGTATCTTTGACTATAAGAGTCAAACCATCTTCTAGAATATTAGGTAATGACTTGAACTATTAAATTATGTCAGGGTCCTTTATTAGGACTTGCTATTCAAATTATCCTAGGCATGATGAATTTGAGTCCCCTAATGGGAGATCTAGCCATATGACAAAAATAGTCACAAATTCTTGAAGAATTTGATCAAATACTTGTTGTTGATCAAATCTGAACATAGATCCACAAGCAAGTTCATTGTTGGTAGTCTCTTGGTCTAAATCCAAAGAAGAATGAAGACCCCCATATAATGGTGCTTGAAATACGTTTTCACCACTAGACTAGCCTTTATATTTAATTTTCCCTTGGTTATAAAGTGACTCAAAGAGGTTTTCACTTTGGGACCTCAATGTTTTACATATTTGTTTTTGGCTAAGGGTGTTCACTCACTCTCCAAAATAGGCTGCAAGATCCAATGTGATTAAGAATCCTAATTTGTGATCTCCTAATGGAATATTGTCTCTAAGGCCTAAAAATTCACAAAATGCCTCATCATTCTAGAACTCATCAATTGATAGATTGGATTCTTGTTGGTCCTAATCTATCAATTGGGGATAATATAATGGCAAAGGGTTACGATGAATGGCCAGGGTAAGGGTACACATGACATTGTTATCAAATAGGTTAGTTTTAGCTAGGTCATCAAAGCTAAGGTTATGATTGGAGTCTACTTCATTGTCAACATCATCATCACTAGTCATTGGTGATGGATTTTGAATAAGATATGTGGGGTCACCCCCAGGGAATTTAAATCCAAGTCTATAAGGTCTTTCATACTTAGTCATGGAAATTGGCTTGATGATCCCTTACTAATTCAGTCTGAGACCTCTTCCTTCATGATTGTGATGCTCCATGATCCTATTGGGAATAGAATACTTTGTATTTTATAGCAATCAACTTGGTTGTCATTGTATAACCATGATTTATCCCCTTTAAGAGGGTCAAGTTCTAGGCCAAATGCTAATACAAATGTGATAGGTCCCTTATCTTTATTATTTTATTGATAATGCATATGTGGGGTGACTTTAGGTCACCCAAAGATTTTCAAGTTTTTAGGAAGATTAGAAATATGAAATGTATCATGGGTCACATACGATCCCAGTTCATTATCTAAAATAGTGAAATGATTAGAAGCTTTAGGTGGTTTTAGGTGGGAAAGGGTATCTAAGGTATTAGGATCTATGCAATTATCTGGAAAAAGATTAATAATTATAGCCTTTGCTTTATCCTTCTTGGAACTTAGATTCATGATGTAATGATAATAATAGCTTTGAAATTTGGCCTCAAGATGCTTGTAGTGTTCATATGGGTGTAAATATCTTGGAATATTCACTTCCATCCCTTAGAGGGAAAACTTGATACATTGGTGCAACATTAATGAGACTGCATGAATCTCATATAACTAAGGCCTTCCTAGAATCATATTGTATGATAACTCAAGATCAATCACATGTTAAAGTGTATCATGGGTCAAAGGCCCAATGATAACTGGCAAACTAATGGTGCCTTATGATTCTTTTCCCTGATTATCATAGGCTTTGATGGTTATTGTTTTTGGCTAGAGTTATGCCATTATGTACCCAAGAAGCTTGATGAGTTTTAGAGACACTATTTTGAGGCTAGATCCATTGTTTATAAGGACATGTTTCACTTTATGCCATCTTATATAAAATTATATATATAATGGATTATTATGAAGCAGGCCAAGGGAAGACATATCACTTTGATTGAATGTGACTTGTAGGGCTGGAGTTAGGTGTCCAACCAAAGCTTGAAATTTATTAGGAGATATGTCACTAGAAACAGTGGATTAGGTCAAAAATTCACTCAAGATGTTCTTATGGATTATTAACATTCACAACAAATCTAAAATAGAAATTTGTGCTGGTGTCTTCTATAATTGTTCCACAATATCAAACTTCTTATCTTGGTCAATAATGAATGGTTTATTCCAAGGATGAATGGTTCATTGAATGATAGGCAAAGTGGTGGATAGTTGTGGGTCTGAGATAGTAATCTTTGACCTCTGACTTATGATTTCACAATCAAGATTAAATATTAGACCATTATTGCTAACCAATGTTGGAATGATGTGGGACTAGACAAGATAAGTCTCAGTTACCAGTGCACTCATATGTGGTGACGTGAGAAGAATGAGTTGTCAATATAAGGTCCAAAGGGGGAAGTCCTAGTTTTTTGGTTTTCCTGTATAGACTCCTAGGTCAAAAAAATATTATCCATGTAATTTGGATAAATATTGTTGTTTAGCAATGGTCTGGGCTGATTAATACTTGGTCTAGGATTAATGGAGAGGTATTAATACTACCCCGTACAATACGACCTATAACCCTATTGTAGTCATGTGTAACTACATGGTAGGTTTGTTGGTTATTACCATTCTGACCTTGGTTTTGTCCATTGTTCTATTGTTTTGGGTTTTGATACTAATTTTGTTGATTCTGCTAGTTTAGTCTTTGATTTTGATACTATTGATTTTGTTGCTGCACTGGGCAATGTTGTTGTTGATGATGATTATTTTGCTATTGTTGATTGTTATGTCAAGAAAAGGGGTTTTGATAAATCCCAAGAGTTTGATTGGAAGTGGAAGCACCATTATCCAATTTTGTCTCCCCATTCTCTAACATATTCTCAATTAAATTCTTAATTTAGACACATCTTCATAGATTATGCCCATTGGCTTGATGATAGTCACCGAATTTATTTTCACAATACCAATTAGGATAAGGAATGCCTTGTAGATAATACTTTGGTATAGGCAAAATAATTAGATTAGTGGCATCAAGCATGCAAAATATAGACTCAATAGCTTCTCCTATGTTACTAAAGACATGATGTGCAGGCACAGTTCTCCTAGGAAGAGGGGCTTGTAATGGTAAAGGTTGATGTATTTGTTGTGTAGGTCTTAGTTATTATGCTTGTGGTATTGGCTAGAGAGGTTGATAGGTAGGAGTAAGCTGAAAAGGTGGTGTAGTTGATGTTTTCACCATTTAGACATGGCAGGATTCAGTTACTCCATTTCTTATAAATTCATATTGCGGTTGAATTGCTTTGATTTTTCTTGGTTATTGGCTTGTGTCGATTGCAATGATGGCACCTGAATGGGATGTTAGTCATTTCCCTTATTTGTACCTTGATTTTGATTAGTTGAATTAATCTTTATAACTTCTTTATTTATGAGTGCTCACTCAATCAATAAGCCTTTGTCAATAATTTCCTTAAAAGTATGTACACATTATAATTCCAAATGATAAGTTATCTCACTATGCAAATTTTTAGTAAACATAGTGTCTAATTGTTTATCTGGTAAACTATGGGTAAAATGGCTTGTAAGGGCTCTCCATCACTATAAATAACTTGCAAAACTTTCACCAACTTTTTGTTTTTCTTGCATTAAGTCTACTAATGAAATCTCATGCTCGATATTATAGGAAAAGTGATGCACAAAATTATTAGAAAGATCATCAAAATCTATTACTAAATTTTTGGGAAACATTAAAAACCACTACAAGGCTTGTCTAGTAAATATCCTTGGGAACAACAACAAAAGGTATATGTCTCTATATGCCAATGGTTGACATGTGACAAAGAATTCAATCAAATGAGCCTAAGGGTCACCTTTCCCTTTATATTTGTTGAAATTTGATGGTTCGTATCCTAAAGGAAATGGTATCTGTAAATAATATATGTTGAATGGATAGGAACACACGTCATCTAATTTGAACTTTTAATCTATTTACCCACTTGAATGCAAATAATTGCATCCTTCATCTATTACAATTCTTGGGATAGGAAACTGGAAGGAACATTGGTTTGAGGGAGAATACTGATTTGGGTAGATGGTTGGAAGGTCACAAGTAGGACACTTTGACTAGAGTATGATGGAGACACCTTTGGGGTACATTGGTTTGGTTTTTGGAATGAACCAGGAAAACTCATATGTGGATTATGATGTACTTGGAATTACATAATTGGTTATGTGATATTTTGGTTTGAGTTGGCAATAAAGGTTTGATTTGGAGGATTTTGTGGTTGAGATGGAGGGATATAACTATACTATGCCTACTATTGTTGAAAAGGGACATGCTAATGACTAATCAAACCTTTTTATTGAGTGGGAACTTATGATCTAAGACCCTATCTCTAAATTTATGGCATATTTTGAACTAATGATTGTCTAGTATGTATTTGAGAAACATGGGGACCTCCTTATTGCATAAATTCTAGTAGAGAAGTGGAAATATGTTACAGATTCAACATCTATTATTGACCAATATTTTCACATTATTGACTAGTCATTACTTAGTTTTAAATTGGCATGTTAGTCTATGTCTGAAGAGGTATGTTCATTGTTACCTACTGAGGTGGAATATTTGTTGCCCCTAATTAAGGTGGAAATGTATTTATCCTCTATTGTGTTGATACACTATATTGTGTCTATTGTTTTGGAATACTACTCATTACTTGTTGAGGAGGAGTAGGGTTCATCTCATTCTATCATTGAGGTGTGACATTAGTCATTGTTTAATTACTTAATCCCATAGGTTCTGCACTTGAGAAAGTAGTTAGTTGAAGTTGGGATGTAGAAAATTTTATTCCATGGTATGATGATCTACTCATGGGATTAACTATAAGCACATGTTTTTGGCTAGTTGTTTATGTATTAGTACCACTTTGATCAAGATTGGATGTTGTTTGCACATTATCGACTACTTTTGGCTCACTATTCTATGTAGATGTTGAAGACACTTCTTTAATAACATACATATGCATCAAGATATCTATCAAAGTGGTTTTTATGAATGGGTTAGATTCTCTTATCTAATTAGCTCTATTAACACTCCTGTTGAAGGAATTAGGTCAATAAGAGGCTTACTCACCATGTTCATCTGATTGAAATCATGTGCTAGATTCAGGTAGGTTTGATATGATGTCTGCATTTGGTTAAAGTGATCTTTCATGATGTTTTTACCTTGATTAGGTATATTAGGATCTTGATACTTGTTTGGACTAGAGCCATAAGATTTCTAGAAGAAGCCTATTGGTTGTAAATGATATTGTGGGGAATTCTTACTAGACTTGGTAAATTTTCATGAGGAAAGTCTGCTAGAAACTTGGCCCCTACCTCTATGTCTCTAATCAAAATCTCATATTTGTTCTCTAACAAATGTCTCTCAAATAAAAATGGATCATACATGGAAGTTGTATTAGTAGAATATGACTATTGAAGAATTGGCTCGTCCATTGTGGGTATTGTGGCTAGGTATTGTGCAATTTATTCTTGGTCTTGTTTTGAATAAGGTGGTGTGTTAACCAGATAGTTAGCCAATGGATCTTGGCTTTGTGCCCCTGATTGAGTATCATAAGAGGGATAAGAATCCATCTCATAAATAATATTATCTGCATAGGGGTATTTTACCATTTCTTCCTATGTAGCTACATTACTAATCTTTGGATTGTACATGAGTCCACTATGAGTGTAGGAATACATGTTGGGATCCATAATAAATGCTTTGTAATAAAAGGTCAATGATTTTTACAAACTCTAAAAAATACATAATCTAAAATAGATGATGTTCCAACTTGGTCTAGATTCATCAAAAGGATCAAAAGGTTTATGCAAAGATTTGTGAGGAAATAAGCTAGTGGGAAGTATATAATGTTTCACTTCTCACATAAAGATAAGCAAGTAAATGGACTGAAAATCAAAATGCCAAACTCTAAGATTGAAGTGTTTCAAATTAGTCTAATCTAGGAATTTAAAATTTGCTAGGTCTTTTGGCCAAATGTGGCATCAAAATCTAGGCTCAAACAAGGCATGTGTTAGGACTCTTGGCCAAACGACATTAAGAGCCAGACTTTGAAATAGATGAAAGTTTTAATCTAACAGATTTTAAACACTGCTAACAAACACTAGGCATTTTATTCTTGGACATGAACTTGATCAAATATGTATAAAGTATGAAACAAAAGGCACATATAGATATAGTTTCTTTTCTCATAAATAATGGTATAAAACTTGGTTCTTTTGACAAACAAGCTAGACAAAAGTGAACAATATAACCATGCTTTAGATAAAGGATTACAAAAGTACACATGGATTGGTCAAAAAATGTAGGAACAAATTTGAATTCTATGCAAGAGGGTCTATGAAAAAATATTTGAAATGTTTTGGGTAGTGCTGCACTACCCAAAAGGTGTGATTTAAAAAAAAAAAAAAAAAACTCTCTAAGGCAAAGACATTTTACCATAATTTTGATAGCTTAACACTACTTTTCTTGACATAAATTTTTTTGGTGCATAGACTTAAAGTGCAAGTTTTTAGCACAAAATGACTTAAGTCTATCACGTGATGACAATGATTATGAGTCATGAACGACCTTCAACCCAAATTGGAAATTAAACCTAAGTTCCCTCAAGTTTAGTGCAAATGGCGAACCCACTTAACACATCAATCCTATGAACTTATAAAGGTGCAATTCCAAATTTAGATTATAAGTGAAGGACTTAAAACAACTTTGGTAAAGGTATAGGCTCAAGTGGGTAGCATAACTGTGCCAAAGTGGATGATGAATCTCAAGCTTTTGATGAACTTTGAACAAGGAAAATTGATGATCTCATGCAGGAAGCATAACACTTCTTTGTTCAAAGGAAAATTAGGACTATGTGTTTGGTTTGAATCATTTGTTTACACCAAGTTTTGACTCCAAACAAGACTTTAACCTAGGATAAGACCAACTAATTAATCACTCTTAGATCCTAAACTGACAAGGTTACTTGGTATTGTTAGAATCTATCAATATACATCATTTGAGAGGATTTTAAGTGGTCATCCAAAAGTAAATTTGCATTATATAGTAGGGTTTTTACACCCCCCTTGGTTTCTCTCAAATGATAGTATTGTGACATGGACCTTGAAGCGCACCTTGCACCAACAATACTTCCATGGAAAGTGGGGATTTGTCTAAGATCTAACAAGTTTTTGAACATTCTAGGGGAATTAATTGCACAATGACTTTCATGCCAAAAATACAAAATAAAAGCATGGAATTTAGGTCTGTATCACTTGTCTTGTTTACAAAAGGTCTAGTCCTTTTTGCAACCACTACATCTTGTTATTCACTCAGTGTAGGGCAATGTACAAAGTGCCATTACATCCCATGTGTAACTCTAATTATGATCCAAATGATTTCAATTCTAGTAGGTGAAACCCTAGGTCAAGGATTCCCTAAAGAACTTATGGGAGATGATGAAGTCCCCCTCACAAGCCAAGTTTGCATAAAAAATAAAGAAAACATGAAAGTAGAAAGGATTTAGGGTCATTTTCAAGGTCACCCAAACTTTGACAAGTTTTTGGGGAGTGATTTAGATGAATTTATTTCTAAGCCTTAGACTAGGATACTTGCAACAGGAATGGCTCTTTTGATTCTAAGGGTTTCCTAAAGGGGACAAATGGAAAAACATACACGTAACATCCCTCTTTTTGCTAAACAAAAATTTAAACTAACAACTAAGAAAATATAAAAATATGTGAAAAGGTGAGTTCATTTTTAATCCCAAATGGAAAATGAGGTGGTGTTTATCTGACCCCTTGGTCTTAGTTTCAAACTTTGAAAACATTCACCATAAACATCTAATTTTTTTTTGTTAAACACTAAAACAAGGTTCCTAATTGATTTTTAAGCATGCAAAAAGTGATCTAAACATGTTTTTAGAAAATGTCAAGATTGGTCTTACAACAAAAATGTTAGCATGCCTTTTAGCCTTGAAGATCTTTTAAGTTTGAAATAATGAACTTTAAAAAAGAGCCCTCGAGTCTATGTTTCAATAAAAACACAATGATCGACATCAGTTATATAACTAATGACGTTTATATTTTCTAATTGATGATAGCTATATAGCTAATATAATCTATACCAATGTGAATAATGAAAGGTATCCAACTAATTTTAGTTTTACTAAACAATGTCAATTAAGATATCCAACCAATGTCAGTCTTACTAGTTGACATAAGTTACCGTGTAAACTCGTGGCAAACAAAAAATGGCAACATAAAGTTATAAAATCAATTTTCAAGAGATTTAATGGTCCAAATAAATATTTTAAAGCTACAAAATGATCTTCTTCATGTGTGGGATGCATCTTGTCCCATTGAGCATGCCATATGTGAATCTATGAATTTGACTCAAGAGAGGATGGTTAGTATGGGGTTAGTTTCAAAATGAAAACAAAATGAAAGAAACACATAAATAGCATAGCATATCTAGGCCTAGACACTAGGGAGAGTTTAGTTAACAAACATGAATAAAAAACACAATTAAAATGCAAAATAAACCTCTTTTACCTTCTTTTGATGCTCTAAAATTCTTGTTGTAGTGGCTTGCTCAGCTTGTGCTCATGAAGTCATTGGCAATAGAAGCTTGTTTACCTCCATTGGAACCTTTGGCTTATGGCTTGGATTGGATTGAAATATATTTGGAATGGTAACACTAATTTCAATGGATTTTTGAAGATATTGAGTATAATAACTTTGCACCAAAATATCTTAAAAATGATGTCCATGGCCTCTCTATTTATAGATTTTTGAGAATGTCTAAAATCAACCTGAACCATCCATCCTAAGATTGAGATGTGTGGTTGAGGATTAATTAAATTTTTGGAATTAAGTTTATAATTATCCTCATCATGACATTGGAAGAAGGGGAAATTAAAAGGCATGGAGGGCATCATGGAAGGCATTGATGAGGCATGGAGGGCATGAATCCTGATATTTGTGGCATTTATGGCTTAGGGATGTCTTTCCAAGAAATGAGGTCACTTGATGATGTAGATATTCAAAATTCATTTCCAAAAATAAGTTTTTAATAAGTTTCCATTGAATTATTAATTATGCCTTGATTTGGGTTAATTATCTCTTAATCATGTTTAAGCACTTTATGCACAAATTACTTAGATTGATCATAATATCTTGTTATTGGTCCAACATTTGACTAGATTAGAATTAGAAGTAAATGTCAGATGCATTAGAACCATATTAAAATTTATGATGTTACCAAAAATAAATAACAAAAGGCATGCATCTTGTATAAGATATTTGATATGAAAGAGCAATTCAAATCACCTAGGTGGTAAATTGGCATTTCGACTCAAAATGGTCTGATCAAAGTTAGCTAGCCCATAAATTGTACTGCCCCATTTAGAGATACTCTAGCCAAAATTGGCACTTGAATATGTCAGTTTCACATCATTTAGCATGTTTTAGTATTTTTAGGCCAAATTGTACATTTTAAGTGGAAATTGGTCAAAAGCCTGGTTGGAGGTTATCGGTGGCCAGATTTAGGTGTTTACTGAATCTATCTATTATCCATCATCTATGAATCTATTTTAGAGTTGTATTAAAGACTTATCTTTCTACTTATTGGTCTTTTTTTGGTTTTTTATAATTATATTTAAATATCTAGTTGTTTCTTACTATGAAGAGGAGTTCATCAAAGCTCTTAGATCCTTTTCTCATCCATGACATAATATAATTTTAAACTTATGAAGAATTTTATATATTATGGGATTATCATCCTCAAAGATAATGTTTTAAATAAAATATTACTAGACTTGTAGCTAATTTTTAGTTTCTTGCAAGTGTTCCTAGTGCATATACCATGCTATAGGAAAAAGTGCTAAAGTATGATTAAATACATGCGTCTAGTATCTTAGTTCTAAACCATGTGAAGACCATACATCAACACATTTTTAAACATCCAGTTTAGGAAATTGTGCTCCTAATAAAAATGGCCACTATGTTGTGAATGCAGGTGTTTCTTGAAATCATTCTCACAATAATTAGCAAGTATCTGCCCAATGCAATTTATTTCACCTTTGTACTTTTGACCATATCATAGTAGTTCCATTTAGAGCATAATTCTATGCATTAACTCATTGATATATATTTGGAACTTATTACTCTAATATATAAATGAATTATCCAAAGTTTATGGTTACAAAGTATTAAGGTAATTGTCACTCTTTAAAGAAAACTATTCTCATTGGTCTTACCTCATGGTCTCCTCTTACCCAATGTATCATATGGGTATCTAAAACCCTGATCAATGAAGACACAATTTTCCATACTAGAGTAACTCCATGAGTTGTTTTGTTGTAATCCATTTCTATCACACCCAATTGATATATCAAATATACTTTGGATCTTATTAGATATCACATAGATGGGGAATTTCATTCCCTTATATGGAATTATGGAACACATTATTGTATTATCATATGTTTAAATGAAGGTTACTATGTTTGTTGCAACACCCAAAATGGTTATATCTCTTGATGGAAAAAGGTGTATTCTATAACTTGTAATCTGATATGCTTAGGATTTGTATCAGCTTTAAAACATATGTTGTCCCCATAGACATAGGGTGAAATAGGTTCTTTAGGAATGATAAAAGGCTTTTTTATAATGTTATTAATAGGTATAATAATAATCTTATCCCATTAGTGTGATTCCAACTAATTTTTCATTATATTTATGGTATTCTACCTTTAAAAATGCCCACTTCTTATTGATCAATGTAGGGTAGTTCATTTCATCAGTCTTTGTATCTAAAACTTTGAAATTACATCATATACTTTGATCAATGACTTGATTTCTACATCTTCTAATTGCCCAATAGGTTTTACCCTTATGTATTATTCAAGAATCAACAAACCTATGTTTTAATTAAGAGTAAGACTTCTAATGGATTTACATGTTGACTAAGTTATCATATTTATTGTACTTATAAAATAGAATACAACATTTATAATATCATATCTTACAAATTTGATAACCATTAGAGAGTTGACATCCCATAGTATTTGGGTCTTTGCATACCATACTAGGTTATTAGTGAATTATTTCCATATTTGTGCATAATCTTACAAATATGCAAGATATTTTCAATTTTCTATGAGATATTCTTATTTCATAGAGTGCTTACCAACTTGAGTAAATTTGTTAAACTAGTAACTACTTCATCCTACCTCATAACATGAATTATTTATCCATACATTTGTGCATTAATGCCTATAACATCTCTCTTGGATGCAATCTAGGTTTCTTGATACATCAAAACCTTTTTTTTTGTATGACATTTATATTTATTCTATTCAGCCTTTCTAATTTTTCAATCTTGTGACATCTCCAAGGGTGGTAATCCTTATTCTGCATGATGATGAAAAGTGACTACTTATATGTACATATGATCCATCTGGTGAGAATTCACCATGTTTACATCTCACACCCATTTTCATTTATATTCTTTTTAACATGGGATAATCATTTGTATGATGTTGTCCTAGACCTATACAATATGCACTGTATAACTATTTATGTGTATTAATTAAATAATATTTTGTGAAGTGATTGTATTCTCCACATGGATAAAAAATAATCAATTATTAACCATTTATCTCATCTAGTTTATGATTTATTCCTTGGTATACACCTCATTATCCACCTCTATATCTCCTTTGTCTCTGATTAAAAACCAATTTTGTTTTTCTTGACCATTATATTCTTCTTGTCTCTATAGTGAACCCCACATTTATTATCGTTGATTATAATATCCCCCATATGGCCCTTGGGGAGAGGATAGGGTCCATACTATCAGTTATTTTTGGGGTGATGGAGTGTTTTATGACTAATGATATTTAGGAGATGGAGGAGTTCATATTTTTTGGTACAATAGAGACTAAATTTTCCATCCTACTAATCCCTAAGGTTAATACCGAGTCACAATTGTCATTTATACATCTAGGGTTGGGATCCATAGTTTCATAGTAGGAGTTTGTTGAAAACACATTCTTGGTCATGTCTTCCTTTAATTCCTAGAAACCATTTTAATTTTTATCACCATGTTTATAAAACTTGTAAAATTTTTAATATAGAATTTAATATTCTTTGCCACACTATTGTAAGATATGAAACTTCATATTTGAATGTCCTACTACTAGACATATCTCACAAAACTCTATTTTGATTTTTTATAAGTCATTCATGTGGTTCCCCTTTTTTATACACTGCATACACCATAATCCTAGTTTGAGAATTTGAATTTCATGAATCTCATCCATATCACAGAGAATGACATCTAACATTTCACCATTATTCATAATAGATTGTAGACTTTATGCATATTATTTTATTTACACCACCCAGAGTGTAAATGCTCTAGCATCCTTGATACAAGTGAACTAGGTTTGAGCAATGGAAAACTAATATAAGGTCTTAGACCTTATACAAACCATGTGGCCTTATCTTTATCATGAATCAAAAAATCTACTCTCTTCATTACATTATATAACCTATAATCATAGTCCCATATTAACTCTCCATATGATTGACAAATTTCTTTTAAATTTTGTATTATTTATCTTATAGATTTATTTATTTTAAATTCTCCTATAAATTGATTTTTAGCATTTTGAAAGGTCAGTTTCACAACATCAATTTTTTATATGAACTCTATATCTCTTTTTGTTAATTATCCTATGAGATTGTACTTTTTTACATCATCTATAGTTACATTTTCATAGGTTAATAGGTAGTCATCAAGGTTAGTAGACACATCATATGGTGCCAAAGTCCTATGTTGAGATCCATGATTCTTGTATTTGCACCTAAAACCATTGGTTTTTGTGAACTATACTTACCCAAAGTCTTAAGATTTTTAATGACTTGAAATACAATTTTAATTAATTTATTCTTGTGTAACACTTTCTTAGTTTCTTCACTATACTTTCCTATTTATCTATAAAACAATCAAACCATGCACGATATTTACCAACTTATGCTAAAAAATTAGGTAGAGGGTATGTATACCATTAAAATAAATTATTTATGTCTATGAATCTTGGTTCATTTGAAATTGAATCTACTTTAATCTTGCAACTTAACATAAATTATTCAAAATATTGTTCCTTCTCCCCTTCAAACAATAATCTCCTTTGTAACTATAATTTAAAACTACCTTTTAACTGATGTAATTGATCTTCTTTTCTATTTCCAATCTCTTCCATCTCCTCTGAATCCATTTTCTAATCTATGTCTATTTATGCACTTTTATTTGTGCATTCTTTTATTTTGAGCCATCTCATTTCCTCATCGTCATATCCATTATATCTATATATATCTTCATTAAGCTCTCATTAAATTTTTATATTCTAATGCCTCTACTCTACTCCTAATTGTAGCTACATTATGATTATTATATTTATTCCATCTTATCTATTATTACATGTCTTGTTTTAGACCCAAAATTCTCTTTTAATTCTATTTTTCTACATATTTCATTTTTTGGGATCAATTTAAAGTTTCTCTTCTCAACTCTTCATCATTTCATTCATTATCACCCACATCCCTATAAATATAGGAGTGACTACTCCATGTTAGCTAGTACAGGCACCATGGCCTTCTCACAACCAACATTTTAAACATGATAGGTAGTCGTTTCATAATTTTTCATCAGATGCCTCTTACAAACAAATCATATGCATCTTTGAATATGATATACCCTTGATATACCCTTGCATGAAAAACTCATTTATATATTCATCAATGGTAGTATGTATCTAATGATATACTACATGCATCCAATATATGTTCATATTTCATCATTTTTATATCTTTTTCTTAGTTCAAATAAAGTTCTATGTTTCTCTTGGATTAAATAAATGGTACTCAATTCTATACAACTATGTAACTCCTAATAAATTTACACCAAAATATTTTGTTTATCTCACAATGTATATTTACACTTATAACTTCCCTCGTAGAGCATATTATTAATTTTGTCTCCTCTTTTGTAAAATTATAAATTCTCTCATCCAACCATCAATCTAAATCTCTCTATCTACATAACCATCTAAACATGTTTCAAATTTCCATGCTCACTACACCATTATTATCAAAGGTTCTTAAAAGATGTAATAAAACATATTAATGTGTGTTTCTATGCAAAGAAAGTAGTTCAAAACACAATAAGATTTATGGAAATATTGAGTATTCATCCAGTTCAAAATTATATGTTTAATCAAAATGTAAAATTTGAATTATACATAGCAAGTATTCAAATTATGTAATTAAACATATGTAATCAAAATAGAGTGCACACTATGCATGGTACAAATATAAAAAGGCAATAAAAAACCATCATTAGATCTCTATATTTCATAAATCTTTTCATTTAAAATCCATAATTATATATAACTTCCAAAGCTCGGTTGTTTCACAATTTATCTTTGCATTTTGAATTCAAAAGTGTCTTTTTTTATTCTACAGTATTTTTCGATACATAGATAGGTCAAATACATAAAAAAGTAAATATGTTATAAAAATTAATATATATCTCATACTTGTTATGCATCTACATAATGATTTTACAATCCAAAGTCTAATACCAACAATTCATTTTCACACTGGGATTCATATTAACAACCCAATTCAACACATTAGTTTTATGGGTGATGAACTACTTAAATTATTGTATTGATTTTTTATTATGTTGAACTCCATTGAGGGACCTTAATAAATACTAACTAGTGTAATGTATGTCACAAAACCCATCATTTTGCATATCATTTAAGGTCTAGCTTCTCAATTAAAACATAGTGAAGAACATTTATATTATAATTAATAGAAATTACAAGAATTCCAGTGAGGTTTTTAGAGACTCAGCTCTAAAAAACACCATCATTACAAAAGTGTGCACCTCCTTGTCAATTCCTATAACTATACTCATTGTAGCTTTTATTTCCATGAATTTTTTTTTTGACTATTTTGACAATGCCCCATCTTCACCATGATTTTTTATGTTTCTTTATGCCTTTCACTAAAATTTGATTTCCATCATCAAACATTGACAATTGTCTTTAGATTTCTTAATATTAAACGTATATTTTAAACCCTTCATCTTTGCTTTTATTTAAAAAATTTAATTAAATCTAATTTACTATCTTATATTTATTTTTAGGTTAAATTATTTTTTTATAAACTTTTATATTGTAATTTAGAAATATATTTTTAAACCTCTCTTTTTATCTTTACCTTATTTTGAAAAATTAACTAGATCTTATTTATTTATTTTTTAATTTTAATTTGAATTAAATATTTTGAGTTATTTGTGTTTCAATTTAATTGAAATTCATCTAATCATAAAAGCAAATTCTAATGATATAATCCTTCCTTCTCTTAACTAATAATTTGGCATTCATTACCATAAACAATAAACTGCAATGATTGCAATGGTGGGTCTGTAATGGTGGGTGATTTTTTGTTTTTTAATTATTGGTAATGTTTGGGTTCTTAAAGGGACCTTTCCCTCTTATGTTTTACAGCAGCAGGAACTTGTTAACAAAAATGCAAGCATAGCTTATAAAATCCATAGTTTTTCTTGGTCTGGAGAGGAGGATGGATTATTCAAGGATGACCCTACTGGTTGAGCTTGTTAATAATAGTGAGAGCATCACTAATAATTTTTTTAAGATTATCCATCAACTCCTTAATGATGGAAACTAAGTTTATTCCATTCATTTCCTTTAACCTAGTGACACAAGTGTCAGGATTATTTGCTACACCACTCAACCATGTCTACACATCTGATATAAATAATTGTAAATTGGCATTAGATAATTGATTTAATTCAGACTTTGACACATCAAGCCGATCATTGGTATCCTTGATTTTTTTTGAGAAATCTATAAGAGCTAAAACTCTAGGATTCTTTTTTGTGAACTCTACAATGAAACCAAAAACTTGTTTGGCTTCATCAATACACAAATTGATTTCTCTAATGGAAATATAGTTAAGTCAGCCTCTAAAGACACAAGATATTTAGACAATGATGAAATGCAAAAGTATTTATATAAAATGTCATTATAGGCCATAGTGATTATATTATAGGATGCAACCCAAACTACATTGTTGGAAACAATAATGATTTCCCAAACAAAGAACATGAAATTGTAATAGTAAACCATGGTTGGATACATGAGATTATTTTATTTAATTAAAAGGGATACCACAATATTTATATATTCCACAATTATGCAAGATAAACATGTGATTAAAGTATTCCCAACTTTGCTTCACTACTCAAGTCTCACACCTCACCACAACTATTAAAGTATTATTCTTTCCCTATCCTCCTAACCTACCCAACCAACTCTGGGCTTATACAAAGGGAGGTTGGAGCCACCAAATAAATTAAATGCATATCAGTTTGAATTTAAATTTTTTTGGGACTTTTTTGGTGTGGGGGAATATGGAAGTAGGTGAAAAAGTCAGAAGATAGTAGAGGAAAAAAAAAGGAGACAAAACAAAAAATCAGATAAATGGGTAGAGAATATTAACACAACAAGAGTCATAGAGAGAAATAACCTATAGAAAGAATGCAATAGCACTAGAGAAGAGAAGCTTAGAGAAGATAAAGTAGAAGAGAAGGAGAACCCAACAAAAAATTATGGAAGACAAATGAAGTTGAATAAAAGAAGAAGAACATCAATGAACATTGTAAGATAAAGTTTTGATGACAACATTTAGACCATAGGTAGATCATCATAATATAAGGAATAAAATAAAGCATCTACATTAGTATATAGCTCAACCAATAGGAAACACAAAATAAATCAAAATAGAAGTTTTTTTTTAGTCTTTTGTAAATAGTAATAATTGTGTAAGTATAGGAATTTACATCACTTTGTAATAGGGTTTTAGAAGCAAATTAATTTGTGTTGTTCCCATCCCAACTTTGTTTCCCATATTTTTTTATCTTAACATAATATTTTGTGTATTTATAGCACTTATGTATTGCTTCATAATTAGTTTGAGACTTTAGTTTTATATTATTTTCTACCCACCCACACCTGCACATTTTATTTCTTTCCCAATCAGTATCAAATCCCTTATTTCATGATCCCATTTAGATGTAACAATATATAGTTTTGGTTCATGACAATATCCCCCTACATTTGATATAAAGAACTATGATGTGTAGAAAATCAAAATCAAGACCATATTCAACTCTCAAAGGCTATGGGAATTGGTTGAAGGTGGATATAATAAGGTTGTAGACATAGAAACCTTCAATGCATTAACCCAAGCACAAAAAATGCTTTGAAAAAAAATAGGAAAAAGGATGTTAACGTACATAGCTACATACAAATGGCACTTGTTGATTCAATAATTCTTAAGATAGCAAAAACTATCCATTCTAAACAATCATGGGATATTATTCAAAATGCCTATCAAAAGAGTGATAAGGTGAAGCTTGTCAAGTTGTAACTCTTAATAAGGGACTTTGAAACCCTACAAATGAAAGAGAATGACTATATCAATGACTTATTTATAAGGACAATGAATATTGTTAATCAAATGAATACATGTGGTGATACCTTTGAATATCATAAGATCATAGAGAAGGTATTGAGGAGCCTTCCAATCATATTTGATCTTACAGTGGTTGAAATTGAAGATTCAAAGGATTTGAGGTAAATGACAATATATGAGCTTATGGGTTCCTTGCAAAACTATGAACAAAGGATGAATAGGTTAGCCACCTCCTCTCATGAGTAAGCATTCAAGACCAATTTGAATGTAAGAGGAAAGGGGAGATAATCAAACAATAGATGAAGAGGAAAAACTTGTAGCATTCAAGAAGGTGGAAGGCATAGACATCAAAAGTCACATGGAAGAGAAAAGAACAACAATAATTTTAGAGGAGGATCTACACAAAGGTATGATAAGTTTAACATCAAATGTTATTATTATAAAAGGTATGGACACAATGCTAGTGAGTGTAGAAAGGAGTATGATATGAATAAGTAGAATTTAATTTTCTCCAAAACACAAAAGGTTAAACCTAAAAGGAATGAGAAAGATGTAAACTTCTTCATAACATGAAACATTGTAAAGGAAAGTTGTAAATAAATATGATACTTGGATAGTTTTTTTAGAAACCACATGAGTGGGAAAAAAGAGATTTCCAACCACATTACTGAGTCAATCAAATTAGAGGTAAATATGGAAAATAATAAGAATGTTATCATCATGGGAAAAGGTACCATATCTATTCACAGTAAGCAAGGTGACAAAATGCAAATTCAAGATGTTTACTATGTGCCTAGGTTGAAGCATAAATTTATTAGCATTTAACAACTTATTTAAAATGGATACAAGGTTAGATTTGAGAATAATGAATGCATAATATTTGACAAGAGTGACTACAATATAAAAAATGTAGTAGTCAAGATGATAAGAAATCAGATGTTTCCATTGAAAATATAAAGTCAGCTCATAACATCATTTAAAATTATGATAGTAGATGAGTCTACTCTTTGGCATCTGAGGTATGGGAATTTGAGATTTTGAGGGTTTAACCTTTTTCACAATAAGTAAATGATGAGAGGGTTTACCCTTATAAAATAACCAAACAAAATGTGTGAAGGATACATATTGGGGAAGCAACATAAAAATGCATTTCCTATGAGTAGAGCATGGAGAGATAAAGCACCTTTCAAGTTGATACATTTATACTTGTGTGATCTAATGAATACCCATTCCCTATCCAAGAATGTCTACTTCATGAAATTCATAGATGATTTAAACCATAAGATATGAGTGTATTACTTGAAGAATAAATTAGATGCATTTGAGACCTTTAAGCAATTCAAGCACATAGTGGAGAAGCAAAGTGGACACTACATCAATATTTAGAGGACGGATAGAGGGGGAGAGTATATATATAATGAATTCATGATTTTTTACAAGGATCATAACATTAATAAACAATTTATAGCTAGGTATACACTGAAACAAAATGGTGTGGCTGAGAGGAAGAATACGACCATCCAAGATATGGCAAGGAACATGCTAAAGGAAAAATGTTTGCCTAATAATTTTTAGCTAAGTTTATAGTAACATCCATATACTTGTTGCATATTTTTATAATGAATAAAATTAGGGATATAATCCATCAAGAAGCATGGAGTAGCTGAAAGCAAGTGTTGAACACTTTAGAGTGTTTGGATGTGTTGTATATGTACATGTGCCCAAGTAAAGAAGGACCAAACATGATGACAATGGTAAGAAATGCATTTTCATAGGGTATAATGATCAATCAAAGGCTTATAATTTATAGAATCCCATCATAAAAGTACTCATAAGAAACCAGGATGTTTAATTCATTGAGCATGAAGCTTGGGAGGAGAGACAAGAAGAATAAAAATAATAAACAAGGGCTAGTGGACCCTTTATTGAATCTAAAATAGTAGGTGGTACAACCAACCATGAACCAAGTTGGACCCATATTTCACAAATGGATGATTCATCTAGTGGTAGAAACCATGAATGAGGTCAAGGAATTGATCATGAGTCAACATACTCCTCCAACTCAAGTCAATGCCTAGCAAGGACAAGAAGCTTGTAAGAAATCTATGACCAGTCAAGGTATGAGAAAAATAAAGATGAAACTATGAATTATTCCCTATTTTTATCATCTAATACTATCTACTTTGAAAACAATAGTTAAATATAACAAGTGACATGAAAAAATGCATGAAGAAATGTATGTAATAGAGAGAAATCAAACTTGGGAGTTAGTTGACCTACCAAAATAAAAAGATGTCATAAGAGTCAAGTGGTTGTATAAGATAAAAACCACTCCCAAAGGTAAGATTAGTGGTGAAAGGATACAAGCAAAGGACTAGATATGAATACAATGAGACATTTACACTTGTAGCAAGGATAGAAATGGTAAGGACAATTATAACCATTATTGCTCAATATAAGTGGAATGTGCATCAAATGGATGTCAAGTTAGTCTTCTTGAATGGAGTGGTAAAATAAGAGGTTTATGTGGGAGAACCACCTGGATATGAAATTTTTAGGCATGAGAATAAAGTGCATACACTAAAAAAGGTATTATATGAGATTAATAAAGCCCCAAGAGCATGGTACAACTATAAAGACTCTTGTTGAGCAATGGCTTTAGTAAAAGATCTAGTGAGCTCACACTCTACATCAAAGAGAGAAAAGATGATATTTCAATTGTATTTCTATATGTGGATGATCTAATATTCACTAGAAATGCATATGATTCAATATAAGTTTTTAAAACAACTATGAAGTGTTAAGCATGGGATATACGAAGAGGGGGGGTGAATCAGTATATCATATATCTTATAAAACTTTTCCTTAATCAAATTCCACTTAATCAAATATTCAAGATATGAAATAAAACTCAAAAAATAAACACCACACAAGATAGAGAGAGACACCAGATATAATGTGGAAACCCAATGTGGTAAAAACCACAGAGAACAATCTTAAGTATATGAATGAGCACCAACCCAAATAATATTCACAAGCACCAACTTGCAGGAGCACCAACCCCTTTGCTGAGCACCAACCCAACAACTATTCGTGAGCACCAACCCATAGGAGCACCAACCCTTTTGACGAGCACCAACCCAACAACAATTCATGAGCACCAACCCACAAGAGCACCAACCCCTTTGTCGAGTACCAACCTAGCAACAATTCATGAGCACCATCCCACACGACCACCAACCCCTTTGCCGAGCACCAACCTAGCAACAATTCATGAGCACCAAACCACTGGAGCACTAACCCCTTTGCCGAGCACCAACCCAACAACAATTCATGATCACCAACCCCTTTAATGAGCACCAACCTAGCAACAATTTGTGAGCACCAACCCACAAGAGCACCGAACCCTTTGTGTATACCACACACCTATCTCTCAATGTTGCTATCTCAACAAATGATAGTTTAATAAAACATATCTTTCCTCTCTCTCTCTCACCTTTGCTCTTCTAAGATAGATATAACAAATACAAATCATATTCATCTCTCACAATTGCTCTTATAAGCTAGATATTACAATATCAAATCAACCTCTATCTTCCATATTACAAATGGCTTCTCAAGCCTTTATTTATAGCTTTCCAAATGACCTTTGGCCTTCCCCCTTTTTGACCCTTCAATCCTCATGGAAAATGGTGCCAAACTTGTATGACCCTTCATATTCTTTCCTTTGAAAAGTCATGTGGTGACTCTTCATGACCAAAAACGTCCTTCCCACTTTTGTCCTTATCTTGGTGACTTTTTGTATTCCTCAAAGTGTCCCTTCATGAGAAATTTCACCCTTCCTCTTTTGTCTTCACTTGGTGACTCTTGGAATTCCCCAAGATGACTCTTCATGGGAAAATGCATTCCATCCTTCTTTTGTCTTTACCCCATGGCTCTTTGACTTCTCCATGGGCCCTTCTTTTGTCTCATATGCAACCAAAAATATATTCATTAATATTAAATAAATATTAAATCACATTAGCCAAGATAAACAACATTAAATGCAATGGGGCCTATATCACCAATAATGCTTGACCTTTGACATTAATGACAATATTTCCAACAATCTCCCCCTTTGTCATTGATGGCAACCTCAAACCTGAAACTACCACATCCTGTCACTTACACATATTGTCATCTGAAAACATACAGTAACTCCCCCTTACTGTAGCAACCTGTATCTATTCCCTGTACCTATTTTTTGCACTTGTACCTATACATATTATTCTCCCCCTTTGACATCAATGGCAAAGGGCCTACCTAGATCTAACACTTAGCTCCCCCTTAATTGATGCTAAACATAATTGGTAGGAAGTAATAGAAATTACTCCCAACTCCTCTTGTAGATCTTTGAATGTGTCCTTTGATTGTGCCTTTGAGAAGATATCTGACAATACATACACATTGTTCCCTATCCTTTGAGCATCTACAATTAACTCATTTGAATCTTTTCTTCTAATCTCACAACCTTCTTTATGAAACTTTAATGTGTATTCATGATCACATATTTGACTAACACTCAATAGATTATGCTTAAGACCTTTTACATATAAAACATTCTTAGTCTTAGTTCTACCATAATCCAAACTCAAAGTACCTTTTTCGGCTATCTTGGTAGTGGTTTTATCTCTGAATCTCACTGTACCACCATTGACCTTCTTTAGAGATATGAATTTGCTTTTATCTCCTATCATATGCCTCCATCCGCTATCAATTAACCATGGCTGATCTTTACCTCTTACATGCAGGGTTGTCTGAACCATCATAAAATCTTCAAGTTATTTCTTCTACCATGAACATGTCTGAACCTTCTCCCTAATGAATGGATCTTTGAAACTCTGTTCCTTCTTCTTGATGAATGGAGCTTTGAAACTCTGATCCTTTTTGACTAACTCAAACATGCTTTTACAATATCGAGCTATGTGTCCAAAGTTGTTGCACTTATAACATATTATGGTCTCTTCATCAAAGCTTGATATAGGAGCAAAGGAGTTGTGGCTTCTGCTTGACTCTACTTGAATTTCCTTCTCCTTATTTCTGAAATTGTTAGCTCTTTTTCTACATTCTAATTTCTTGTGACCATATCCATTAAAATAAAAACAATAGCCATAAAAATAATACCTGTCTATATATCTCTGACCTGATTGCCTTTTGTAGCTTTGTTCCTTCCAGCCTTCTCTGTTTGAAATGTCCTCTGTATTCTTCATTTCTCCCCTTTTTGTTTCCTCTTTTGTAAGAGCTTCAGCATATCTCTTTTTATTTTCAAATCCAATCCCTGTCTTGTCTAATTTTACTTTTTGACTTTCCAATATCTTATTCAGCATGTTTGTGCTATCCTCAAATTTTGAATCATTGACTACTTTATCATTGACTACTTTCTTAATTTCTTCTTTTATAGAGGAAATTTCAATAACAAACATTTCACATTTTTTTCTTAATATTTTCAACTATGCTATGAGATCTTCTTCATTCTTCTTGGCTTATTCAAAGTGTGCTTGTAGATCTTCAATCATTTCCTTTGATTCCTGTTCATTTTCCTCGATCTGGCACTTTAATCTTTGATTCTTCTTCTCAACAACTTTTAAGTCTTCTAGGGCACAAATGAGTTCTCCTTCCATATTCACTTCAGCTTCCTCTTCTTCTTCTTGATCATCTTCATGTATGGACATGAATACAATCTCTTCTTCTTTTGAATCGTTGACTCCACTATCTTCAACTGAGCTAGGATCCTTAGAATACAGGATCTCATTCTCAAATCCCTTCTTAGATTTGCCTTTGAAGTTCTTCTTGTATGTAGGATTTTCTTCTTCATCATCATTAACCTTATCTGGGCATCTAACTGAAAAATGTCCAATCTTTCCATAATTAAAATATTTAAAAGTTAATTTTCATTGATATTTACCTGTTCTTTTTTTCGGCTTGCAAATGAAAAGTTCTCCATTGTCATCTTCATCATCACTGGAACTATCACTTGATTCTTGAAACTTAGCTTTCTCTTTCTTTGATGTCTTGAAAACCACTTCTCTCTCTGAGGGTTTATCTTGTTCTATCCGCATCTCATATGTCGTGAGTATACCATGAAGCTCATCCATCTTTAGCTTGGTTAAATTCTTCATCTCCTCGATTGCCAAAATCTTTGCATCATATCTCATTGGTAGAGATCTCAAAAACTTTTGCACCACCATTGACTCATCTAACATTTCTCCAAGACCTTGAATCTAATTTATGATTTGACCAACTCACAAAAAATAACTTGCTATATCTTCTTCTTCTTCTTCTTCCATCTTCAAACTTTTAAACTACCTTCTAAAAGTCTAAAGCTTAGATTGCTGAATCTTTCCATCATGTTTGTAAATATTCTCAATTTTTACCCAAGTTTCATGAGTAGATTTACATTGCATAACTTTAACAAATTTAGATTCACATAAACCACATAAAATAGCATTTAAATCTTTAGCATTACATTCACTTGCCTTCTTTTTTGCTGGAGTAATTATAAATGTCTGTGGCTCTTCATATTCCTCCACCACTACTTTCCATATGTCAAATCCAAGGGCCATTAAATAAACCTTCATTCTCATGTTCGAAAAAGCATAATTCATCCCATCAAACAAAGGTTCCTTATTTGTAGAAAATCCTTCCTGTGACCCAGCCATCATGCTTTCTTGGTTTACCTTCAAGCTGTAAAACTTTTTTGAAGAAACCTACTCTGATACCAATTGTTAAGCATGGGATATACTGAGAGGGGGGGTGAATCAGTATATCATATCTCTTATTAAAATTTCCCTTAATCAAATTCCATTTATTCAAACATTCAAGATATGAAATAAAACTCAAACAATAAACACCACACAAGATAGAGAGAGACACCAGATATAACATGGAAACCCAATGCGGGAAAAACCATAGAGAACAATCTCAAGTATATGAATGAGCACCAACCCAAATAATATTCACAAGCACCAGCTTGCAGGACCACCAACCCCTTTGTTGAGCACCAATTTAGCAACTATTCATGAGCACCGACCCATAGGAGCACCGACCCCTTTGTCGAGCACCAACCCATAAGAACACCAACCCCTTTTTCAAGCACCAACCCAAAAATAATTCATGAGCACAAACCCACACGAGCACCAACCCTTTTGTTGATCACCAACCCAACAAAAATTCATAAGCACCAACCCATAGGAGCATCAACCCCTTTATCGAGCACCAACCCAGCAACAATTCGTGAGCACCAACCCACATGAGCACCAACCCCTTTGCCGAGCACCAATCGAGCAACAATTCATGAGCACCAACCCACAGGAGCACCAACCCCTTTGTGTATACCACACACCTATCTCTCAATGCTGCTATCTCAACAAATGATAGTTCAATACAACATCTCTTTCCTCTCTCTCACCTTTGCTCTTCTAAGCTAGATATAACAAATACAAATCATATTCATCTCTCACAATTGCTTGTCTAAGCTAGATATTACAATATCAAATCAACCTCTATCTTCCATATTACAAATGGCTTCTCAAGCCTTTATTTATAGCTTTCCAAATGATCTTTGGCCTTCTCCCTTTGTGACCCTTCAATCCTCATGGAAAATGGCACCAAACTTGTATGACCCTTCATATTCTTGCCTTTGAAAAGTCATGTGGTGACCCTTCATGACCAAAAATGTCCTTCCCACTTTTGTCCTTATCTTGGTGACTTTTCGTATTCCTCAAAGTGTCCCTTCATGAGAAATTGCACCTTTCCTCTTTTGTCTTCACTTGGTGACTCTTGGAATTCCCCAAGATGACTCTTCATGGGAAAATGTGTCCCATCCTTCTTTTGTCTTTACCCCATGGCTCTTTGACTTCTCCATGGTTCCTTCTTTTGTCTCATATGCAACCAATTATATATTCGTTAATATTAAATAAATATTAACTCACATTAGCCAAGATAAACAACATTAAATGCAATGGGGCCTATATCACAAATAATGCTAGACCTTTGACATCGATGACAATATTTCCAACATGAAGAAGGAATTTTAAATAACTAATTCAGGCTTCTTAGAGTAATTTATTGGGATAGAATTCAAGTCAATGGATAGTGGCATATTTATATGCCAGTTTAAGTATGCAAAAGATGTTTTTGAAAGGTTAAGGATGCTAGACATCAATCCAATATCTACACCAACTGAAACAAGCTTGAAGTTATGTAAGGATGATTATAGCATTAATGTACACCCCACAGAATATAAGAGCTTAGTGGAAATATTAATGTACTTGAATACAAATAGGCCAAAAATCATGTATGCAATAAACCTCATTTTTAGATTCATGGAGATGCCAAAGGAGACACATTGACAAGTGGGAAAGAGGATATTGAGGTACTAAATGGAATAAGAAATTATGGAGTAATGTCTATAGCAATAAATGAGTTTCAGACAGTGGGTTACATAGATAGTGATTGGGTCGATAACATTGATGACCAAAATAACACTTTTGGGTATGTATTTCATCTTGGGTCAGGTGCCATATCTTGGGATTTAAATAAATAACCTATAGTTTCACTTTCTAAAATTGAAGCATAATACATAATAGTGAATGCAATAACATGCCAAGTTATATGGTTAAGAAAGATACTTGCAGATTCACATGAGGAGTAGCAATGAGAATCTATAGTCTATTGTGACAATATATCCTTAATGTCATCATTAAATAACCCAATATTTCATGGTAGGAGTAAGCACATTGTAATCAAGTATCACTCCATTCGAGAGTTAGTCGAGAAACATGTGAAAAAACTTATTTTTTACAAATCAAATCAATAACTAGCTGATATTTCTATTAATACATTATCATAAGACATTTTCATGTGCTTAAGAGGAAAGTTAGGGGTCACTAATGCAACAAAATTTGATCTACAAGGTGTTTTATGTTATCTCTAGAGTCCTATAGATCAACTATGGACTCCCACATCAGAGTTTTAGACTCCAATAACCTAAATGTAAACTCTAACAAGCCAAATCTAGACTCTAATAGGTCAGCTCTAGACTCCATTAGCCTGGCTCTAGACTCCAATAGTTCATCTCTAGACTCTAACAGGCTAGCTTGAGACTCCAACAAGGTATCTTTAAACTCCAACAACCTAGATTTGGACTCATATATCTAAGATATAGAATTTAATAGGGTAGCTACGTACTTTAATAGAGTATCTCCATACTCCTATAGTTAGCTATGAACTTCAATAGTCCATCTATGGACTTTAGTAACAAAGCTCTTCACTTGAACGAAAGAGATGCAAAAGCATATGGACATGTAAAGACAAGTTACAAGGATGTTTAAAAGGTTGAGAAATGTTTATTTGACCATGGTAGAAAGGTCAAGAATAAGGAGTGTTAAAATATTACTCTTTCCCTATCCTTCTCACCTACCTAGTCAACTTTGGACTTATACAAAAGGGGTATTTGAGCCACCAAACAAATTAAATGCACAATAGTTTGAATTTGATTTTTTGGGGAGCTATTTAGTGTTTTGGGGGAAACAAAGAAGTAGGTGGAAAAGTCAAAAGGTAGTACAAACAAAAGGAAGAAAGAACACAAAACAAAAAAGGAGAGAAATGGGTAGAGAATATTGGCATAGCAATAATCAGAGAGAGAGTATCAGCCTGTAGAAAATTTACAACCACATCAGAAAATAAAATCCTGATGAATATAGAGCAACAAAGAAGGTGAACCTAACATCAAACTATGGAGGAAAAATGAGGTAGAATAAAAGAAGAACATCAATGAATAGAGAAAGATAATGCTTTGTTGAAAGTAGTCAGACCATAGGTAGATCAACATAATAGAAGGAAGAAAATAGAACATCTACAATAGTATATAGCTCAACTAATAGGATGCAAAACGGATATCAAAATAGAAGTTTTTTTTAGTCTTTTGTAAAAATTAATAGCTATGTAAGTATAGGAATTTAAATTAATTTGTAATAGAGTTTGAGAATAAAATTAATATATACAAATTTATGTTATTTCCAGTCCAACTTTGCCTTCCCTATTTTATTGTCTTAGCATTGCATTTTGTGCATTTCTAGCATTTGTGTATTGCTTCGTAATTAGTTTGAAGTTTTAATTTATATTATTTATTTCTCAATTGGGCTTGTACATTTTATTTTTTATGCCAACAATCGCTACATTAGGGTTACTAGATTTCTTAGATTTAATCTTTGGTGTTTATCTAGGATGTCCAAGTTAGTTTAAATCTTCATTTTACTTGTAAAGATGTGTTTAGTTTAGCAAATGGACAATCAAAAAAATTTAGGAAAGAGATTGGGAATATTTACTATTAATGTCTTTTATTAGAAATACTCCTACTATTTTTTACAGGGATGAGGAATGTTCTCAATATTTTTTACCTTCCATCTTGATAAAATCCATATTACAATTATGGGTATTGATTGATAATAATAATAATGATGATGATGATTCTCAATATTTTTTACCTTCCATCTTGATAAAATCCATATTAAAATTATGGGTATTGATTGATAATAATAACAATGATGATGATGATGATGATGATGGTTTAAGGTTCACAATATAAAATGGTATTTTAGTTATAGATTGTAAAATAGTTTATAATGTAAAAGATCACCTCATATTTTCAACATGTAAAAAGTATATTACTATAATTCAAATATGAAATATAGATATTTTAAAATTATAAATTTTTTTAAAAAAAATATTTTTTCTTAATTACAATTAATTATAGTGTCACCCAATCATATTTATTTATATCCAAACTCCTTTACCATATTTGTATAATCATTTAAACATTATTGCTTGATCGAATACTAATGAAATATTCATTAACCAAAAAAAAATGCTTAACCTAAGTTTATTTTTGTTTTTAGTGAATTTATTTGTAATCCATCTAGTAATAAAATGTAATAGAATTTTGTAAAATTTGAGAAGATCATAACTATTCTTAAGGTTATAATTTAAATATAGTAAGAGCAAAGAATAAAAAAATTTAGGTCATAACTATTCTTAAGACTATAATCTAAGCAAAGGATACAAATATTTTTGGCTAAAATTAATTTTTAGGATTTTTGTTTTTTATTTTATATTAAGATTTGAAAGGTAAAAGTTTCATGAAGCTAAATAATTTATGTAATAATATTTTTAATTTTTATTTTATTGTAGCTCATATTTTAATATAATAAATGAAAATAAAAATTGAAGATTCTTAAATAATATTTTTTTATTGAAATTCTGTTTTTATATGGATAAGGTGTATAGAATGTTTATTTGATTTAGTATCAAGAATTGAAGAGTATTCATTCTATTAAATTCATTTGGGGTATGATCCTAGTATCATTCTTTTTTTGATACCTTATGAAATTTATATTTTGGTAGATGGTTAGACAACACCTTTTATACCATCATCTTCACTATTGAATTACAATTCACTTGATACTAAACTATTAAAATTACTCTTATTTATTATTTTGAAAACCAAATTAATCAATTAATATTATAAAATAAAATTAAAATGTATGACCCAAACAATATATAATAACTTTTAACCAAACTTAACCTATATAAATTAATTTAATATAATTTAAACATTAATGTTCATAAAAAATTACAATATAATGAAAATTGGGGAATTGCACAATTCAACTCTCCATACCACCGTTTGCATTTGTAAATGACCAAGTATGTTTGGGAAAGATTTTAGACCCCTTTTTAAAAAAAAAATTATATGGCCTTTTGTTTTATCCATCTAAAAAATTTGTGGCATTTTTAAAATCTTTTTATGGGCCTTCTAGTTTTCGACCATTTAAACACAAAATTGTCGTAAATAGCTCTTTTTCCTTGAGATTCATAAGGTGTTGTTGCTCTATATTTTTCATTAATGCCCTTTCTCAATTCTTACTTTTTGATTATTATAATATGGTATTAATCATTATAATATGGTATTAGAGATCTAAAAGCAATTTGGTGAATAATTTATTTCTCTCTTAATGTATTGTTACTTTATTTATTGTGCTATTCATTAATGTTGATATGCTGGACCTAAGGGAAACATATGATTTATAAATATTGTTTCATGTTTTATTTTTATTGAGTTTTTTTGGATACTTTCATCAAGTGGTTATAGAAACATTTTAAGGTAGGATTCACATTTATCTATATGATTCAAGTGAAATACATTTTAGGTTATACGATTATAAATCCATCTTCATGTTTTATTTGGAGAACTATTCCTTTATTAATCTAAATATCTAAAATACGTCAAATTATTTTTTAATTTAAGTTATGATGTAATTATTAAAACAAATCTATTTGTTTTGAGTGACCTAGGTTCAAATCCTAGCAACAGTCAAAATACTCACAACTAAAAAATTAGAATTCGCCAATTAGTAAAGAAAAATTGCAAGGACTAAAAACCCAACTTATATTATAAATCAGGGTTGGGAAACAAATCTAAAAATAAAATGTATTAAGAAAATAGTTTATATGTTAATCCACTATGTTAACCCTTTTATAGCTCAATGGTGTTTCCGATTTGATCTACAATTGTAATTGTCTCTATGCTACCCTTCCTCTCTCCAAATTATTTTATTTGTTGAAAGAATTCTACTAAAAAAATCATGTATTATTTATTTCAGATTAAAGATATGTTATAATTCTCGTCATACATAAAAATATTAAATTATATTGATAAAATATTTCCACCTTTTAAAAACTTCATATGAAAAAACTTTGATTTTAGGGTAACATTTTTATACTTAACCTTGATTTCCATCTTATAATTTATATGTTCCAAACATAATATATTTATATTTTTTACCATTAGATTGTATTTATAAAAAGTAAAGATCAATAAAATTTCCTTTCTCATATTCTTTTTTTGCATAAAAAATATTTCAAAATTGTAAATTACATTTTATAAAATAATTTTTTTTAAAAATTAATAAAACTTTTATTTTTAATTTTTTTTAAAAATAAATAAAACTTTTATTTTTAATTTTTTTTAATGATTATTTTAAGAATATTAAACATAGCCAAATATTATTGCTTTATTCCATTCTTCAATAGATTATAGATTATTCTCTTTGGTATTTTTTCTTTTAATTTTTATCGTCTCAATCTTTAGCTTATGCATGCCAATGATTTGGCTATTAGATTTAGGTATGTAGTGAATCCCATATATAACATAACAAGATGATTTCTTTTTATTCTTATGTGAAACCCAATTTGCATATCCATTTTCTTCTAACTATTTTATGGAATGCTTAATAATCTTTTTTTTAATGGATTTTTCCCAATTTTATACCTAAATATGGAGATAATTTTTCCTTTTCATGCACATGGGTCACCTTTTTATCCACTTCCACACTTTAGAGATCTAGTTGCATTATGATTTAGTGTTATTTTCATTCATGTAACATGACGATATGTGTGTTAGTCCATTTTAGACTTCATCAATATTTTGGATGCATACGAGCATGTCCATCCCATCCATTGGACTTTATTATGTTTTGGTGCATTTAGCATTGTACTTAAGTTCTTGTTAGATTTGGAGAGCTTTATACTATCTTTGGCACTTCTATTTTTTCCCTCCCTTTGTTAGACTATTAATATTGGACCATCCAATGTAAATGAGATATCTTGCATTAACCATAGTTATTCTATGTTTTTAAAAAAAATGATTTTAATAAAAGGCGTTAGTTATATTATTGTTTTAAAAGGATAAATTTGGTTTACATTTATTTTTGCAATTATAGGATGCAATTTTTTTGGTATCTAGACTTCTTTTTTACTTTGTATGTGTACAAGTTATATGGATATTGTATATTTTTTAAATATTTTTTACGATTAAATATAGGAAATTAAATATATTTAATTGAAGACCTGATAAATTATAAAGTGTTCACATATATTCACATTTATGTAATCATAGAGTTACGAAATCTATAAAATTCAATGAGTCATAAAATCAACATAAAATGTCCCCAAGAACACTCCACTGAGGGCAAGGAAGTCATAGTGCCATGGAACCCTTGATGTATGTGATAGATAAGGATTCATAGTGTCACAACCTTGATATATCATCATAGAGTCATAAATTCAAAAATTTATCAGTGATTTGATTAACTCCACAAAGATCATGAACTAGTGGAGAAAGATATGTGTTAATTTGTAGTTGTTCACAAAGTCTATGGCTTATTGTCAAGTCACTAGATTATTAGAGGCTAAAGTGTCAAAATAAACATGGGTGAGTTCTATTCGGTGGATTTAGTAAATCCATGGCATCATTTTCAATAGTAATACATAGAGATATGAGAATGCATAGAAAAAAAATAAAGATCTTCTTGTAGCCACAATTTCAATGAAAGGAACCAAATTTATCATTTAGAGTATTTTGAGAATGCTCTGAATGAGTGATTTTAGTTCATTATTTCCATGAGATAGTTAACTTTCCCATGTGTCTATTCTTAAAATAAATTCCTAAGCTATGACAGGTAGTTTAAGGAAGAATTTGAGAATTTTGTTGAGTATGTAGAAAAATAATATTTAAGGCCAATAATTAAGTAGAATTTTATAATTCATGAGTATCTAGGTTCATGTAAAATTTTGAATTAATAATAAATGTTAATTTAGGAAATTTATATGTGTTGTGTTACACAACTTTCTTGTTTCATATGTATTATTTTAGGTTTATTTAAGTCTTATGTGTTGTGTAATTTTATTTTTGTTATTTATTGTCACTTTTATGTGCATGTGTTTAGTGTGTTTTTTTTACCTTCATGCACATGCACTTTTTTAGCATTTAATGTGTTTTTTATTGTATGTAATAATACTTTTTTATTTGTAAATAATCTTACAAAACTTTATGTAAGAAATTGTGCTATTCTTTTTTGACAAGCATAATAATGTGGATCTTTTAAGCACATTTCTATCAGTCCATGATATATATTGAGAGAGTGTGTTTAGTTAAAGTTGGTTATTTTAAAAAAACCTAGATGACTATGTGAGGTTTCTTGGAGGAGATATATATTAATTGTATAGGCTATGCATGAAACTTCCAGTCATTTATAAATATTGTGATAAAGTGGAGTATTGTTCTTGAGAAAAATGGGCATCATCATCCAAATTTTTTTAGGGTAACTAAATGTTATAAAATAGTGATAATTCATATGAAAATCATTATGCACACCTGGTTTGGGCATAAATGTCATATGATGTGTTGTGGAATAATCCATTACTAATTGTTTAGAATTTAGACTTGAAAGAAAACTAAGATGATAAGGATTCATTTAATTTTTCATATGATTTAGTATGGTGTGATGCATTAAGTTATTATGTTTTATTGTGCCTTTAAATTTTGAGAGACATTTAATATTTATGGTTCATTGTGATATTTTAATGTTGATAGTCGATTAAAAACACTCAATGTATGTATGTGGGTATTGTACCTTTATAAATATTCTCATACATTTATGATAAGGTAATTTTGGAGAGTAAATTAAATTGTTTTTAAACTAAGTATTTACAGATCTTAGTTGAAGATTAGCTATTGGAGCTTAGTTATGAGATATCTATACTTACAAACACAATGAATGAAGAAGCAAGGATATACGGATATGATATTGTAATGCATCTCATTGTCATATTTTTGGGTGATTGATTTGGTTTTACATTTTGTAATTTATTTATGTTGAAATTAAATAAAGATATGATTTTTTTTTTTTTGATTTTATTATATATTATGTTGTTTATTATGAATGTTACTTGGTCTAAGGTATAGCTTAATTGATAACTGATGCAGGTGCATGTACATAATAAGTTTAATTTTGTATGTGTTGGTATTTTTGAGGCATATAGAGTCAATTGATATCAATAATAATCATCTCCTATGATTCATTTGTCTTTTCTTGATCATTTTGGGGTGTTTCTAGTTTTCTTGCCAAAACAGTGGATTCAATTTTTTGAATTTATTGTAAAGGGTTTAAGGGTTTTATTTTCTCTTGAAATAATAAAAATTCATGGTATTTCATGTATGGTATAATATTATATTAGTATACATTTTAATTTTTTTTAATTTATTAAACTTATACTTAACCATATAAAAACTCAACCAAGGTCAATTTTGAGTGGAGTTCATTAGTTAGATAGTTGTAAAAATTGTAGGAGTTGAAATAGAAGGTATATAGGGAGAGTGGTAGGAGATAGAATAAATAGATAATTATTTTTTTCAATAAAATAAAAAATAAATATTCTAAATAGGGGAATCTTTTTGTCTAGACTATATCACAAGTTGCATGAAAATAATGAAAAACCTATTCATTGAAGTTTCTCTTGAAAATTCAAGTTAAATATTACTATAAGTGAATATTGATGTTAATCTTAAATCATAAAATTTTGTTTGTAAGTTGTATCTTTGATTTTTAAGATTTTATAATATAGGAAAGATTGTCTCAATCCATTAAAATCCATAGGTACAAACACAATAAGTTATTTTAGCCACATTTAGGGATTGTTCAAAGATTAAAATTGTAAAAGAAGAATATATATTGATTGGGAATACCTTTTCCAAATTAAATAATTAGAAAATAATATATAAAATTAAAATCAATCCTTTTTGAATACTCTCAGCCTCTGTACATCCATATATACCTTAAAACTAAGGTTTCAAGATTAAAACCTCTCTAAAAGAGAAATGAATCAACCAAAATGATTGAAAATTTAAAGAAGGGTTGAATATAATTTTTTTAAATATTTTATATTATTTTCAAGATTTTTGAGTATTTATTGGAGGAGATAACACTAATTTTTGACAAACATGCCTATTTGAAAGGGCTAGAAATGCTTATTTTGTATATTTTGAATTTTTAAGTAAATTCAAAGACAAAGACCAATATGATAAGTTGGAATAAAATTAAAGAAATATGAAAAATTATTTTCAATAATAATAAATAATTTTTCCTTTTAATTTATTCTCAATTAAGCTTATACACTTATTATTCTCATTAAAGAAAAATGCAAGTTAACTCTCTTTTTAACCATCACCATCATTTTTGGTATCAAAACAAGTTTGTTTATCTTTAGAGGTGACCTAAGAAGAAGTATATCATTTACAGAAGTGAAGATCAGGTTGTGAAAAAGTAAATTTCTAAGAAAGTATGAGAATGATAGTTAGATGCGTAGCTAGAGGTGGTGCAAGAGCAAGTCAAAGAAGACAACCAAGAGATGATTACTATAGGTGATAATAAATTTTTATGCACATTTGGAGGAAATATAAGTCACTCAAAGAATATGTGTTGTGATAGGTGATGTGAGTGAAGTAGAGGAAGAACCATAATAATAAGCAGCAAGGTAGGAAGAATAAAAGAGAATAGAAGAAAGACTCCAAAAACCAAACATATGAATAAGGTCAAATCCCAAATTAGAAATTATATTATATGAAGGCATGTTGAATATGGAAAAAATTGTGTATTGGATAACTTCAATGGACAATTATTTTAAATATGAAGGAATAGAGGATGAAAATAAAGTGAAGTTTTCTGCTACAATATTGAGAGGTCATGTTTCCCTCTAGTGAGATGGAGTTCACGATGAGAAGAGAAGAAACGACAAACCAAAGATAAATATTTGGTACATAATCGTAGCTAAAATTAAAGTTTAATTCATGCCAAACTATTATTATACTAATCTATTTAATAATATTCAAAACTTAAATTAATAAGACATGATAGTGAAAAACTATACAATATAGTTCTACATATTAACAATCAGAGTAGGTCATATAAAAGAAGATGTTGAAAAGGTGTAAAGGTATATCAATGGTATAATGTTTAATATACAATATTAAATTAGTATTTTATCCCCAAGATCATTTGAGGAAGCATATAAGTTTTCACTCAAAGTAGAAGAAAAACTATCTATAAAGCAAACACAACATTCCCATGGAAGAAGGAAAAATTTTAGAGGTAGAGGACAACATGGTGGTAGAAGTCAGGTATAGATCCATATTAAAAAATAGGAAGATCTCAAGGTTAAATTCAAATAATAAGAGTATACTCATTTAAAGGCAATAGATAATACACAAGAGGTAGAGGAAGAGGATTTTAGGTCAAGTATTTTAGGTGTAATATATATGTAGGCCACATATAATATGAGTGTGAAGATAATATGTAGACAAGTCATGTTAGGAATAAAGGGAGTAATCAAATTGTTCAATTTGAAGATGACTGTGTGGGATCACCTTCACATGTGTATAAATGTGAAGTAGGAGAATATTTTCTAATGAAAATAATATTACTCAATCCAAACAAGGAGGTGAATGAACTAGCCCAAATAAATATATTATTTAGAATCACATGAAAATCCAAAGGTAAGTTCTACAAAGTGATTGTTGATAGTGGAAGTATAAACAATTTAGTTTATTTTTAGATGGTTTAAAAACTAGGCATGAAGATAATAATACATCTTACATCTTATAAGGTGTCATAGATTAAAAAGGGGCATCAACTATTGGTCAATTAATAGTTCAAGATTAAATTTTAGATAGGTATTTATAAAGATGAAGTGTTGTGTGATATGATTCCCATGGATGTCTGCTATGTCTTATTGGGTAGACCTTAACAATTAGACAAGAAAGCCATGGTTGATTAAAAAGATAATAAATATAATTTTTATAAAGATGGTAAGAATCATACACTAATACCATTGATAAATGATAATGCAGGAATATAAGATAATATTGAGGTATTACTAGTAGGTGGAAAATAGTTCTTATAGCTGGTTAAATAAAAAAAGTAGGTTTTGCACTAGTTATCAAGTCTAAAATTTTTATCACAAACACTAAATTGTCTGATCTAACTTTAGAGATTTAGAATTTAATAAATGAGTTTTTTGATATGGTAGTGGATGATTTAGTGAATGAATTACCACCCATGAGAAGTGTAAGCCATCATATAGACTAAATTTTAAAGAGCTAGTCTACCAAACATGGTAACTTATAGAATCACACTAAAAGAGAATGAGGAGATAAAAAAGACAAGTAAATGAGTTGTTAGGAAAAGGTAGGATTAAGGATAATTTAAATCCATGTGTTTTACCAAAAGTCCTAACTCCTAAAAAATATGGAGGATGGAGAATGTGCATGAACTCTAGAGATATAATTAGTATCACAATCTGGTACAAATTACCATTATTTAGAATTGATAATATCATGTATTTTTTAGAGGTTTGTTAATGATGTATCTAAGGTGACCAAGGATGTTAATGAGGTGTCATGTGTGTTATAATGATAATGACAAAGTGTGTTTTGGTTGTGCCTAAGTATACTTGTTTGATATTCAAAGTTTAACTAATTAGGGATGATTAGGGATGGGTTTGAAGTATTGAGAATGTGTAAGGGGTCTATCAGAGGTTGATGATGATTAGAGAGCTTGTATATATGCATGGTATTCATTCAGTTCTTCATTATGTTCATCTAGGCATAGTTGGTTCTGTTTCAAAAAAATCTAAGAAGGCATATTATTGACATTATATTACACATGTGTGAAGGTTTCAAGAGTATCTTGATATATGGATGTATTCTAGTATGAAACATAATCATGTGTTTCAAATTTTAGGTCATGAGGTTGAGTGCAAAAAAATTTATTAAGGTGAAAAAAAATCTTCTTAGGTAGACTTCATTAAGTTCCCATACTTAGCCAAATTTGCATTATCAAGATCTAATAGTGAGAGTTTAATTGGATCACATATCTATGATGTGAAATCAATCTAATCAAATAAGGATATAATAGTGAGTGGGTATTCTTATAAGTATATCTATGATGAGTGAAAAACATGTCAGATAGAGATCAATAGTGAGTAGGTGATCGTATAGATAGAGATAAATGGATAGTGTTAAGTTAAAATGTCAAAGGAATCTCAGAAGGCACATATAGTTTCCAAGTAACAGAAGCTCATTTGAATTAAATAGTTAAATATGCTCATAAAAAACATATAACTCTCAAGTGGCACAAGCATGAGGACTAACAGTAATGCAATTAGAAGACACATGAGAGTGATAAATGTCATGATCTTGAGAGTTTTGATCAAAGATCAATGATCAGAGTTCATAGTTAAATACCAAGCTACTCTTGAGGAGATCAATAGTGCATTTTAATTCAAAGTTGTCAAGAAGCATGAGATGAGGTCAAAGTGTCAAATTTTTAGCAAAGATATAGTCTAAGATAATTCCAAGGATATTGATAGTGTATATTTGATAAAAGATGTGAGGACATGAGATGAGGTCAAAATGTTTTATTTTTAACAGTGATCATTGGCATTTGAATTAGCAAAGGGAAAAACCAATCTACATTATTTGAGATATAGCTTTTGACCTAGGATGAATTTGAAGGTGATGTAAAAGGAAAAGTTGAAGAGGAATTCAAGGCACATCTATAGAATTTATTTAAAAGGTTTGATTATTTATAAAATTAAAGATATTGGGATCCAAATTTGATTGAAGGTTTGATTATGATCTATAATTGACTTGAGAAGAATATTTGAGTTGTTCTTGATGGTATTTGTATGTTTCAAGGTGACTTAGATATTAGAGAGTGTTTTAGACTAAACATAGATCATTTATATGGATTTTGGAGTTTTGAAAAATCAATATTTAGCATAAAAAAATTATTAGAAGTTGACTGTGTGTTCATTCATGGTGTTTTTATGTATAAGGTCAAAGATTGATCCATTCTACTTTAGAAGAAGAGTGTAGTGATGATTTTAATCACTTGAAGGTATCTTAAGGGTCATTTAGATTGGACCTATGCATTTTGAAGTGGTATTTATTTCTTAATTTTCTTGATGTAGTGTCAAAAGTGTGAATAAGCCTCCATGAGACCTAGAAGGGCTAGTAAGGCCTAATTGAAAGGTGTAGCTTCTTAAGGGTGGCCCATGGATGCTATGATTGACCTATAAGGGTGCTATTAATTTGGGTATTAGTGTGATAAAATCCTTAAGGGTTAAGGTAAGTCTTATGATTAACCAAGAAGATATAATTCATGAAGGATTTATAAAAGGTGAAGTCAAAGGTGATGGTTTCTAGGCATTTGTGAGAGTTATGGAGTAAAGGAAAGAAGAGAGTTAGTGTGTCTTATATATGGTTTGATTAGAATAATATATTGTAGATTATGTGTTATAATAGTGATCTTATAGGTTGAGGATGAGTGAAGAGGTCTAGGTTGATCCAAAAAAATGTTTTGTATGCTTTGAGTATGAGTGAAGGATAGGTGATGTTTGTGTGATCTTGGAAGACAAATTGAGTAGGAAAATCAAAGTATAGTCTATGTTTATTAACCCATGGTCATGTTTTTGATGTTGTGATAAAGTTATTTTAGGTTTTTTGGTTTTGCATGAGAAATAAAAGTGTAGAGTGATCCAAAAGGTGGTTTTGGATGCATTGAGAGAGTGTGAAGGCTAGAGGGTATATTTCAAGTGTTATAAATTCAAAGGTCCATCATTAGGTGTTTAAGACATTAGTTAGAATGTGGAGATGTTTATTTCATAGTTTTTAGGAGGGTGCTCAACATATAGGTTAGAAGGAATTGACCATCATAAGGGTAGGTTCTCCTTATGAAGTAGGTGTTTCACTAAATTTAGGTCAGAAATAATTGACCATTTTTAGGGGTAGGTGATCCTTGAAAAATAGGTGTTTCAATAAATTAGAGTGTTTTTAATACCTTATAGTAAAATTAGTCCATGTGATTATAGGATTGAGATTGTTTTTTATTCCCCAAGAGGGTTTTCCACATAGATCTTGTGTTGTGTGCATGATCTTACATTATCTATTATTCACTGTTATGAATGACTTGCATATTATAAGAATGATTATGGTAATTAATTAAGAGTTTGAAAGGATTAGAATTAAAGGTGGAATATCTTGAATCATTGATTCACCCCCCCCCCCCCCCCCTTAGTGATTGTACCTATAATAATTGGAATTAGAGCAGGTCATTTGGTAAAGGCTTGACATATTTAAGGTGGTCCAAGGTATAATATGGGTAGTCATCAAATGCAAGGATATTTTTCCACTAAGTAAGAACTGATATTAAATGGATCCAATTATGACTTATGGAGTGAGAGGGTCAGAACCTACATCATGTCCCTAGGGTTTGACACTTGGAAATCTATTATGGAAGGTTATTCTGCACCTACTACTCCTCTATCTAGTGTTGCAGATAAGAAGTTATTTGAGAGCAATTCTAAGGCAAAAAATGCTTTCACTTGTGGTCTTTTAGAGACTAAATACACCAAGGTAATCCATTTCATATCTCCCAAGGAAATGTGGTAAATATTGAAGTCTATTTATGAAGGAGATTCAAAGGTTAAGTTGGCAAAGTTGTAGACTCATTGAAGATAATTTGAGAGTCTTAAAATGAATGAAAAATATTATATTGCATCCTTTCTATAGAAATTTGATGATATTATGAACATTATCATAGGTCTTGGAGAGAATATTGAAGAGTTTATTATAGTACAAAATGTATTAAGGTCTCTCTCTTAAGTTTAATTCAAAAGTGCTTGTTATAGAAGAAAGTCATGATCTTACTCAGTTGAAGATGGATGAATTGCATGACATCCTTATTTCCTATAGGATGAGAGTAAATGGTGATATACCACCAATGAAGGAAGAAAAATTCAAGACAAAAATGAATCAAAATAAGAATTTCCAAGGTAATAAACTCAAGGAGGATGACATATTTGATATTGATGATGAACTAATTGATTTATTTATAAAGAATTTGAATATATGTTCAAGTAAGTATAAGGGTAAACTAATCTTCAAATGCTTCAATTGTGGAGAGGGAGGACATTTTTCTAATAATTTCCATCATAAGCATAATAATATTAAGGATAAAAAGCATGGTGAAGGCCAAGATGAAGAAAAAAAGACATACAAGTTTGATAAGAGGAAGAAAGGATTTAAAGAGTATGACAAAAAGAAGATGTCCTTCAAAAATAAGAAGAGTCTCTGCACTAATAAATATTATAAGTCATCAGATGAGAGTGAAGATAATGAATTAGAGTATGATAATGAATATGATGATCCTATTGAAGATAAATAACTCTTCATAGTTGAGAAAGGAAGTTTCTCATATCAAAAGGAGTCTACTTGGAGTGATTTAGATGATGATAAATATGAGGTGGACTATGAAACTGAATTGATGAATGCTATTGAAAAATTAAAGATTAAGAATGAGATTAAAAAGAAGATGAAGTCATAAATCAAGGACCATGAGGAATAATTAAATGTGTTTAAGGAAAGAGTGAATGAATACACCAAATAACATGAAGGTATAGTCAATCATTCTAGTTATCAATTAGAAATCCTATCTACAAACCTGAAAGCTAAGGAAGATGAGTGTTAAAGGTATGCAATTGAAATTGAGTCATTAAAAGCTAAGTTATAGAAGACATATAGTAAGGTAAGTCATTCCTCAGATTTAGAATGAGCTCAAATGATCTAGACAATATTTTGAATAGTCAAAAGCCTGTTAGTGATAGAAATGGTCTTGGATACTAAGAAAACAAAAGAATGTAACTCAAGACAAGGTGAAGACTAATTTAAACAATGACAATTAGACCTTTAAGGTCAAAAATAAATCAAGGAATAAATATGATAAAAGAATGAAGACAAATTAGATTAGACAAACAAATTCCATGAGGTATGTTAAATTAAATTATTATTTTTACACTTACAATCAATATGGTCATATGGATAGAGAGTGTAGAAGATCTAGTAAGAATAAATGGAATCATCAAACAAGTATTGTGAGAAGGTTGTGTTTTTTAACTACCATGACGTGGGACAAATTTTTAAAACATTGTCCATTTAAAATAAGGCAAGTTGAGTTTACTTTAATAAGTATTTAGTAATATAATTTTTATGACATAGCACAAATTTCAAGATTTTGTTCAAATAAGGAAAAGCAAGTTGAGTTTTCTTTAAGAGGAGTGGTTTACTATAACTATGAAAATATTGATCATATTGCTAGGTTATGTAAGAAAATGTTATCAAGTAAAAATAAGTTTAATCAGGTTCCCAGAGTATAAGCAAAAAGGCAAGTTAACTCATGGAAACCAAAGTGGTAAGTGTGATGTTGGGTGTGGAGCCTAATTGTCTTTCAAGATCAAAGGTTAAAATTTTGATGTCTTTTTCAGTTAGGTTTTAGATCCCATTATTTGTATCTATGATGGTGATGGGGGTTATAAAGGGGGATTAGCTCCCCTTTTAGGGTCCAGGGTGGATGACCCCCTAGTGGGGGGTCCAGGGGCCATGCGCCCTAGTGGGGATTTAGGGGCAATGCCCCCAAAGGATTTTTTTAATTAAAATTGCCTTGTAAAATTTTAATTTTGTAGTTAATATGGGCCATTGATTATAGGTTTCCAAAATTTATGGCAGATGCTATGTTTAGGTGTTTTTCCACCCTAAAAGTGAATTGAGATATGGTTGAGAAGAAATAGAAGATTATTTTACATAGAGAGGAGGTAGAGAAGGTAGAGAGGTGTAACAGGTTTTGTTGTAATATTTGTTTCTCCCTTGTATTGATGGAAATAATATAATGGACAAGTTTGGTGGATGTATCCCATTTTGGGTGAACCATGTTAAATTTGGTGTCTCCTATTTTGTGCATGTTTATGATTATTTTATATATGTTTGATTGATTCATTTCATAGTTTCTCTTGTATGCTATTTGGGGATAAGTCTGCATTTTATTTTATCCTAGAATGTGAGTCATGATGAGCCTCTAGGTACAAGTAATATATTTACTATGGTGGAGAATGCTACAAAGGTTGAAAAATGCCAAGATCTTTCATTATCTGCTAATGTTATGAATGAAGAGACCAAGCTCAAGGAGAATACCAAGGTACTAGTTGAGGCTAGTTATGATATGTGTATGGATCCAAGTTAACATACTACTATTGTTGAGAAAGTTTAATGCAAAGAACATCAATTATCAATACCTAGTGTGAGGTTCTAAACTACAAGAAACATTATTCAATTGAAAATGTATGACATGAATCTATGTTATCCCCATGTGTTGTCAATACAGTCTTAGAAGAGAAGGAGAATGTTTTAGTGGATGAACAAGTTATTTATCTTAAGCCTAAAAAGAAGAAGAATAATAATTAGTCCTATAGCTATAAAATGATTCCAGTGGTTACTGAGAAGATGTGGGCCACTCATGGCTTAACTTTGTTTTAGAGCATTATGGTGTAGAGGACGTCTCTATATATACTTATTGAGAGAATCCTTTTAATGGAGAATCAATTGTTGTTGTGGTGTTTATCAAAGGTCATTCTCAGGTTCTAGAAGGCAAGAGATGAGTGTTTCTAGTTGGAGTTGGTATGTCAAGATGGGAGAAGTACTTTAATGAGATTGATAATATGTCAAGAAGAGTTTGGTACTCAGAAAGGTCAAAGCCATGGTATAGGAATTCAATATTCCCAAATGTGTGGAGGCTCAAATCTTACTCTAGAAGTGTGTGATGGTTTTCTATAGGTGTGTAAGAAGTTTTAGAGGTGGGCATTGACCAGAAGGAGGTTTGTTGACCTTGTTCGTTTTGAGATTCTAAGGTTTTGGGATATGCTAAAAAATTGGTTTTCCCTATGATTTGAGGTTTTAGGATTCTTAATAGATTTAATGGGCCAAATGTATTTTCAAATCAATCTCCATAGAGATCTGAAGGTTTGTGGTTTGAATATTATTCATGTTTTTGTGAATATGGAGGCCTAATTAGCTAATAGGTTTGTGAATTAACTATGCCACAAAGGATGATTTAGGTGATGAAAATTTGTGTGCATGAGGTAGAATATGAGGGTGCTATAGATATGAATTTTTATTTCTTGAAGGTGTGTCTACTAAAAGTTGTGGGATCTACAAGTTACAAGTAGGGTTACAAGGAGTCTAGATAGGCTTAGTGTGAAGATTTGATGTTTTTGCTCAGTTTTTCCAAAATATCAAGGCTTGAGTGTTTCAAGGTGAGTTTTTAGGTTGGTTTAAAGCATGTTTCCTATTTGGTGAGTGGTATGAATTTTTATTGGTATTCCTTGAGGTGGCTTGAGAGAGAAAGCTAGTAAGTCTGTGTGGTGGTTCTTCATGGTGTGTAAAGATTTGAAGATGCTCAAGAGGTGTAATGGCTCAGATATCTTAGGGGGATTCCCTTGTAGATGTTTATTTATGAGTTCCATCATATTTTAGTTATTTTTTTATTATTTTCATTGATTGGTTGAAGAGAATGTTCAAATGTAGCATTAGAAAGTTGTTAAGGGAAGAAGTGGTATGCAAAATGTTAGAGGGAGTTTTTATCATATACCAGAGGTGGTTCCTTCCTATTTTTGTTCATGAAATTCTTTTTAGGACCTTAAGAATATAAGGTAATCCCAATTTTTCATTATGTCAAAGGGGGAGAAAGTTATTGAAGAGAGACAAAGAGTTTATGCATAAGCTTTGTGTTGGTGTTGACATCAATAAAAAGGGGGGAGGTTATTGGAGGTTTTTCAATGATGTATCCAGCATGACCAAGGAAGTTGATAAGGTGTCATGTGTGCTAGAATTACTTTGATAATGTGATCCAAAACTTGAAAGCTTTGGTTGAAAGATAATTCAAAAATAATAAAAACACAATTCAAATAATGCTATCTCTAAAAAAAGATGTTTTATTTATCAAAATTGTAGACCCAAACATATGCTTATCTCTGAGAAGAGATGTCTGATTTCCATTTCAGGTCACATCTTTATTTATACATGTTTTGAAGGTTTTGGGAGGATGTGGAAGGTCACCAATCTCGAGGGATATGAATTCGTTCAACTTCCATGATTTACAACAATACAAAATTCGAGGAATTACTATTTTTAGAAACTTACTCTTTTTAGACTGGACTACTAAAATTGAAATTTGGGACACTTTCGTTGAGTTTTAAGGGGTAAAAATTCGTCAATCAAAGATCCATGCCATCTCATGATGTTCCCCTCATTATTATCTTTCCAACGGTTCAAACGGTGAGTCAATTGGAGCTACGGTGCAAAAGTTATGGCTCCCAGAAGTTCTGCCATCAAATGGGGTGGACCCATCACCCGAATTGTCATCTGAATTGTTGTCCGGATCATTCCTCCCTCATTGAGAAGAAATGGTCCCCATTGCATCAAGATTTTTCATCAAGTGTGGTAGTTTTACTTCAATTTAATTCCTGTTGCATACCCAATTGTTCACCATTTCTGTCTAACCATCAGTTTGTGGATGGAAGGTTGTGAACTTCTTCAGCTCAATATCTATTTTCTTATGTTGTTGTGTTGTTTGTGTATTCAGGGCTGTAACATTGGCCCTTTTGGATTCCTGTGGCTTGAACACCATGAGAACAAATTTCTTGGCACTAATCAGAGAGACAGATGTATAAGGTGGTACTTTTGGTACCCTGTAGCACCGTGTTCCAAGAGTGAGAGTGATCCTTCTAGTTCTTGATTCATATATACCATGTCAATCATACATGAATGGCTGACCAAAGAGTACATCACAAACATATAGATTGACCACATCACATAAGACCTCATCTTGGAAAGTTTGTATTGCATATGAGAGAGGACATTGGTGGGTAACACGAAGGTTTCTCCCTGGACTCAACCATCCAATACTGTATGGTTTTGGGTGAGGCTTCATAGATAGATTTAGGATTTTCACAACATCAGCAGAGATTAAATTCTTTTGAATTCCACTATCAAGAATGAAATGTAGAGGCTTACCTTTCACCCATAACTTAGAGTGAAACAACCTTTCCTTGTCATCTAGCATCTTGTCATGTGTCTGTGATGAAGCAACAATGGCTTTAGGATCAACATCTATAATTTCTTCTTCAATCTCTTCGACTGTAGCATATATATAAGGTAGAGTAGAGGATTTTGACTCAAAAAGTAGTGATTTGATAGCTCAACATTCTTCTTTGGAGTGAGTTCTAGATTTGTGATAATCACACCACTTCCCAGTCTTTCCTTCCTTTTGCTTCCAATTTTGGCCTTCTTTGTCACTTTTCCATTTTGAAGACTGATTCTTTATATTCATTCTTCCATGCTTATGCTCAATCTTCACTGCGAACTTGTATGCCTCACCAATGGTTTCCAAATTGAAGAGTTCCATTTCTCCCTGTATGTACCATTGTAGTCCACCATGATATTTGAGAACCTTATGTTTCTCACTTTCTTAGATGCCCAATCTCACAGATAAAGAATGAAAAATGTCAATGTAATCTTGAACAGATTGTTCCTTACCTTGGCGAAGTTGTTACCACTCTATATATAGATCGTCATATGCTCCAATGGGGTAGTATTCTTCCTTTACAACATCTATGAAATCATCCCATGTAGGGTCTGTCTCAAGGCCAATATCATCTACATTGAATCTCTTTTTGTACACTTCCCACCAATTTTTGACAGGAAATGATGCTTTCAGAAGAGCAAAAGTAATCTTCTCTTTATCAATGAATTTATTTACAAAAAAATAAGATGACAATTGATCCAACCAATTTTCTACTGCATTAGCATTGATTTTGCCTTCAAATGTAGGGATATCAAAATTCACCTAAACCTTGAAGGGTGTTGGGGAACTGAAAGGATGTGCAAGTATAGATGAGGAGCCAAAATTTCCCATCGAGATTTGTTGGAGAATTTGAGTGAATTGTTGTAGCATCTACGCTTGTTGTTGTTGGAGGGCTTTATTCACCATTTCCTTGAAAGGATCGGATGCCTCGATGTTGTCTGCCATTTGGAGCGAATAGGTGGATATTATGTTGGTTCTATTTTCCATCCAAGCTTCCTGTAATCTGACCTCGTCCTCAGGATCATACACTCTAAAGACAAACTGCTATGATACCACTAATCTAAAACTTGAAAGCTTTGGTTGAAAGATAATTCAAAAATAATAACAACACAATTCAAATAATGCTATCTCTAAAAAAAGATGTTTTATTTATCAAAATTGTAGACCCAAACATATGCTTATCTTTGAGAAGAGATGTCTGATTTCCATTTTGGGTTAAATATTCATTTATACATGTTTTGAAGGTTTGGGGAGGATGTGGAAGGTCACCAATCTTGAGGGAGATGAATTGGTTTGACTTCCACGATTTACAACAATACAAAATTTGAGAAATTACTATTTTTAGACTGGATTACTAAAATTGAAATTTGGGACACTTCCATTGGGTTTTAGGGGGTCAAACTTCATTGAGCAAAGCTCAATGCCATCTCATGATGTTCCCCTCATTATTATCTTTCCAACGGTTCAAATGGAAAGTCAATTGGAGCTATGGTGCAAAAGTTATGGCTCCCAGAAGTTCCACCATCAAATGGGGTGGACCCATCACCCGAATTGTCATCTGAATTGTTATCCAGATCATAATGTGTGCTTTGGGTGTACCTAAGTTTACTTGTTTTATCTTTATAGTTTGACTAATTAGGGTTGATTAGGGATGGGTATAATGTATTGAGAATGTGTGAGGGGTACTATAAAAGGTCAAGGATGATTAGAGATATTTTGGAAGTGTATGGTATTCATTTGATTCTTCATTATGTTCATCTACGAATAGTTGGTTATGTTGCAAAAAAATCTAATTAAGGATATTATTGACATTATATTTCACATGTGTGAAGGTTTCATAAGGATCTTGATATATGGATGGATTCTCTTATGAAAGGTGATCATGTGGTTTAAATTTTAGTTTATGAGGTTGAGTGCAACAAAATTTATTAAGGTGAAAATTTATCTTCTTAGGCAGAGTTCACTAAGTTCCCATACTTGGACAAATTTGCATTATCAAGATCTAATGATGAGAGTTTAATTAGATCATAGATCTATACATGAAATTAATCTAACTAGATAAGGATCTGATGGTGATCAAGTATTCATATAGGAAGATCTAGGGTGAGCATGAAAACTAGTAGATAGAGAGCAATGGTGAAAAGGTGATCATATATATTGAGATGAATAGAGTGTATTAAGTCAAAATGTAAAAGGATGTTCATAATGAATACAAAGATACCGAGTGGAAAAATATCATTCAAGTCAAATAGTCAGATGTGCTCAGAAGGAATGCATAAGTTCCAAGTGACATAAGTGCAAGGACTAAAATCAATGTTCTCATAAGGCACGTGAGAGTGATAAGTGTCATAATCTTTAGAGTTTTGATCAAAGATCAATGATCAACATTGATAGTTAAAGACTAGGTTACTCTCAAGGAAATAGATGGTATATATTTATTCAAAGTTACTAGGAAGCATGATATGAGATCAAAGTGTTAGATATTTAGTAAAGGTATAGTCCAATATAATTTTAAAGAGATCAATGGTGTGTGTTTGATCAAAGATAATAGGACACGAGATGAGGTCAAAATGTTTGATGTTTAACAGTGACCATTGACATTTGAATTAGAAAGGGGAAAACCCAGTCTATATTATTTGAGGTATAATGTTTTATCTAAGATGAATTCAAAGGTGATGTAAAAGGAAAAGTTGAAGAGTAATTCAAAGTACATTAAGAGAAGTTGGTTATAAGGTCTGACTATTTTTACAATTATAGATATTGGGATACAAATTTGACTAAAGGTTTGACCATACACTATAAGTGACCTAAGAAGAATATTTGAGTTGTTCTTGATGGTATTTGGATGTCTCAAGGTTACTTAGCTATTATATATTATTTTAGACTCCATGAGGATCATCTATATATATTTTAGAGGTTTTAACAATCCATCTTCAATCTGAATACATTCTTATAAGTTGATTGTATGTTCATTCATGGTGTTTTTGTATATAAGGCTAAAGATTGATCTAATTTGCTTTAGCAAAAGAGTGTAGTGATGATTGTAATCATTTGAAGGTGTCTTAGGGGTCATGTGGAGTGGACCTATGCATTTGAAAGTGGTCTTGAGTTCTTATTTTGATTGATGTAGTGCCAAAAAGATGAATAGGCCTCCATGAAACTTATAAGGGATAATAAGGCATAATTGAATGGTGTAGTTGCTTAAGGGTGACCCGTGGATGTTATGGCTGACCTATGAGGGTGTTATTGAGTTGGGTATTAGTGTGATAGAATAATTAAGGGTTAAGTCAAGTCTTATGTCTGACCAAGAAGACAAAAATCATGAAGGCTCTATAAAAGGTGAAATCAAAGGTGATGGTTTCTAAGAGTTTGTAAGAGTTGTAGAGTGAAGGAAAGAAGAGAGGTGGTGTGACCTATAGATGGGTTGAAGAGTAGAATAGATTAAGGTTTGTGTGTCATAATATTTATTTTATAGGTTGAGGATGAGTGAAAAATTCTAGGTTGATCCAAAAAAATGTTTTGGATGCTTTGAGTATGAGCAAAGGATAGGTGATGTTTATGTGAACTTGGGAGATGAATTGACAGGAAGATAAAAGTGTGGTCTGTGTGTATGACCCTATGGTCATATTTCTAATGTTTTTATAAATATTTTATATGTTTTTTGGTTGTGTATAATCAAGAGAAGTGTAGAGTGATCTAAAAGGTGGTTTTGGATGCATAGAGAGAGTGTGAAGGCTAGAGGGTGTTTTGTAGATGTTATAAAATCAGAGGACCATCATCAGATCTTAAACACATCAGTTCAAAGGTAGATATTTTTATTTTATAGGTGTTGGGAGGGTGAGAAACATCTAGGTAAAAATGAATTGAGCATCCTAGGGGTAGGTGCTCCTTGTGAAGTAGGTGTTTCACTAAATTCAAGTAAGAAAAACTTGACCCTTCTTAGGGGAACGTGCTCTTTATGAAATAGGTGTTCACTAAAGTCTCATGTTTGTAATAATTTATAGGATAAGTATTCCATGTTTTCATAGGTTTGAGAGTGGTTTTTATTCCCCAAGAGGGTTTCCCACGTAGATCTTGTGTTGTGTTTCTGATCTTGCATTATCTATTGTTTATTATTATGATTGACTTGTATATTCTATGAATGCTTGTAGTAATTTATTAAGAGTTTGAAATGATTGGAATTAAAGTTGGAATATCTTGCATCAATGATTCACCCCCCCTCTCAATGATTGTACCTCTAATAATTAGTATCAAAATAGGTCCTTTAGTAAAGCTTTGATAGCTTAAGGTGATCCAAGGTACAATATGGGTAGCCATCAAATGCAAGGAAGGTTTTATCACTAAGCAAACACCAATTTTCAATGGATCCAATTATTATTTTTGGAGTGTGAATATGAGGACATACATCATGTCCTTAGGGTTTGACACTTTGAAATATATTATGGATGGTTATTTTTTACCCACAACTCCTACATCCAATGTTGTATATAAGAAGTTGTTTGAGAGAAAGTCTAAGGTAATGGATGCTATCACTTATGGTCTTTAAGAAAATGAATACACCAAGTTAATCCATTTCATATCTATAAAGGAAATGTGTGATAAATTTAAAACTATTTATGAAGGAGATTCAAACATTAAGTTGGCTAAGTTGCAGACTCACAAAAGATAATTTAAGAGTCTTAAGATGAAAGAAGAAGATTCTATTACATCCTTTTTGTAGAGATTTGATGAGATGGTGAACATTATCAGAGGTCTTAGAGAGAATATCGAAGAATCTACTATAGTAAAAAAATAATTAAGCTCTCTCTCTCTCTCTCTCTCTCTCTCTCTCTCTCTCTCTCTCTCTCTCTCTCTCTCTCTCTCTCTCTCTCTCTAGTTTAATTCAAAAGTGTATAGTGTAGAATAGAGTGATGATCTTACTTAGTTGAAGATGGATGGATTGCATGACATCCTTATTTCCTATGAGATGAGAGTAAATGATGATATACTAAAAAATAAGGAAGAAAAATTAATGATAGAAATGAAGCTAAAGAATAAATTTCAAGGTAAGAAACTTAATGAGGATGACATATCTGATATTGATGATGATAAACAAATTACTTTATTTACAAGGAAATTGAAAATACATTCAAGCAAGTATAAGGGTAAATTAACCTTCAAATGCTTCAATTATGAAGAGGTAGGACATTTTAATAATAATTTCCCTCATAAGCATAAGAATATTTATGATGAAGAGCATGATGAAGGCCAAGATGAAGACAAGAAGACATATAGGTTTGATAAGAGGAAGAAAGGAATAAAAGGGTATGATAACAAGAAGAAGTCCTTTAAGAAAAAGAAGTCTCTCTACACCAATAAATATTGAAGCTCATCATATGATATTGAAGATAATGACTCATAGTATTATCATGAAGATGATGGTCCTATTGAAGATATAACCCTCTTCATGGTTAATGAAGGAAGTTGTTCATATCAAAAGGAATCTACTTTGAGTGATTCAGATGATGATAAAGATGAGGTGGACTATGAGACTAAATTGATGAATGCTCTTGAACAACTTAATATTGAGAATATGATTAACAAAAATATGACATCGCAAATCAAGGAATATGAGGAATAATTCAATTTTTTTGAGGCAAGAATGAATGAAGACACCAAAAAGCATGAAAGTATAGTTAAGCATTTCAATTATCAATTGGAAATGATATCCTTAAAAGCTTGAAATATAAATAAGATGAGTGTTCAAGGTATGTAATTTAAATTGAGTCATTGAAATCTGAGTTAGAGAAGACATCTAGTAAGGTGAAGTCATTCATGATATTTAAAAAGAGATCAAATGATATAGACAAAATTATGAATAGTCAAAAGCATGTTAGTGATATAATCAGTCTTGGATATGAAGAAGAACAAAAGAATGTAACTCAAAACAAGGTGAAGACTAATGTTAATAAGGACAATCAGAACTTAAAGGTTAAAAATCAATCAAGGAATGAAGATGTTGGTAGAATAAAGATAAATCAAATAAAAAAACTGAATGTCATGAGGTATGCCAAATTCAATGGTTATTGTTACACTTGCAATCAATTTGGTCATAAGGATAGAGAGTGTAGAATACTTGCTAATAATTAATGAAATCATCATTCAAGTAGTGTGAGTAAGGTTGACTATTTCAACTATCATGATGTTGAACACTTTGTAAAACATTATCCCTTTAAAATAAGACAAGTTGAGTTTCCTTAAATAAGTATTGAGTGCTATAGCTGTTATCACATAGGACACATTGCAATATTTTATTGAAATCAAGAAAAACAAGTTGAGATTTATTCAAGAGGAGTGGTTTTCTACAACTGTGAAAAGATTGGTCACATTTGTAGGTTCTACAAAAAAAAGTTATCAAGTCAAAATAAATTCAATCAAGCTCCTAGAGTACAAGGAAGAAGGCAAGTTAACTCATGGAAACCAAAGGTGGTAAATGTGAGTCATGATGATTCTATAGGTACAAGTATTCTATTTATTATTGTGGAGAATGTTACAGAGGTTGGAAAATGCCAAGATATTTCATTGTTTGCTCATGTTATGAATAAAGAAACCAAGCTCAAGGAGAAGACTAAAGTACTAGTTGAGGCTAGTTCTTAGGTGTGTACAGATCTAAGTGAACATCATTCTATTGTTGAGAAATTTTCATGCAAATAACATTAGTTTTAGATTAAGGTAAAAGCAGGTTTTGAAGGGACCCCAAAACCCTTTAACAAAATCAAGAAAGATAAATCTTTAACAACCCCCAGGAAAAGCATTCCTAAAACCTACTGAAGAATAGTATATAAAATAGGTTTTATAGGGACCTGAAACCACCAATATAGACCAATAAAAGCACCCAAGTTTTACAAGGACTTGAAACCTAAACAAAACTAGGCTATATGACCTGAAACAAGTACCCAGGTTTTACAAGGACCTGTAACCTTAAAAAAAATTTCCATGCAATAATAGATCTCACATTACAGTGCCACACAAACACGAGGAAGGGTTTGAGGGAGCTGCGCAAATGCAAACCCCCATCCCCCAGCCCCAACCACACTTTCAAAGAAATAAACCCCAGATCTATCACCACCAACACCCATTCCATCCAACCAATCATCTGCCCATTCTCTCCCTCTGCTAAGCTCAGAGGATATGCTGCCATGGCAATCAAAACTTTATCGAAGAAATCCCCAATGTCTTGAAGCACTTCAACATGAGTCACAACCCTAGCCGATAGAAGGTGATGGAAAATAAATAGATCTGGTCCCCAACCCTGAAATGCAGCATCCTCAACCCTAGACCTAGGGTTTTAGCGAAACATAGAGGAAACAAAGTTTCCCCCATCCGTTTACTATTTCCTTCACAAACTAGATCAGAATGGCAGTCTTACACAGGCTGGAAATCCAACCCATATACCATCCACAATATGGAAATACAAAGTAAAAATAGATTTCCACGCAGTAATAGATCTCCATTACAAAGCCATGCTTCTCAACAACAGCCACCATGGGGAGCCTCACAGGATACTCCCTGCGGCCAAACCCTCTCCGTGCGCGCTGGTTGAATATCCCTACAGCCAAACCCTCTCTCCGTGTGCTAGTGTTAGAGGTTCCAAACTGGAAGAAAGATTATTCAATTGAGAAGGTATGCAATGAATCTCTGTTATCACCATGTGTTGTTAATATGGTCTTAGAGGAGAAGGAGAATGTTATAGTGCATGAGAAAATTATTTATCTTAAGCCGAAAACTATGAATAAAAATAATAAGTCTTATAGCTATAAAAGGATTACAATGGTTACTGAGGAGATGTGGGCCACTCCTAAATTTACTTTGTTTTAGAGCATTATGGAGTAGAGGAGGTCTTTATATATGCTTATTGAGAGACTCCTTTGAGTGGAGAAGCAAGTGTTGATGTGGTATTCATCAAAAGGTCATTCTCAGGTCTTAGAAGGCAAGAGATGAGTGTTTATAGTTAGATTTGGTATGTCAAGATGGAAAATATGCTTTAATAAGATTGATGGAATGTCAAAAAGAGTTTGGTGCTAAGAAAGGTCAAAATCATGGTATAGGAATTCAAGGTTCTCAAAGGTGTGGAGGCTCAAATCTTGGTCTAGAAGTGTGTGATGGTTGTCTCTAGGTGTTCCAAAAATTTTAGAAGTGGGCATTGATAAGGAGGTTTATTAACCTTGTTTGTTTTGAGATTCTAGGGCTTTGGGCTATGTTAGAAAAGTTGTTTGCCTTATGATTTGAGGTTTAAGGATTCTTAAAAGTTTTAATGGACAGAATGGGTTGTCAAATAAAGGTTCATATAGATTTTAAGATTTTTAATTTTCATATTATTCATGTTTATGTCAAGATGGAGGCCTAATTGGATAGTAGGTTTGTGAAGGAAGTATGTTGCAAGGAATGAGCTAGGTGATGAAAATTGGTTTGGTTTAGGGGGCCTATGAGATTTCTCTAAATATGAATTTTTAGTTCTTGAAGGTGTGTCTAATATATGGTGTGGGCTCTGTATGTTCTAGGTAGGGATATAAGGAGTCTAGACAGGCCTAGTGTGAGGATTTGATGTTTTTTATCAATTTCTCCAAAAGAGAAAGGCATGAGTTTTTCAAGGTGAGTTCTAAATTTGGTTTAGGGCATGTTTCCTATTTGGTGAGTGGCATGAGAGAGAAGGATAGTAAGTCTGTGTGGTGGTTCTTCATGGTGTGTAGAGATCTGAAGATGATCAAGAGGTAAAATGGATTATATATCTGAGGGGGAGTCCCTCTCAAATGTTTCTTGGTGTGTTACATCATATTTCAATTCTTTTTAATTTTATTTCTTCATTAGTTATAACTCTTAGTTAAAGAGAGTGTTGGTGTGTAGCTAGATGAAGTTGTTAAGGGTTGAAGTGGTATGCACAATGTTAGGGGGAGTTTTTATCTTTTCTCAAGGGTGGTTACTTCTTATTATTGGTATTGAAATTATTTATAGGTCCTTAGGATTAAACAATGAGCCCACTTTATCATTGTGTCAAAGGGGGAGAAAGTTATTGAAGAGATAAAAAGAGTTTGTGTATAAGCTTTGTGTTGATGTTGACATCAATGACAAAAGGAGAGATTATTAGAAGTTTGTCAATGATGTCTCCAAGGTGACTAAGGATGTTTATGAGGTGTCATGTGTGATAAAATGACAATGAAAAAGTGTTCTTTGAGTGTGCCTAAGTGTACTTGTTTGATATTTAGAGTTTGATTGATTAGGGACGGGTCTAGAGTATTGAACATGTGTGAGGGGTGCTATTAGAGGTGAGGTATGATTAGAGAGATTATATAATTGCATGGTATTCATAAAGTTATTCATTATGTTAATCTAGGCATATTTGGGTTTATTGAAGAATAATTTTATTAGGCATATTATTGATGATATATTTCAAATGTGTGAAGGTTTTAGGAGCTTGATATATAGATGGATTCTCATATGACAGGTGATCATGTGGTTCAAATTTCAGGTCATGATGTTCAACATAGAAAAAGTTTTTAAGGTGGAAATTTGGATTCTCAGGTAGAGTTCACTAAGTTCCCATAGCCAAATTTGCATTATCAAGATCTAATAGTGAGCGTTTAATTATATCACATATATAAGGTATGCAATTAATTTGATTAGATAAGGATCTAATGGCAAGTGGTCATTCATATAGGAAAATCTATGGTGAATGTGAAACCTATTAGATAGAGATTAATGGTGAGAAAGTGATCATATTGATATAGATAAAAAGAGTATATTAAGTCAAAATGTTAAAGGATGCTCAAAAGGCATACAAAGCTACCAAGTGATATAAGCTCATTCAAGTCAAATAGTCAAATGTGCTCAAAAGGAACTCAAAACTACCTAGTGGCACAAGCTCAAGGACTAAAAATAATGTGCTTAAAAGGAACACAAGAGTGACAATGACTAACAACAATGTGCTTATAGGTTGAGGATGAGTGAAGAGGTCTAGGTTGATCCAAAAAAATGTTTTGTATGCTTTGAGTATGAGTGAAGGGTAGGTGATGTTTGTGTGATCTTGGAAGATAAATTGAGAGGCAAATCAAAGTATAGTCTATGTTTATTAACCCATGGTCATGTTTTTGATGTTGTGATAAAGTTATTTTAGGTTTTTTGGTTTTGTATGAGCAAGAAAAGTGTAGAGTGATCCAAAAGGTGGTTTTGGATGCATTGAGAGAGTGTGAAGGCTAGAGAGTGTTTTGTAGGTGTTATAAAATTAGAGGTCCATCATCAAGTGTTGAAGATATTATTTCAAAGGTGGAGATGTTTATTTCATAGGTGTTGGGAAGGTTCCCAATGTACAGGTCATAAGGACATGACCATATTAGGGGTAGGTGATCCTTATGAAGTAGATGTTTCACTAAAGTTACGTTAGAAGGACTTGACCATTCTTAGGGGTAGTGCTCTTTATGAAACAAGTGTCTAACTAAAGTATCATGTTTATAATACCTTATAGGACAAGTAGTTCATGTGTTTACTATATTGAGAGTGGATTTTACTCCCCAAAAGGGTTTCCCACATAGATTTTGTGTTGTTTGTGTGATCTTGCATTGTCAATTGTTCATTGATATGAATGATTTGTATATTATATGAATGCTTATGGTAATTGATTTAGAGTTTGAAAGGATTGGAATTAAAGTTGGAATATCTTGCATCACTAATTCACCCCTCCTCTCTTAGTGATTTTACCTCTAATAGGATTGTCTAAGTGGTTCAAGATACTTTTCCAAAATAGATTTGAAAAGTGGCTAGCATCAAATAAAAATCAGAAAGGGAGATGAATGTAAGATAACTTTTAATACCAATGATGGACTATATGAATGGCTTGTGATGCCATTAAAACTAACTAATGCTCTAAGCACCTTCATAAGGCTTATGAATGAGGTGATCAAGGCTTTAGAGGTAGATTTGACATTGTCTACCTATCTATATTATAATTTATATATAGTCAAAGGAAGAACATCTTAAGTATCTTATAATGGTCTTAAATAAATTACAAGAAGATAAGTTTCTAATCAATCTCAATAAGTACACCTTCATAAAGATAGATTTACTATATTTGGGATTTATCATTTCCCAAGAGGGATTGAATATGGATAAATAGAAACTTCATGTATTGGCTAACTTTTATATAAAGTTCATTAGGAAATTTAGTGGAATTTGTGAAGTTTAAACCATGAAAAGGAAAAAAAACACTTTCAACTAAATATAATCATCTGATAATTGTTTTCATATTTTATATAAAAAGATCACAGAGCAACCTATTCTAGATTTATTTGAATTTAACAAGATTTTGAAAGTAGAATGTGATGCTAGTAGAATTTTAATAGGATTTTTTATAGCCTATATTAAAGGCCTATTATCTATTTCAGTGAGAATATAAATGAAGCAAAAAAAAAGTACTCAACATATGATCAAGATTTTTATGTCATTATCTAAGACTTGAAGAAACAGAGGCACTACTTATTTCATTAAGAACATGTGGTCTATACAGATAACCATGCCTTGAAATTCATTAATAGTCAAACGAAATTGAGTTTAAGGCACATAAAATGGATTGGTTTTATTTTAATATTTTATTTTTTTCTCAAATGTAAGAGTGAGAGAACTAACAAGGTAGTAGATGCATTAGGTATAAAAAATGTGATTATGAATGAGTCTCAAGTGAATGTTTTAGGATTTGAATCATTGAAAGACTTGTATAAATAAAATCATAATTTTGAGGCCTATAAATCTTGTGAGAATCCTATTATCATGGATAGGATTATATGGATGGAATATATGATACAATCACTATTATTCAGAGGTAACTAGTTATGCATACCCATAAGATCTATAAGAGAAAATATATTAAAAGAAAAACATAGTGTAATCTTAATAGGGCATTTTAGTCAAACAAAGAAAATATCTAAATTGGATGTAAATTACTATTTTTCAAAGATTCAAGCTGATGTAAATATGTTTGTGGAGAGATGTAGGATTTTTCAACATGTAAAATGAAAAATTTAGAATCTAGGCCTATACTAGCCATTGTCAATTCTAAACATGCCATGGGATTCAATAATCATGGATTTTATACATGGGATACTAGGGACATAATGAGGCAATGAATAAATATTTTTGATGGTTTATATATTATCCAAAATGATACACTTCACAACTTTTAAGAAAATAAATGATGCCACCATTATTAAAAACTTGTTCTTTAATGAGGTAGTAAGATTGCATGGGCTTCCTAGATGTATTGTGTCTAACAAGGATGCAAAATTTATGGGTGTTTTTGGAGAAAATTTTTGAATAAATTGAGGAATACCTTTATCTTCAATTCATCTTATCATCCTCAAATTGATGGTCAAACATAAGTTGTCAACATGAGTTTAGGAAACATACTTACTTGTTTGGTAATTGATCATCTAAAATAATGAGATTAAGCATTAACTTAAGTAGAATTTGCACATAATGATTCTCCAAATAGAATTAAAAGTTACAACCCATTATATGAATGAATACAAGAGGAGTCTATAATATAAGAAACTTTGGAAAGTAGAATAAAAGAAGTGTTGAAGGTGAAGATTTTACCATAATTATGCAAGAGTTACAAGAATAAGTCAAACACCAATTTGAGATAAGTAAAAATAAGTTTAAAAGGAGTGTTGATATGAGAATAAAATAAGTATATTTAGAGATATTTGATTTTTTTCTATCAAATCTTAGGAAAGAGACATTTCCTGAGGGAGAATATAACAAATTGACATTGAAAAATTGGACCTTGTAAGGCCATAAGAAAATCTTATGCCAATGTTTATGAATTAAAACTCCCATTTAACATTAGGATTATACCCATATTTAATGTATAACTATATATTTTGAAAGGATAATAAAACACAAAAAATGCACTTGAATACATTGATGAGCATATCATTGACTGAGAACAATAGTTGCCTAAGGCACAACCAAATGAGAGAGAAGTTATTCAAGACAAGAAGGTGATAAAAAGGACTAGGGGTAAAGAGTAATTTTAGTACATGGTTAAATTAAGGAAAAATATAATTGATTATGAAACATGGATGACACCTTCATAAATATCTAAGCATGATAATAGTTTTAAAGACTTCATAAGCAAGAGCTCATGAATAATTTTTGCTTTCTAGGAGTTTGATGCAAGTGAATGTACATAGTGGGTTTAATTTTAGATTTTTTGGTATTTTTACGGTATAGAGAGTAATTTTACTTAAATAATATGAATATATTATGATTCATTTGCATTTTCTTGGATATTTTGGGGTGTTTCTAGTTTCTCTCCAAAATAATGAATTCATTTTTTAAAATTTATTATAAAGAGTTAAAGGGTTTTCTTATCTCCCAAAAAAATTCAAAGTCATGATATTTAATTTACATGTATAATAGGGGTTTATGACATGTTTTAAATGTTTTTAATTCATTAAAATTATACTTAACCATATTAAAACTCAACCAAGGTCAATTTTGAGTGGCGATCACTAGTTAGATAGTTGGAATAATTGGAGGAGTTGAAATAAGAATGGAGGATTAGGAGAGAGTGAAGCTAGAAATAAGATTGGTATGAGATATAATAGACATAAAAATACTAAAAAATAAAAAATAAAGTTTAAAATAGGAGTATTTTTCTAGCTAGATTGTATCAAAAGTTGCATGAGAACAATGAAAAAATGTTCCATTCAAGTTTATGTCATAAATTCAAATTGAATATTATTGTAAGTTAATATTTATGTTTTTTTTCACTCATACATTTGTGTTTGGAAGATATTTACTTTATTTTTAGGATTCAATAATATAGACAGGACTATCACAGTCCATTAAAACCTACATATATATCCAAAAGAAGTTGTTTTACCAACTTTTAGGGATTGTTAAAAGCTTGATATTGTAATAAAAGAATAAATATTTATTTGATAGACCTTTACCAGGTTAAATAATTGAAAAATAATATCTAAAATTCAAATTAATCCTTTTCAAATTATCTCAAGCTGTGTACAACCTTATATACCTTAAAACTAAGGTTTCAAGATTAAAACCTCTCTAAAAGAGAAACAAACCAACCAAAATGACTAAAAAATTGTAGAAGGGTTGAATATAATGTGTTTTCATAGATTAAATTAGTTAAAAAATTTATGAGTATAAACATGAGGAGATAACATTGATTTTGATAAAATAGGCCTATTTGAAAGGGCTAGAAACCCTTGTTTTATATACTTTGAATTTTCAAGTAAATTCAAACCTAGAGACCAATATGATAAGTTGGAATTGTAAAATATGATTAAAAATAAATTTAATTCATGTGTTAGTAGATTAAAAATAAAATAGGCATAAATAACTAATGAGTTAAGCTTACTCCCTTGAGGGGCAATGTTAATGAACTCACGAAACTAGTTATGAAAGTAATACAAGCAATACGTTCCAAGTAGTGACTCTCCTTAAAAATTAGTCAATAACCATTTATATGCCCAAATTTGTGTTCCAAGTCTTTGTCAATGTGGTGTGGCATGCATATACATGATCTCTTAACTCACTCATCCTCCAAATTAACAATAATAACTTACCAATTTGTAATAATGGTGCACCTCCATGTTCCAAGTTCTTAGATTTGTTAATTTGGGGGATTAGTGAATCTTCTCTAGAAATATTCTTGCATAATAACATTACATAAAAATAGATTTTGGAGCATAGTAAATTTACATCAAGAGAGATTGAAATAATCAATGAGGACCCTTGTATTTATATATTTTTAGAAATGAGGGAATCAATTTGTGGCCATCCATCTTGATATTAAGATGCATGGCCACAAATCCATTTAATTTTAGAGGCTCAAGGTATTAAATGTTATAATTAATAAGCATGGCTTGAAAATATATATATTTGTGTGATATTTTCAATTTGAGTGATTAACAACTTTTAGGGTGATGTCATGGGTGATGACACCATTTCAGATATTTGTTGTGATATCATGATGATGTCATTAATCCATATTTTATGAATTTCTAAAAATAAAAATTAAATAATTATCCTAACATTTTGACTATGCATTTAAATGTATTTAACTAATTAAGCACCTCTAATCAGGTTAATTACCACTTCTAAATTTTGACAAGGTTGTCTTGTATAAGTGGTCAAAAAATGTTAGTTACTAGGTTGTAACTTGAATGGAAAAGAACTAGAAGAATGTGATGATTGCATATAGGATAATTCCCTATTGAGGAACTTATTGACATAAATAAATAATTTCACATGATGTGTGTAGACAATTTAGAGTGTTTCAATGGTTTATAGGATAAATTTGCATTATTTGAAAGAAGTCATTTTGACAACCATTTAGACATAAAAGTGGTAAAAATAGGGCGTCTATAAGAATAACATTAAGGGAATGTGATAAAGCCTTTTCAATCATAATAAATCCTTGTTTTTTAAAGTTTTTATCATTTAAGCTTGTAGGTCTATTGTTCTCATTGTATAAAAATGCAAGTTGACTCTCTTTTTACCCATCACCATTAATAACCCTAGCTGGGACTAAATCATTTGATATCTTATTACTTTTGGCATTTATGAGTGTAGAGAGTAGATGTATACATTTTCAAACAAGATTATTTGAGATAATGCATTATTCATCTTGTTGATCTAAGATCATCATTTGGTATAAGCATCTAGATTTATTACTAAAATTCACATAGAATTAGCTTTGGTGGTAGAATACCCCAAGTGGTTGGAGTGTGAAGACTATAATATATAAAAACATTGATGAGAGAGATGTAATATTAAATGGAAGATATGAAAAATGCATATCATTGAAATGTTTATGTGTTATATGATGAAATGGATATTGAAGTCATATAATATGAATATAATAATCAATTCATTGGGGAAGAGGATTATTAACCTAAATATTTATTTTTGTGAGCTATTAAAATAATGAAAAGTAAAAAGAAATTGTAGCCAATAAGTTATTATGTAAGTTTGAGTTATAAAGAGATCATTGACTGGATCACTAAGTTATGGAAACACTTTGAGTATGAAAGATACCAATCAATTTAATTTCACCAACTCAAAGTTGAAAGGTCTTACATCATTATGGTGGGAGCATGCAAGAATTGAGAAAGTGAACAAAGGTAAAGAAAATATAAATAAATGGAATAAATTCATTATGAAACTAAAGTATATATTAATTCATGTGTATTACAATATGAATTTTGTAATAAACTTCAAAACTTATAATAATGAGAGATGAGTTTTAAATATTAAATTAAGGAGATTATAAACTTATAATTAGAGTCATTCATGCTAAATATGATGTTGAAAATATATTAATAAATGTTAATGGAGTGCACATGTAAATTTATGATTGGTTTGGCATGATTATATTTTGATCTATTTAACAAATTTATCAGTGTGTGCTTAAGGAAGAGTAAAATTTATCATGTAAATAACAAAGAGAGGCACAATGGAAATGAAAATTCATGTGTGTGCATGGGTTATTCTATGCCAGTGAAATAATGAAAGGAAATTAATTCATATAAAAATGATGTCAAAACCTATAAAAATAGAAGGAATTTAAAATGTAAGAATCCTATCTATGAGGTAGATATCTTAGTGGGTTCATGTTTTACATGTTGTGAGACTAATTCTATAACTTTTTAGTGTCCTCATATGCATAAACTAATTGGTATATATCAGGGTTAAGTCCAAGGTCTAGATAATTTGAATGTATATTAAAGTTAACACATGATCCAATCATGTGCACAACATGAATTAGACAAAATAAAATGAAATACATAATGATATAATATTGTATAAAGATATTGGAGCCAAAACCAAACATGCATTACCAAATATCACAAATGTGAGAAGTAAAAATAGGAGATTGCTGAGTAAATTTTCCATAAAAGGTGGTAAAAAAACCCCTAGAATATAATAGTATCGTATCCAAAACATGTGGTCAATATACAAAATAATAGATAAGTAACTCCCATACCTAGAATAGCCAGGACATGGAGTTAATTTATAGTCATCTGATCAACTGGTACAACTAGGAAATCTTATTAATGAAATTAGGAAAAATCCAAGTGAAGAGGAAACACCCATAATAAATAAATATGAAAAAAAACCCCTCAAAAGAGAGACATAAAAAGAAAAAGATAAAATCCTCCCCCCTGTGAAGATGATGGTACAGTATCTCAAACCTCAAAAAGAGCTCACAAGTGAAGATACTTTCTCTCCATGAAAGGTTTGGTAAAGATGTATGTTATCTAATCTATCATCTACTGATATATTATATCAATTATGTCCCCATGAATTAGATATATAATGAAGTGTATGTGAATCTTAACATGTTTAGTTTGTTAATGCTAGACCAAATTCCTACAAATTTGAATATTAATATGGTTGTCATAATAGATGATGGTAGGTCATACAAATTATATAACAAAAACTATGAGAATTCATTGAATACATATGGCCTCAGTGGAATCCACAATGTACTCTACCTCATAATATGACAAATCAATAGAATTCTTCTTTTTAATTGACTAACTAATTAGATTTGGATTGATGGAGAATTTCTAACCTGAAGTAGACTTGCAATTATGAATATCACGAGTCTCATTTGAGTCAATATAGTTGTTATCCCATTTTATCTACCATAGGTGAGTCTAACAAAAAACTTTTATTTTGAACCATTTTAACTTTTTTGATATTCATTTAAGGCCTTTACATAGTCATTTATGATGGTCTCCCTTTTGTGTTTAGAAAAGTTTAAGGTTCTTTTGGAAAAGTTAAGGTAAAGTTATTTTTAGGTTTTTTAATCATTAAAGAGACTTTTCCTTACACAAGTCGTTAGGGTTAATATTAAGGGGGGTATTTTATGATTTATTAACATTTTTAAGAGGGTCTTTTTATGTCTTATAAGTTTCATGTTATATCCAAGGCTAATGAGTCATTTTGAACCTTCTTTATGCATCACTAACATGTACAAACTTGTCAAAGACCATTTTAAAACCCCAAAAGGTGTAAATTGTGTATTAAGGCACTTTAAAATGAAATTTGATAAAGTTTATAACTATAATTTGGTAAACACATTTCACGATATTCTAGTTTAGAATCAAAATATTCAGTTACAAGTGGTTTTTAATGCCAAAAGGAGGGCAGTCATTCACTTGTATAGATTTAGAGGGCTCATATTTAGGTGTAAATGATTTAAAATGTGTATAATAATCTATATTAAGTAAAATATAGGTTCAATAATCTTTCACATGTCCAAATATGTTAAAAAACACTTCCATTCTCCCATCAAGCTTTGGGCAATCTCACAATCTCCAAATATGTCAAAAAAACACTTCCATCGAGAGAGAGAGAGAGAGAGAGAGAGAGAGAGAGAGAGAGAGAGAGAGAGAGAGAGAGAGAGAGAGAGAGAGAGAGAGAGAGAGAGAGAGAGAGAGAGAGAGAGAGAGAGAGAGAGAGAGAGAGAGAGAGAGAGAGAGAGAGAGAGAGAGAGAGAGAGAGAGAGAGAGAGAGAGAGAGAGAGAGAGTCAAAACCCACTATATTTTTAAAATATGGGGGTCATAATGAACTTAATTTTTCATTAATTATTTATGAGTTTCATGGTCTAGTATTTATGAACAAACACTAATAAGGTAGGGTGGTCTAAAACCCTACAAAACCCTTACTAGCTCAATGTTATCATTAAAATGGAATTTTGAAAAGTGTTGAAAGCATGAATTAAATGTAAGATGATATATATGGTTTATTATATCCTTTTATATGATATTTAAATTTTCACTTGACATGTGTGAGATCAAGGAGGTGATAAACCTTTAGTCTGGATCAGGTTACAATTTGAAGACATTGAATGTTTTGATGTTTCAAGGATCCAAAAAGATGAAGGCATGTATTGAAATATATCAAATAATATTTTAATTTATTCCAATTCTAAATAGATTCATTTAATATTTTATCAATTCCTATATGGACCCAAGACCTCACAATTTATTGGTGACCTAATATTTTTTAAAAGTATCCATCATTGATGAAGGTGGTAGGTAGAATCTTTGCAGATGAGGGCATACAATGCATGAAAAGAGTGAGAGGTAGAATTTTATTTCATGGTTGGGTTATTTTAACTAATTAAAACCTCCTCATATCACTTATTCTATCCAAAAAAATAGAGAGGATATATTCCCATGCATATCTAAAGACTATGTGTAATCTGCAAATATGGAGGTCAATATGGCCATGAATTTAGGCCTTAATGAAACTGATAAGAGAATTGGTTTCCTATAATTTATATATTATAACAATAATTATATTAATTTTCCAATAGGGTGTGTGATATCATCACCAAATCCTCTAATAATACCTACTTTGATCGAAGATTTGAGACTATGTGTAAATCTGTCTGCACAAGAATAAACTAAAGGGACTAATCTTGTATTTAATAAGAGGTATGAACGTATAAAAGTAAATAAATATTTTTTGGAGGTGATGAATATATAATTTTAGGTATAAATGACCAAATAATTTATTGTAAAGGTGTTAGAAATAATAAAAATGTAGACCTACAAGTCTGCAGACCTATCGGTCTCCATTTTCATGAAAATGCAATAGGTCCTTGCATGGATATGAAGTTTAAAGATCAAATGAGGTGTGAGAGCAATTTAAAATAAATTTTAAGGTGTTTTAAGTATAAATTAAGGACTAATATTTATTTTACAACTCACTCTTGAGATCTAACATGTTTCAAGCCTAACACAAACTTGCATGTCGGTTAGTAAATAAAGAGTAAAAGAAGCATGTTATGATGATCTTTGAGGGTTTGAAAGGTTTTATGGGTTATAAAAAAAAAGTTGATAAATTTTAATAACATTATAGACACTTATGGAATTTTTTATTGGCTTAGATAACTCTATTTTATAGATTACAGTTTATAAGCACCTACATGTTTGTTTAAGCCTAATACAGAATTTCAGGTCTACCTTCAAAAGTGTGAAGACAATATGTAATATTTCATTAATAATTAGTGTTTATAATATTATGATGAATTTTATGGATCATGATTAACATTTATATGATTATTTTCATACCTACATTGAATTAAAGTACCCTAAACAAAGTCACTAGGGTCAAACTAACCTAATTGCATAGAAACTCTAACCTGAGCTCATTTGAGATTATTGACAAAGTGGAAGATATAGGACCACATGAATACATTTTTAATGTTTTAATAGACCTTAATATACCATATATAACTAAATTCAAACATTAATATATCATCTTTAAGCCAAAACCTATCTCTTAGTTTTCATACTTAGGTGTGTCAACATGAGAGGCAATCTTGAGTGACTCAGAATTTCATGGAGGATATGCATCATGGAAAATGGATGTTTTATGTGTATTTGAGACTCTCATACCCTAAAATTTTATCATTGGTTTTCCTTAAAATGTTATACATGCTATGAATAATCATTAAGAAAATGTGGTAGTCAAAACCATTGTTTTGCCTTTAGAAGAGCTCGATAATGCCTTAAATTTTGAAAAAAATTATCAAAAGGAAATGCATGTGACATAAATATATTATCCATGGAATGAAATAATTATGGGATAAAAAATCATGGAACTATTTTAGGTATTAGGACCCTCATCTTTATGAATCATCATTTAGATGATAGGCATGTTTAAACCCCCTCTAAACCCTTCTAAAAGCTTGATGGAGATATAAGTCCTCCTAATGACTTGAAATGTGATTTAATGACCATATAAGAACTTTTATGACCTATAAACACCTAAGATAACCTGAAATAACCATCACTTAAAATGTGTGGGATAAATGTATGGATTTGTTTCTAAAATATTTTCTTTTGAAACTAGTTTACAAGGTTTTGAGGCTTGTAAGCCTTCCTAACCAGTGGCAAAGGTTTCTTAATACAAGATGGAGGTATTATATCACTTAAAAATTCATTTGATAGGTATTAATAATTATATTATAGTTTCTACGTGGATAATGAGGCTTGAGAGAATAAATATGATTAGTCTTGTATTAAGATTGAAATGAAGGTTCTTATCAACATGAACATGTTGAAAACTTAGTTCTCATAGTATCCAAAGATGGAAATAACATGGAATCAGCCTAGGATGGAATTGGAAAGCTCAAGGAAGCCTGATAAAAAATTAAAAGTGTTAAACACAATCTTGTAAATCCTATTTGGCCAAGAATATGCATTTTCAAACAAGGTTGATGAATCATCCTAGAAGGTGAAGAGTCATTCCATACCACCCTTGATAAGGGAGAAGATCACATCATTTTGACACATGTTGAATGAGTTCATAGGACTGATATTTAAAATTTCTCTTAATTTTAACTTATTTTCTCATTAGATGATACTTGCCAATTATCTTCCCACACTTTTCTCTCTTTCTCATTTTATTCTATATATGCAACATTAATTGGATTTTTATGGATTTTTTTGCTGAGTATGGAAAATACATACTCAAATAAACAATTGCACTATGCCTTTGATTATTGAATAAATCTAATTATTACATTCTCATACATTTTCAACTAGTGTACTTGTGTGATTTTTGATGGATACTAGTAGTAGTGATTTCACTCTCTCTCTTGTTTGTCCTTTCCTATATCTTTGTAAATGGATTGTCTTCTTATAGGTCACCTGGTGAGTTTGGATAGTTTTTCATAGTTTATAAGTGGATTTCAATCAATAATGTATTATTTAGACCTCTTAATTATGCCTTCCATTCACCACATTGTCTATGAGATCCATGTTCAAACACTCATGCTTAAAGGTCCTTATTGAGTAGTGTGATCAGGTTTCATGGATAGGAGTATATTTATGTTTTGATCAAGTTGGTGAACCCTATCAACAACATATTAGTCATTATAAATAACTTAATGAATAATATGAGTCATATTTTATTCCATACTATCCCTATAATGATCTTACTTACCCTCCACATGAACCTAGCTATCAATGTGATCAATGTTTCTATCAAGAAAACTATCCTCCCTCCTTTCTTCATCAACCTTACCAATCTTGTCAACCTCATATCAATCTTATCAAGCTCTCCATCAACATTAGTTAAGGTATAAGGAGTGTATAACTAGGAAAATTCAAGATAAGAAAGAACAAGACTTTCAGTTTCTCATGAAGATGTTAAGGAATGAAATGGTAATGATAATGGTAGATAAAGGTGTATAATTTGGTTGACTTGTCCCTAGTCATCTCATTCAAAAGCTAAGGGACTCATTAAAATTTTCAAGGAGTGAGTGAGAAAATTATCAGAGGGGAAACAACCATGTACTAATCAATTAAAGGATACAAATAAATAATTTGAATCAATGCATGGAGGATATATTAGTAAGATGGGAAGAATAAGAAATGAATTTTTTTGAACCTCAATTACCCTTTATAATCCAATGTAAGTCCTCTTATGTTCTTAACGTTCTCTAATTTGTAATAATAAATCAAAAATGGATTGATTTTATGAATGCCTCATTCATTATCACTTAATCTCAACCTTCTATCCCTCATGAAACTTCTCCTATGCTCATTCAAAATAAAAAGTTTGTTGCATCTCCAAGGCAGATTGTAAACTTATCAAATCCTTTATCCACACCTCAATTTGTAACACACCATCAAGAGGAGGCTCCTAAGTCCAAGGTTGTAAGTTAGAATCAAGTATTAGTGTCATGGGGGAAGAAAGATGATCCATGCCCAAATCAATAAGTTGAGGCCAAAAAGGAACTTGTGCCTATTCAAGCACCATACAGTTCTACTTAAGATCCCCAAACGTTCCTATCATGGAAGTATATACAAGAGGGAATTTTAAAATAAGAGATACATCCCTAAATTCAAGCTAATTCATGCACCCATTCAAACCTCACCCCTCCCTCCTCAAGAACCTAAAAATTTCTCATCATGAAATTCAATTCAATAAAGTATTCAAATGAAGAAGGAGGTCCACATTGATAAATTTGAAGATCAAATCATATTAGGATTGGAGGGATTAATTGGTGAATTAAAGGATAAGAAGGATAATCTTGTTGATCATGAGAGACCAAAGTTTATTTGTGAAGTTGAATATCATGTCATTGAAGAATAACATGTTTTATTGAAGGTTAATAAAGGTCAAGTTACATTTGTAAGTGAGAAAAATCAAGGATATGAAGAATACTCTTCAAGTGAAAATAAGGAAGAAATCATCATTCGAACTCCCCTTGGTGAATAAAAGAGAAAAATTGTCTTTGATAATGAAGGGGAAGATTACCTTCATCATGTGGTAGTAGAATCTGAGGGAAACAAGAATTTTTAGAAAGAACAAAGCCCAATAAGATAGTTATAGTAGTTACCCAACTAATTAACTATCTCATTGAGACTATGGATGATCAAGAAAAATAATTATTAGATCCTCATAATGAATTTGAATAGTTAGATGAAATTTATATGCATTCAAATACTTTCCAAGATGCCTTAAGTAGCCTAGAAGAGGTAAACATTTATTTTGAGCTCTCTCTTTTGATTGAAAGTGTTAGTTTTCCTTCTTGTTGCAAAAATTATATGGTTAGGTTGATAATAGAATAATATCAAGGGAATATTTTTAGAGTCTCCATGAAGAGGTTACATCTAGTCTTGAGATAGAGGTTATAGTTGGTTTTGAGATAGAGGTTGCAACAAGGTGGTTTAAAACCCTATAAAACCCCTAGAAGCTTAGTTTTCTCATTGAAATGACATTTTGAAGAGTGTTGAAAGCATGAATGCAATGAAAAAGGAAATAGGGGGTATATTTTATCCTTACATATGATCTATCAAGTTTTAATTGACACATGTGATCTCAAGGAGGCAAGAAACCTTCAATTTAGTGTGGGTTGCAGGTTGAAGACATAGAGTTTTTTGATGTTTTAAGGCTCCAAGTAGCTAAAGGAATGTTGTAAAATATCTGACATAATATTTTAATTCCATCCAATTATTTGTAGATTAATTTAATATTTCCTCAATTCCTTCATGGACCCCAAAATCTCATAACTTGTTGGTGACCTATTATTTTCCACAAGTATCCATCATTGATCAAGGTGGCAGGTAGAATATTGGTAGATGAGGAATTCTAATGCATGAAAAGAGTGAAATGTGGAATTTTATTTCATATTTTGATTCTTATTACTCATTAAAACCTCCTCAGAGCACTAATTAAATCCAAAATTATAGATATGTTAAGTTCTCATGCATATCTAAAGATTGTGTATAATGTACAAATATGGAGGTCACTATGACCATGAGTTTAAGCCTAAAAAAACCAATGGGATAGTTGGTATCCTATAATTTAAATAGTATAATATACATCTAATATTTTTCCAATACTTTGGGTGATATAATCACCAAATTCTCCAAGAAAACCTAGTCATGATCTCAGGTTTGAGACTATGTGTAAATCTACCTCCATAATAATGAACTAAAGATATTAATCTTGTACTTCATGAGAGGTATGAAGGTCTAAAAGGAAATGAATATTTTAAGGAGGTGATGAAAATATAATTTTATGTATAAATTATTAGATATTGAATTGTAAATGAGATCAAAATAACAAAAATGCATATCTACAAGTCTACAAACCTATAGGTCTTCATTTTCAAGAAAATATAATAGGTGATTGCATGGATATAAAGTTTAAAGGTCAAATGAGGTGCAGAAATAATTATTAGGAAATGGTAAGTTTATTATAGTGTAAATTAAGTATTAAATATTATTTTAAGACTAAATCTTGATATCTAATAGGTTTTAAGCCTAACATAGACCTATAGCCTGTTAGTAGATAGAGAGTAAAAGAAGCATGTTGTGTTGGTGTTTGAGGGCTTGAAAGATTATAGCAGTTAAAAAAAGTGTATAAATTTTATTCACATGATAGGAACATATATAAGGTTTTGTTTCCTTAGATAACTCTATTTGGTAGATTACAGTCTGTAGGCACCTAAAAGCATGTTTAAGCCTAATAGAGAGTTTCAAGTCTACCTTCAAAAATGTGAAGACAATATGTAGTATTGAACTGAGAATTAGATTTTAAAATCTTGTGAGGAAGGTGATGGATCATGATGAATGTGGATATAGTGATTTACATGTCTACATTAAATGAAATCACCCCAAACAAAGTTACTAGGGTCAAACTGGCATAATCACCTACAAAATGTAACCTAAGCTTCTTTGAGATTATTGACTAAATGAAAGGTTGTTACAGATGGAAGACCACTTTTATACCTTGTAAAGGGTGTAAAAAACCTTAATAAATCATCTATAATTAAACATGAAAATATCATCTTAAAGCCAAAACCTCTCTCTTGGTCTTCACACTCAAGTTTGTTAACCTGAGAGGCAGTCTTGAGTGGTTATGAACATAATCGAGGATATGCATGGTGTAAAATTTCCATTGAATGTGTTTTAGATAATCTCATACCCCAATATTTTATCATTTTTTATCCCTAAAATGTAGTACATGATATGAACAATCATTAAGAATAGGGGGTAGACCAAACCATTTTTTTGCCTTTAATAGAGATTGAAAAGGCCTTAATTTTTGCATAGAAATTTGAAGAGGAAATGCATGGGACATAAATTTATTAGCCATGGAAGGAAACCCTTTTAGGACAAAAACTTGTGGTATTAGTTTATGTATTAGGCCCCTCATATGTATGAATCATCATTAAGATGTTAGGCTTGTTTAAAATCCCTCTAAACCCTTCTAAGAGATCGATGGAGATATAAGTCCTCCCAATGACCAGAAGTGTAATAAAATAACCATATAATTAATTAGATGCCATCTACATAGATAATAACACATAAAATAATCATCACTTGGCATGTGTGGGTAAATATACATATTTTTGGACTAAAATATTGTCCTCCAAAGCTACTTTATAAGGTTTTGAGGCTTGTAAGCCTTCCTAACTAGTGGAAGAGGTTTATTAATATAAGAAAAGGGTATTTTTTCACTTCAAAAATCACTTGAGAGGTATTCATAATGATAGTATAGTTTATAAGTGGCTAACTAGGCTCGAGATAATAAAGATGATCGGTCTTGCACTAAGAGGATTGAATTACAAGTTTTTGGCAACATGAATAAGTTATAAACTTGGTTATCACTCTCTCCCAAGATGGAAAAAACATGGAATTGGCCTAGGATGGAATTGAAGAGATCAAAGAAACCTGATCAAGAATGCCAAGTATCAAACACAAGCTTGTAACTCCTCTTTGGACAAGAATATGCAAATTTGAATAAGGTTGATGAGTCATCTTAGAAGCTGAAGACATTCCACTCCAACCTTGATAAGGGAGAATATCACATCAAGTTGACACATGTTGAAGGATTTATTAGGACTAATTTTTAATAATTTTCTTAATTATAAACTTTTTTTCTCAAGAGATGGCACTTGTCAATGATCAACCTGCACCTCTCTCTATCTCCTTATCACTTTATCCTATATATGTAGCATTGAATGGCTTGTTATGGATATTTTTATCATGTATGATGAAGCCTTTATCAAATAAATAATTTTTCTATTCCTTTGAATGTTGAATAAATATGATTTTTACCTTTTAATATGCTTGTAGTTAGTGTACTTGTGTGATTACTGATGAATGGTATTAATAGTTATTTCACTCTCTTTCATTTGTCCTCTCTTATCTTTTTTCAAATGTGTTATCTTCTTTTAGGTCACATGGTGAATTTGGATAGCTTTGCATTATATATAAGTGGATTTTAGTCATTAGTGTCTTCTATAGGCCTCTTGACTATCCCTTCTATTTAATGTAGTGTCTATGACCTCCATGTTGAAACACTCATGCTTGAAGGTCCTTATTGAGTAGAGTGATTACGATCATACATAATTAATTTTGTAAGTACATGATAGTAAAGTGAAGGATGTTAATTTGGTGAATCACCTCCTTGTTTTAGTTTATTTTCATTTCTCTCGCCCTTTTCCTTAGTAAGTAATAGGTATAATAATAGTTTTAAGGGTGATAACATTAAGGTAAATATCCATATATAGAGATTCACCTCATTGATTAGGCCACCCACATTATAGAGGTGACTTTTTGGTATCACTTAAGTGAGGAGGATTGAACAACCTCATCAAGGGTGCAACTTTTGATGATAACAATAGACAATTAAGTCAGTGTCAGTACCAACTCTATAGCAAATCTTGAATTTATGTGTGCCTTGACTATAGTGTAAGATCCTATTAGTTAATTTATATTGAAGCTCATGGGGTTCCTGCATGAATTTAGAGGCTAGGCCCATTACATATGATATGACAAGTCTGGTATGTGTCAAGTAGACAAGTCTACTAAAAATTTGTTGATATAAGGTAGCATAGACCAAAGATAAAGTATAGTCTACCTTAAGATTGACTCCAGATAAAAATAGACTCAAAGTTGGCTTACAATCATCCATGTAAAAAAAGAATGTAGATCAGAGGCATGCTTAGGTTTTACAAGAGTAATCCTTGAGTCAGACTGAGAAATTTGATTCCCAAGTAAGTAGTGTAACAATACCAAGTTTGTCATTGAAAATTTGTCCTAAAGAGCCTTTTTGCCACTAAAATGGATGAAGAAGAGGTACCATTGATCAAAATGTTATCAATATGAAGTACCAAAATCAAGAACAAGTAATACTATCATAAGAGATAGACGTTGGATTTGAATGGAATCTAGTGAATCCTGTTGTAAGAAAGAAGGAATCCATCTTGGTGTACCAAGATTGAAGGGATTATTTAAGGCCATATATGGATTTTTAGAGTCTTAATATAATTTAAAAATACTCAACAAATATTAGTGGCTGCTCCATGTAAATATCCTCCCCAAATTCACCATAAAGAAAGGCACTCTTCACATACATCTAATGAACACCATAGTGATTGGCTATGGCAATAGCAAGTGTGATTTTGACAAAGTTTATTTTTGTGACTGGTGAAAATCTATCTATGTAATCAATGTTAGGAACCTATGAAAAACCCTTGGTAACCAACCATGCATTAAACTTGTCAATGGACCCATCTACTACATACTTGGTCTTATATCT